>CP139503.1:97995146-98393359 GCA_021014915.2 Artemisia tridentata subsp. tridentata
TTCCAAAGGCAAAATTTTTGTTTTAAAACGATACAATTAAATGTATTTTTCACACCATTGAAAAAACGGGAATTTTAACCAATTCCCTTTTTAAATTCAAAAAATTTACCACAAGGGGGACCTCTTTGGGGGCAAGACCCCCGTTTTTCCAATTTAAAATTTTTTATGACCAAAAACAAAAAAAACGGGGGGGATTTTGGGGGGGGGTTTATTAAACCAAAATAATTATTACATCATAAATTACTGTTCATTCATTCAGTAACAACACTAAATTTTTTAGTTTTAAAAATTTTAATTTGTTTTATACACCCAACAGGCCAAAACAACATCAATACCTATATCTAGACCATCAACTACTTTGACTTACCGACACTCGATACCATTAATCGGGTTGCCATTCAGAATCGGGAGAACATTGGTTAGGAACAGAAAAACATTTCAACACCCTAGGGACAAGAGAACAGAGGGCCCCAAAACAAAACCTACCCACGCGATAATTGAGTCTAATATTGGTTTTTTTGGCACACAACTAATAAAAGGGACACATTTTTTCACCCACAAAGGCGTCAAAAAAAAATAAATGAATTGCACCCATCGTACTAGCATTGCACAACCCATGTTTTCCCTTTACGCAGCGAGGTTACTGGGCGATAAAACCACGGGGTGTTTTACTGATCATACCCAACAAACAAAAAAACAAGGGGAACAATGAGGGGGATTTTGCTACGGGGGTGCAGGAAGGGCGGGGGTTTTCCGATGAATCAAAGCAAAGGAGACTATCCCCAATTTATTGTTTACGCATACCAGGAAAAATCTGAAAGAATTCTTTTTTTAAAAAAAAACACGAAGGGTTTAAAGGAAACTAATCAAACTTTCAAATTGGCGGGGCAGGGAAATTCGGGTCATGTTACAGGGAAAAAGGTTTTTTTTTACCGCCATTAAATAAGTCAAGATACATTTCAAAAATTTGGGAGCCATGACAATATCAAGGTTTTACGGATAACCGACCTGTTTTATAACATTCACGTGCAACCCAAAAGGGGCCCGGAAATTCACTTTTTCGCAGATAGGGGCTGAATCTGAAGACAACCAACGCCATAACGAGTCTTTTAAAAAAAAAACTGGACCTTTTTGAGGATTTTTAAAGACCGCATAATTTTTTGGACATTTGAAAGCAGGGACAATCATTTTAAAATTTTTTAACAAAACAAAAAATTTAATCCGTTTTATTAATTTAATAAGCTTTAACACATCAACCATTCAGCTTTTTAAAATTCGATTTTAAAAAAGAGGGCCCCCACATCTCAATTTTTCTCTTTTTCTGGAAGAACGGGTAAAACAAGACAACCCCCAAATTGATCATTTTAATTTCAGCAGAAATCCTGATAAAAAAGAAATCCGAACTATACGAATCGTTACCGATCATAAATGCATGGACCATGGGCCCACAGTGCCCTACTTGTCCTCTGGTTTTAAAAACAAATGTACAAAGAAATTCCCCAAAGAGTTTAACGATTCAACAGTCATAGACGAGAATGTTTACGCACTTTATAAGAGGAGGAACGACGGTTGTACAGTAACTAAAAGTGGTTCAGAATTACACAACGGATACGTGGTCCCTTACAACCAAGGTTGTTAAGGCGGTACCAATCGCATATTAACGTGGAGTGGTGCAACCAAATGGGTTCTATAAAATACCTTTTCAAATATATAAACAAGGGTCCAGATAGGGCTACAGCGGCGGTAGAAGACCAAGAGATAGACAAAGTCAGTGATTACTACGACTATCGATATCTTTCGGCTTGTGAAGCAGCATGGAGGATTTACAAATTTGACATACATTACAGATTCCCTCCGGTTGAACGATTGCCGTTTCATTTAGAAGGCGAACATTCGGTCGTATTTGATGCTTCGGAAAGCATTGACTGTACGTTGGATAAGGCATCCATAAATGACACAAAATTCGTACAGTGGATGAAAACAAACGAGACTGATGTTGAAGCGAGGGCTTTACTTTACCACGAATTTCCACAACACTATGTATGGAAACAAGAGGATAGAGTTTGGGTAAAAAGACAAAGAGGCACGTCCATTGGACGTGTGCATCACGTATCACCATTAAACGGTGAACTGTTCTACCTGCGAGTCCTGATTAACAAGGTCCCGGGCGCACAAGATTGGATCGATTTTAAAAAATTTGAAGGTGTTACGTACAGCACATACAAAGAGGCGTGCCAGGCACGAGGTCTACTGGAAGACGATAAAGAATACATTGACGGGTTGTTAGAAGCCAGCCTATGGGGAACAGGAAACTACCTACAGAAATTTTATGTCATACTTATTCTGACAGATTGCATGTCTCGACCAGAATTTGTTTACGAGAAAACGTGGGAGGTAATGGCTACTGACGTACTACACGCGGAACGAATAAAAAGAAATGATCCAAGTATGAAATTTTCACTGTAATACAATCTCTTAATATCTACTCAATTGTCTAACTGATATCATTATAATTCTTTATAAATGAATCACAAACAACTACATGTTACAGCACGACAAATACACATAGTTTACACATACATGTCCTAACGTCTAATTACATTGTCCATAATAAAAGTTTAGGTTCGCAAAAAACATACCTAAAGCACTTATTCAGCAGCACCATACCAAACAGGCAGCAACATCAAACGTATAACACTGGGATATTGCCTTAATATTCCTGTAAGAAACGTTTCTGTCGCTTTCCTTTATGCACACCCGACCTTCCCAATAATGGTTGTCAAGTTTGATCAAGAACTGGGAACCCATATTTTTGAAAATAATTTGAGCAGCTTTAGTGAGTTAAAGACCAAAAAAACCCTGACTAAAAATATCAAACATTTTAAAATACACATTCAAAGACAAAAAAAAAACTAACCCAATAATCAGGTGTGTTTCTATACCAGAGTGTTATGAAACTAACCCCAAATCATTGAATTTCACTGTTTCTAAAATTACCCAGCAAAACAGCATGATACCACTTCAGCCTTAAAATCGTGTGATAAACAACATAATCCATCGATAACAAACCAGTGGTATTCCATAAACCAGTGCAAACCCTCCTATATGTCCAAAAACGTTCAAAAAAAAAACACCCAAATACTGTTAATAAAATGAGTGTTTTAGTGCCTTGGAAATGGAACCTTTATTTATAAAACTAAGAAATCGAATTAAACACAAAAAAACTACTACCTTACAGTGATGGTCGCTGATTAACCATCCAAATGTGTGTGTGTTGGGTTGTTATTACAAAGTTACAAGCATGTGAAAATTAATATATATCTATTAGTTTGTGTGTTAGAATTAAACTAAAAAATGTGCATTTAAATTTTGCAGATTTGGAACTTTCAGACGAGCAAAGAAAGAACATATGTCTTACATATATCGAACACATGCTGCTTTGTAACAATAAAAGTTTGCGGAACATCCCAAACATGCCTTTCCCAAACGAAATGTTACTTATGGCACATTACAATAGACTCATATCGGATGAGTTAAAATAAAACAAAGACGAGTTACGTGAACAACATACCAAGCTCTTTGGTACGCTAACAAACGAACAGAGAGGTATATATAATACTTTAATGGACGCTGTCAACGAAACAAAAGGAGGTATGTTCTTCGTATACGGATACGGGGGCACGGGTAAAACTTATCTTTACAAGACATTGTCCGCAGCAATTAGATCGAAAGGAGATATAGTTTTAAATGTCGCATCATGCGGTATAGCCGCGCTTTTGTTGGAGGGGGGAAGAACGGCACATTCTCGATTTGAAATTCCCATCAATGTGGTCGATGATTCTATGTGCCACATCCCAGAAGATAGTGAACTTGCTGAGCTTATAAGGACATGCAAACTAATCATATGGGATGAAGCTCCAATGACACATAGACATTGTTACGAAGCCTTCGATAGGACACTAAGAGACATATGTAGGCCGCACCTATCAACACCATCTGGACAAGTGTTCGGAGGAAAAGTGGTTTTATTCGGAGGTGACTTTCGACAAATCCTTCCGGTCATCACGAATGGTTCAAGACAACAAATCGTACATGCATCAATAAACTCTTCATACCTGTGGGAGCATTGTACGGTACTACGTCTGAACATCAACATGAGGCTCGGAACAAGTAAAAATAATTCTGAGCGTAAAGAAATCCAAGACTTTGCGGACTGGATACTGTCAATTGGAAATGGAACAATCGGAGGTAAAAACAACAAAGAATCAACAGTTGAATTCGCGGACGGTATGCTGATTCCGGATTCCGAAGATCATGTTGGTACTATAATAGAAGAAACTTACCCAGATTTGCTCAAGAACCTTTACAGTCTGTCCTATTTTCAAGAAAGGGCCATCCTCGCCCCAACTCATGAACTTGTAGATATGATCAATGACAGGATGCTTAAACTACTCGATGGAGATCCAACAACGTATCTAAGTTCTGACTCAATTGGTATTGCTGATGAAGACACAACTTTCAATCCAGAATTATACACGTGTGAGTTTCTTAACAGCATTAAAATAGCCGGACTCCCACGTCATTCATTGACTCTGAGAATAGGCAGCCCTGTTATATGCATGAGAAACATTGATCAAACAGCTGGGTTATGCAATGGAACAAGGCTACAAGTTCGCAGGCTCGGTACTAATATAATTGAGGCTAAGATTATATCAGGTGGAAGTGTTGGTACTGTTTGTGCTATACCACGTATGGTATTAAGTCCATCAGAAACCAAAATTCCTTTTAAATTTAATCGAAGACAATTCCCAGTATCACCGTGCTTCGCTATGACCATTAATAAAAGTCAAGGCCAAACTTTGACGCAAGTTGGGCTGTTTCTCCAACGACCAGTGTTCTCACACGGCCAGCTTTATGTGGCAGTGTCTCGCGTCAAGAACAAAAAAGGTTTGAAGATCCTTTGTTGTGATGAGGATGGGCAATACTCAAAATCAACGACGAACGTTGTGTATAAAGAAGCATTGTTTCGCATCTAAAGATTGTTGTTAAATTATACAGTTTACCGTTACACAAGTACGTTACTAACCTTTCATTAACAATGGCTATCTGTTTGTTGTCGCATCTTAGCAATTGCACATATACATTCTAAGTGATTAAACTATCTTGTTCCATGTAAAGTAACAGACGAATTAAACAAAGCAACATCTGTTGATAAAATGAACATTTTTAGCGTTTACAAAATTACAGCATAGTGAGTTGATGCTGTCAGAAATGTTACTGCAGTTATGATACATATTGTATTCCACACCCATAAACATAGAGCAAAATAGGCACACACCAGTGATTACATGTCTTGCGTTTGGAGTTACAACGCTACTGCCATAGTGAGCCAAACACGTACGTGTTTGTCTATTCAAATGTCACAAACCAGATATGAACCAACATCAGTTAAATGTACTTAGGACCACCACAACCAACTGCAAAGTTAACACACGTGAAATACTGGAATCTCATTGTTTTCAGCCACTACAATTTCCACAATGATGTTCACCAGCTTGAACCGAAGCAATCTCCCATGCCTGAACCCACACATGTCTGCAAACGCCTTGAAGTTCCCGTTCAACTTGACTGCACGTTGCCTGTTCGGCCTTTGAGAGTCGTTGATCGTAGCAACCTTGACAATGAACCTCTCATCAGCGTGCATCAGAATCGCCTCCCTATATCTGTGCATGTCATGATCGGCGGCGAAATTCTTGGGTACAGACTGTTGAAAATGTATAATTTGTTCAGACATTGTGGATTAACAAGATTTGACAAATTATAATCAATCAAAATTAGATTTATACAAATTTCATTATTACCATGTATCCCTCAAATACTTACCACGTGGTAAAACTCCAGCACCATCCCATCAAGCATAACATAAAACACATGGTTCTCATCGTTATGCTGCGTGTGTCCTCCCCAGGTGCATCTGTGGTGAGCTCTCTCATCTAAGATTACATTTACAAACACCAAGTTAATCGATATAATACGTATGGTGGTCTATTTCCTCTAAAAATATGTTTACCAAGGCAATATTAGTCAATTTATTTCTAAAAATGATTTACAGGTGAAAGTGTTCAAACCTTCCATTGCATAGCCTGGTATCTCACGCCCGAGCACCCTCAGCAATGTTGGCCGGACAGTCTCCCGGTACACACAGGTACCATTGTGTCAGAAAAGTGCCAGATTCAACTGATAATCACCTAAATTAGTGAATACCATCGGCTGACCAATTTCGATTCCAAGATCAGCAACAAGCTTATCCCAAGCCTCACCAAACAACCTGTTCGACCTCACAACACTGTTTACGTCCAGCTGCACCCTTTCATGGTTCACCACAACACTAACACCATTGGCATGAACTGTCAATGTGTCATTCCATAAGTTTTGTAAAAAATCACCTGGAAGAACCTGCACTTTCAGCATGAAAAAAGAGCGCATGAACAAACTACATGGAAATTACATTCAAAATGTATGGCAACATTTTTCCTTACGGATATCTACTTGATTTCAATTTTCATTTAGATGCATTAATCCCAGATGTGATACAGTTATTTTATAAGATTTACTTGGGTATTTTTAAAATCCCACGTATCAACAACAGTCAGAAAGTGTACCAACGTTGTAGTTTACTCAAAATATATACCAAAATTGTTGACTACGGATATCTACTTAGTACCAGGCTTCATTTAAATACATTAGAGCAGATTTTCGATGTAGTAGTTTTATACCATTTATTTTGCCTTTTTTAACATCATATCAAACCCAAACATATAGCCAGAAACGAATACTGTACCACTGTCAAGCACCTAATAAAATCTTATGAAATACAAATACAATTTATTAAGAACAGGCACACGTAACAGTCCAACCATTCAAAACATCCACCCACCTTTTCTCTGTTTAAGCATTGTATCTGATGAACTCAAATAAGTACATTTTATTATCATCATTTATCCTATTTATTTGACTTGTTTTATTATATTATATATGAGAATCGATACATTAATGTTTACTTTAGTAATTCTCAGGTAAAAACAAGCATTATATGAAACTTGGCGATTTTGGACTAATTATGGAGCAAAACAAGCGAGATGTCAAAAGTCTACTGAAATCCAGAAGATGCGCCGTATCTCACTCAACAGATACGACGCAATATCATACTTAGATGAATTCGAAGACCATTTCCTGACTTTGAAGAATGCGCCGCATGCAATTCTGTCATACGCCGCATATGAAACTTTGGTCAAAGAAGAAGATCAAGCTCGTTCTACTCCAGATACACCGCAATATACTTCTAACATACGGCGTATCACTATCAAGATTTCACCAGTTACAATCCAAGACAGCTAAAGTACATGCGCCGCATACAAAGATCAAGTTACGCCGCATCTGAAGACGATGTACGAATATTCCCGAATATATTAATCTTAGACCCCATGCGAAGTTAAGTCAATGCGCCGCATCTATCAACTCAATGCGCCGCATCGATCCCTCAGACAAAAACTATAAATACCCCAAGGACAGATGAATTTGAGAGACCTTTTAGATAACCCTAGAGCCGAATTCAGACGACTAAGCAGCACAAGACACACCTCAAACAAAGATACAAGAGCTGTAAGAAGGTCCTGCATGTATTCAATTCATTAAGTAGTTTTGTTTTATTGTTTTAGTACGCTTTAATTCATCAGGATTGATGGGCTTGTGTCATGTGACTACGGAAGATCATGCACTCCCCTTAATATTGCTTTCCCATTAATTAAAGTTTATATGTTGATGTCTTTGGTGACTTTTATTAGTGCATTGATAACCTCTGTGTCTAGCTGAGTCTTGCTTGGGTCGCCATGCCCCTTCCTCGCCTATTTATTCTAGCGTCTCTAGAAAAGTAGGATAGACATAAGTAATCATTAAGGGTTTACTCGCCGATAAGATTAGAGCCAACGAGAAAGGTTTAATTATGTACACTTCATATAAAACTAGCAATAAAACAAGTGACAAGCTATTTAATTATCAGGACAGGTCTTCTTATTGTCTCAAGTATCTATCTGTGTACGTGTGTGCTAATCGCTGATTCGTGCTCATTAGTTTAGTTTTCTATTTAATTATAACCAAACTGTGCCAGTCTATCAGGCTGAACCCCCTTGCGTTAGATTAGGTTGTATATCTAACTTAGGATATTAAAATACTGATTAGAATAACTAGATAATACGTTCCACTCTTAGTGATCGACACTCTGCTTACCATTATATTCATACTGACCAGGTACACTGCTCGTTAAGTGTGTGTGTTATTGATAAGTCGGCTAAATATAAATTTAAAACTTGAGTAGGCATTAATACTGCTAAACCGCAACGACACATCACGCGCATCAAGTTTTTGGCGCCGCTGCCGGGGAGTGAATTGTTATTATCTGTTAATTTGATTTAGTATTTTAATTAGGTTTTTCTTTTTAGTTTTTTTTTTCAGATTCTAACCACTAACCCTGTTGTATATTAGATAGATTGCATTCATTGTATAATTTGTATATTTTCTGTTTTTGTGTGTTTTTGTTTTCTGTAATTTTTGTTTCTTTTTGTTTGTTTTTATTTTTGTTTTTCTTTTTTTCTGTATTTTTCTGCATTCTGCTGTCGTTGTATTGTGCTGATACAAACGATACGGCGCATCTGTTTTCACAGATACGGCGTATTGCGTTTAATTTTTATAAAATGCAAAGCGTTTAATAAATTCAAGTACGACGCATCTTTCCCCAAGATACGGCGTATTCTGTTTTTAATAAGAAATTTTTCTAAACCCTAACGCCATACGACGCATCTGTTTTAACAGATACGGCGTATTTTCTATTTAAATTAAAAACAGTTTTTCGAATTATTAAACAGAAGCGACGCATCGATCTTTATCGATACGACGCATCTACTAAATCAAAAATCTTGTATTTTGAAACGTAACGAAAATACGGCGCATTAGCTTTTGTTAATACGACGCATTTAATTTTAATAAATATAATCGATTTTTTATAATTTAAACTTGATACGGCGCATTCTAATTCATAAGCAGTGTATCTGTTTTCTGAATAAAAGTCTGATTAAATTTTAACGTAATAAGATACGGCGTATCCAACTTTCCGGATACGACGCATCGTTTGCAGATATCAGCAACTTTTATTTTTCTTATTCCCGAACGGAAAATATTCTAACTTACCCTTACACTAGGAAGTTTTTACTTTGAAATCTACCTGTCTTTAATTTTCAGGAACAATGTTCGATATTTTCTCCAACTGGTTTGGAAGACCCCAAAGAAACCTTACCATGGAAGAGTTTGCACTACTAATCGCTCAAGCAAATGAAAAAGAACATCATGAAGCAAGAAACTTTATTAATGAATTCAAAGGCAGTCATGAGCTGTTACTAAAGGAACAAAACAACATGATTAATGGATTGGCAATTGAATTGCACCAATTGTCAACGGTGCTTAACAAGGTTCTTTTGGTAAAACACGATTTGAAAGGGATTACAACTAGAGGCGGAAAGTCAACCTTTCAAATCGGAGAGACACCCGAGGATAACAGCACAAACAAGATTCCCCCTGAATCTATATCATCTGAGCAAGAGCAACCATAAGAGACTAATCCAGAACCTGTGATTAGAGAAGAACCTTCTGTTGAACTTAAACAATCAACACTACCTTTTCCACATAGGGTAAGGAAGGAGAAAGAAGATGCCTATCAAAGGAAGTTCCTGGAAAATCTCAAGCAGCTGCAGCTAAGCATACCATTTATGGAAGCCCTAGTGCAAATGCCAAAATATGCTAAATATCTGAAGAGCTTGCTTACAAACAAGTCCAAACTTGAAGAGGCTTGCACTGTAACAATGGGGGAAAGAAGCTCAGCAGCATTGCTCAACAAACTTCCATCTAAGGAAAAAGATCCAGGGAGTTTCACTATTCCTTGTCAAATTAAAAATTTACATATTGGAAATGCTTTAGCCGACCTAGGAGCTAGTATAAGTCTTATGCCCTCTTCTATGTATGAAAAATTAGGCCTTGGTGAACCAAAACCTACTAGGATGTGCTTAGAGCTAGCTGATAGGTCCATACAATACCCATTAGGAATAGCTGAAAATATATTAATAAAAGTTGATAAATTTGAATTACCTATTGACTTTGTTATCCTCGATATTCCCGAAAATTCTAGAACTCCTATAATATTAGGACGACCATTTTTAGCCACTGCTAGGGCCATGATTGATGTTTTTAACAAAAAGATAACTCTTACCATAGGAAAAGATGAGGTTGAATTTAATATGGAACAATCTATGAGTAAAACTAATTATGAAGATGATGAATGCTATAATATCGATGTTTCTGATGACACGATTAATCAATTTACTCAGAAATTGTTAAAAAGTAATTTGCTTGATTCTTTTCTGCTTAAAAATTTAGAAAACACAATCGCTATAGAAGATCAAGTTGATGAAAATAGTATTGATAATAATTTCGCTGTTGATTCCGCTGTTTGTAACGCCATACGGCGCATCGGAAATATCGATGCGGCGCATTTATCTGATGACAGCAATGACGTAATAAAAGAACAAGTTTATTCCGCTAGTGCTAATAAAATTGATGATGTTAAACCTGTGCTTAAGGATCTCCCTTCTACTTTGGAATATGCTTATTTAAATGGGAACACTAATTCACCCGTTATTATTGCATCTGACTTAACGCCAAAAGAAAAAGAATCCCTTTTGCAGGTACTATATAAACGAAGAGGAGCATTAGCATGGAATATGTCTGATATTAATGGAATTAGCCCGTCATTCTGTACACATAAAATCCTTATGGAAGATGAATTCAAACCAACTATCCAACCCCAAAGGCGTTTGAATCCAAAAGTCCAAGATGTGGTGAAAAATGAAATTGTGAAATTACTTGACTCCGGACTTATCTACCCAATTTCCGACAGCTCGTGGGTCAGTCCTATCCACGTTGTACCAAAAAAAGGAGGAATGACGGTAGTACTCAATGACGACAATGAGCTAATCCCTTCAAGAACTGTTACTGGATGGAGAGTTTGCATCGACTACCGCAAACTCAATGATGCTACGCGAAAAGATCACTTACCTCTTCCATTTATTGATCAAATGTTAGAAAGACTATCAGGATATGATTATTATTGTTTTTTAGATGGTTTTTCAGGTTTCTTCCAAATACCCATTGCCCCCGAGGATCAAGAGAAGACGACTTTCACCTGCCCTTATGGAACCTTCACCTATAGGAGAATGCCGTTCGGACTATGTAACGCCCCTGCTACTTTCCAACGTTGTATGACGGCTATCTTCCATGAAATGGTAGAAGACTTTATGTAAGTCTTCATGGACGACTTCTCGGTGTTCGGTAACTCATTTAGTGATTGTCTCTTTAAACTTGATAAAATGCTAGCTAGGTGTGAAGAAACTAACCTTGTTCTTAATTGGGAAAAATGTCATTTTATGGTTAGAGAGGGAATTGTATTAGGACATAAGATTTCTGGGAAAGGTATAGAAGTCGACAAAGCTAAAATTGATGTAATTGCCAAACTACCTTACCCCACTAATGTAAAAGGTGTTAAAAGTTTTTTAGGGCATGTTGGATTTTATCATAGGTTCATAAAGGATTTTTCAATGATATCTAGGCCTATGACCCAATTATTGCTAAAAGATGCGAAGTTTGATTTTTCTGAAGATTGCAAAAAGGCGTTAAATATACTTAAAGAAAAACTAACTACTGCACCTATTATAATTTTGCCAGATTGGAATCTGCCTTTTGAACTAATGTGTGATGCTAGTGATTATGCTGTTGGAGCTGTACTTGGCCAAAAGATAGAAAAGAAATTTAAGCCAATTTATTATGCTAGCAAAACATTAAATAATGCCCAAGAACATTACACCACCACGGAAAAAGAACTTTTAGCAGTGGTTTTTGCATTCGATAAATTTAGGTCATATCTTATATTGTCAAAAACTATGGTTTACACTGACCATTCTGCTTTGAAGTATTTGTTCAATAAACAGGATGCCAAGCCAAGGCTTATTAGGTGGGTATTATTGCTCCAAGGATTCGATATTGAAATTAAAGATAAAAAGGGTGCCGAGAATCTAGCTGCTGACCATTTATCTAGAGTTGAAAACCCTGATATGGAGGTGCTTGATGAAAGGGAAATTGCTGATGACGTTCCTGATGAACACCTTATGATGGTAAGAATTAAGAGCAATAATAATACACCATGGTATGCCGACTATATAAACTTTATTGTTGCAAATGAAATTCCAAAAGGGCTAACATCCGATGAGAAAAGAAGGTTTCTAACTCACGCTAGTGAGTATATTTGGGATGAACCTTATGCCTTTAAATTATGTCCTGACAATATTGTACGAAGATGCGTAGATGGAGATGATGTCCCAGCAATATTGGCACATTGCCATTCAGGGCCGACGGGGGGACATCATGGTGCAATTATTACAAAAAGGAAAATCCTTGATGCAGGATTTTATTGGCCCACTATGCTGGATGATGCAAAAGATTATATAAAAGGATGTGATGCGTGTCAACGATCCGGAAATATTACATCAAGAAACGAAATGCCGCAAAACTATATCCAAGTATGTGAAGTTTTCGACATATGGGGATTGGACTTTATGGGACCGTTTCCTGAATCTAAAGGTAATAAGTATATTTTGGTTGCTGTTGATTACTGATGCGTGTCGCGTGTCGTTGCGGTTTAGCAGTATTAATGCCTATTCAAGTTTTAAATTTATATTTAGCCGACTTATCAATAACACACACACTTAACGAGCAGTGTACCCGGTCAGTATGAATATAATGGTAAGTAGAGTGTCGATCACTAAGAGTGGAACGTATTATCTAGTTATTCTAATCAGTATTTTAATATCTTAAGTCAATTATACAACCTAATCTAACGCAAGGGGGTTCAGCCTGAGAGACTGGCACGTTTTGGTTGCAATAAAATAATAAACTAAACTAATGAGCACGAATCAGCGATAGGCACACACGTACACAGATAAATACTCGAGACAATAAGAAGACCTGTCCTGATGATTAAGTAGATTGTCACTTGTTTTATTGATAGTTTTATATGAAGTGTATGTAATTAAATCTTTCTCGTTGGTCCTAATCTTATCGGCGAAAAATCCCTTAATGATTACTTATGTCTAAAAGTTATTCCTAAGTGATCAATTTAGTAACAACCGTGGGAGCAATATGATCTTCCGTAGTCACATACGACAAGCCACTAATAGACACAGAGGTTATCAATGCACTAATAAGTAGTAACCAAAGACATCAACATATAAACTTTAATTGATGGGAAAGCAATATTAAAGGGAGTGTAATCTTTCTCGTCACCTTACACAAGCCACCAATCCTGTTGAATTAAAGCTTACTAAAACAATAAAACAAAACTACTTTATGAATTAAACACATGCAGGACCTTCTTACAGCTCTTGTATCTTCGTTCGGGTGTGTCTTGTGCTGCCTAATCGACTGAATTCGTCTCTTGCTTCTGTTCATACTTCCGTCTTCTTGTAAAAACTAGCACTATGAAATTCTTCTGGTCTTGGGGTATTTATAGTTTCTGTCTGAGGGTAAGATGCGGCGCATTGAGTAAGTAGATGCGGCGCATTGACTTAACTTCGCGTGGGGTCCAAGATTAATATATTCAGGAATATTCGTACACCGCCAGAAGATGCGGCGTAACTCCATTCTTAGATGCGGCGCATGTCCTCTTGTATCTTGGATCGTAACTGGTGAAATCTTGATAGCGATGCGCCGTATGTAATAAGTAAGATGCGGCGCATCTGGAGTAGAACAAGTTGGTTCTTCTTCGTTCACCAAAGTTTCATATGCGACGCATGATAAAATCAGATGCGGCGCATGCTTCAAAGTCAGGCAATGGTCTTCATTTCAGCAGCCTTTTCCAATCTTGATCATTTTACTCCGTTTTTAGTCCATAATCGCTAAGTTTCACCAAATGCTTATTTTAAACTGAGAATTACAAAAGTAAACGATTAAGTATCAATTCTCATACATAATATAATAAAACAAGTCAAATAAATAGGATAAATGATAGTAATAAAATGTACTTATTTGAGTTCATCAAATATCCCCCCACTTGAACTTTACTTGTCCCCAAGTAAACCTTAGAATTAATCTTATGAAAATGTATCCTAAAGATATTAGGATTTATTTTTATATTTAAGCATGTATTCGTTTAATTCATAATCACACAACCAAACACTTAACGAATTAGAAGTAAAATAAAATAATTTGATAAAAGCAAATCTAATCGTTTAACTGTCCAGTCGTGACGAATATTCTATCATAGGCTTGGCAAGTGTACACATCTCCCCCACTAAAGCTAAGGAATAACAAGTCTAAAGCGGTAAAAAGGGTTTTGAGGTTTAAGGGTTAATCATTCTCCTTAATCTCTATCGATCTCAAATTCCAGAAAAGGCGACAAAATCACAAATACATGATCGAATCCACGAACACGATACTTGCAATTGCTCAAATCCTTAACTCGAATAGCCTAAAGATAGGACCAAGTAATCTTCACCAATAATATTATATCAAAAAGGGCGACAAAATCATAAATACATAGCCGAATCCACGACTACGATACTTAAGATTGCTCAAATCCCTAATCTCAATAAATCAATGGTTTGGATAAAGAATGATATAGGATATGGATAATATCTGGGATATAAATTGGTGTAAAATGAAAAATAAACAAAACAAATAAATTAAAATCCTAAGTGTGGTTAATCACTATCCCAACCATCCCATGAATAAGACTCATATCATTGAATAACTCACGCTTTAACACTTGAAACACACGCTTTAGGTAGACACGAATTATACTCAACAAGATCTCAATCAAAGAATAAACCTTAATTGGCGTTCCCATAACGGCCAATTCCCATTCAATCCATAGATATAATATAACAAATAGTGGTGATATCGACCACTTACATAACTTTACATAAGTTGGTAAAAACAAACATCCAACTTTTCCTTTTTCTTTTTCTTTTCTCATTTTTTCGATATATATATATATATATATATATATATATATATATATATATATATATATATATATATATATATATATATATATATATATATATATTTTTTTTTTTTTTTTTTTTTTTTTGACATCAACATATAACATAAACATAGATGTGTAAAATTTCACCACATCACTATAATGATAATTCTGGATAATTTTTCCATACTTCTCATGACTTCAGAAATAACGGTAATAGCGAAAGTAGTAAACACACGAAAAATAAACTCAAAGATATACAATATTTACTTTCACTCCAATTGCATTGTGCAATTTCCCGACCTAACCAAAGATAATGAATTACGCACGCGAACACAGGTAATGTAAGGAAATACACTTTGCCTATAGCAATTAACCAACCACGGATTTTAATCTACAGGGTAGGCTAAGGTGTAAGGGTGTAACGAAACATTTTAACAAAGGTGTAAGAAACGAAAGGAATGGCTCTGAGTGTTTTTCTAGGGGTATCTTACTCTAAAAGTGAGAGTAACAAAGGGTTTATACGGGGGTTAACTAACCAGTGTAGTTAGCTAATAACACATAACATATAAAGGCTATTTGGGTGTAATCCTAGAAATTTACCAATTTAGACAAGTCATTCCAATTATATAAAATAATACTTATTATGGTGGTCTCGAATAGTATACAAGCCAAGTTCTAAAGTCTACAAGTCACCGGCACACTCATAGATTTGTGAATTTTGAAAAAAATCACAATTTTTGAAAATAACGTCATGTGTGCAGCTATGTAACTTAGATCTTAAACAAAAACATGCTAATTTTTTTTAAATTTGATATGTTAAGCGCATTTTAAGCATAATTTTTGAAAAAGTTTAGGACAAGTAAGTGTTAAGTGTTCTAATTCTCCAATCCCCCCACTTAAGTTAAACAACGTCCTCGTTGTTTGTATAAAAGGTTAAAAACTGGAAAATAAAAGAATTAGAACAGAAAAACTCCCCTGAGATTTGCTCGATATGATCCTCCATTTGTATAAGAGCAAAAATCAATTTCTTGTGGATGAGAACGTTTAAGCTTCATAATTGATGTATCCACAGGAAATGCAGGAATCTATAATACCACCAAGGCTTTAACACACCTAAGTTAAGAAAGGTTCAAACTTGCATAATACATTAGTAGTTGGTGAAAATAAAACGTAAAAATTAAAACTAAAAATCATCAGGTCAGTCGATGCGCCGTATCTTATGGAAGAAGATACGCCGTATCGAGCCTGGAATAAATACGGATCAGAATAAAAGATGCGTCGCATCCTTAACCAGGGATGCGCCGCATTAAATAAAACTGATAAAAAGTTTTAAAGTCGAAAAAAAAAAATGCAGAAAAATAGAGTAAGATATGACCAATGCAGGAGATGCGTCGCATCTCAGGATTGAGATGCGCCGTATCGTCATGCGGGCCTGACTGACTCGACACAGAACAGAAAATTAAAAATTCTCCGGGTTGTCTCCCGGTCAGCACTTGTCTTTATTCCAGAGTCTTCAAGTTAGACTCACGTTCAGCTCTTTACTTTGTTCCATTGATTCCCACATTGCCACGTAGGATCCATTCAGCAACTAATTCGTCACGTATATATTCAGGTCCCAACTTCAACACTCCATTATAGAATCCTTTCATCATTTGATATGGGTACTCTATCCCTCTCTTCATGTCATTATTACCAACAAAAAGGAATGGAGAAAATTTGTAGCAGAACCTATTAGTAGCATGTTTAAACCCAGGGTGAGTTCGAGGCATCATATAAGTGATAACTTCGCTTCCACATTGAAAGGTGATCTTTCCTTCAAATCGTTTTGCATTAATAGTGATCTCCCTACAAAATGGTTTTCCAACAATCACGTCACCCATATCGCTGTCACAATAGGCATTCATGTCTTCAACAATGGCGAACTCAGTAACAATAGTAAAACATCCAATGAAGACCGGGACATTAATGAAGGCTCCAACTACATTCTTTCCCTTATACTCCACTTTTTTTTCCATAATAGAATTGTAAAAGCTTCTTGTCATGACATTGATTGGTAAAATAGGAAAGAAATTGGCGTCAATACACTTGTACCCAATCATACATGGGAATTGCAAATTGTAAGAACAATCGGCGTGGATTCTTCTACCGTAATCCCAAGAACCATCATATCCCTCAAATTCATCGTAATTCCTAGTATTAATAATGTTGACTTTTGGACTATCCAGAATTTCTCCTTCTTCTAACTCAGATTCCGCATCATCCATGAACAGGTCATTGGATTCTAATGGTCCATCAAGGTCATTAAGTTCAATGTAGTCCCCATCGTAACGTTCGGGTGATTTATCATGCACTAATATTCCATTCATAAATTCGGCTTCGAAGTCGAAGTCAATCAGTTCTCCGAATCCGACCATTTTCCTTCTGAAATAATCACGAAAGCATCAGTAGGATTTGTTTGCTAGAAGAGAAATTAATGGATTTAGAAACGGATATAAGAATAAAAATAACTGATATCTGCAGATGATGCGCCGTATCCAAAAAGTTGGATACGCCGTATCTTATAATCGTTAAAATTTAATCAGACTTTTATTCAGAAAATAGATACGCCGCTTTTAAAGTAGAATGCGCCGTATCAGTTTTAATAATCAAAAATCGATATTTATTTAAAATTAAATGCGTCGTATTAACAAAAGTTAATGCGGCGCATTTTCTTTACGTTTCAAAATACAAGATTTTTGATTCAGAAGATACGCCGTATCGGCAGAGATCGATGCGTTGTATCTGTTTAATAATTTGAAAACTGTTTTTAATTAAAATAATAGATACGCCGTATCTGCTAAAGCAGATACGTCGTATGGCGTTAACGTTTAGAAAAAAATTTTACTTAAAAACAGGATACGCCGTATCTTGGGGAAAAGATGCGTCGTATCGAATTAATTAAACGCGTTGTATTTTATAAAAAGTAAACGCAATACGCCGTATCTATGAAAATAGATGCGCCGTATCGTTTGAATAAGCTCAGTACAACGATAGCAGAACACAGAAAATACGAGAAAAAAAAATAAAAACAAATAAACACAAACGAAAATAAACACAAATAAAAGCAAACAAATAACACACAAAACAGAAAATATGCAAAATAATACAATGATGCAATTAATCTAATAAAAAGAAAAACCTAATTAAAATACTAATCAAATTAACAGATAATAACAATTCACTCCCCGGCAGCCGCGCCAAAAACTTGATGCGTGTCGCGTGTCGTTGCGGTTTAGCAGTATTAATGCCTATTCAAGTTTTAAATTTATATTTAGCCGACTTATCAATAACACACACACTTAACGAGCAGTGTACCCGGTCAGTATGAATATAATGGTAAGTAGAGTGTCGATCACTAAGAGTGGAACGTATTATCTAGTTATTCTAATCAGTATTTTAATATCTTAAGTCAATTATACAACCTAATCTAACGCAAGGGGGTTCAGCCTGAGAGACTGGCACGTTTTGGTTGCAATAAAATAATAAACTAAACTAATGAGCACGAATCAGCGATAGGCACACACGTACACAGATAAATACTCGAGACAATAAGAAGACCTGTCCTGATGATTAAGTAGATTGTCACTCTTTTTATTGATAGTTTTATATGAAGTGTATGTAATTAAATCTTTCTCGTTGGTCCTAATCTTATCGGCGAGAAATCCCTTAATGATTACTTATGTCTAAAAGTTATTCCTAAGTGATCAATTTAGTAACAACCGTGGGAGCAATATGATCTTCCGTAGTCACATACGACAAGCCACTAATAGACACAGAGGTTATCAATGCACTAATAAGTAGTAACCAAAGACATCAACATATAAACTTTAATTGATGGGAAAGCAATATTAAAGGGAGTGTAATCTTTCTCGTCACCTTACACAAGCCACCAATCCTGATGAATTAAAGCTTACTAAAACAATAAAACAAAACTACTTAATGAATTAAACACATGCAGGACCTTCTTACAGCTCTTGTATCTTCGTTCGGGTGTGTCTTGTGCTGCCTAATCGACTAAAATTCATCTCTTGCTTCTGTTCGTACTTCGGTCTTCTTGTAAAAACTAGCACTATGAAATTCGTCTGGTCTTGGGGTATTTATAGTTTCTGTCTGAGGGTAAGATGCGGCGCATTGAGTACGTAGATGCGGCGCATTGACTTAACTTCGCATGGGGTGCAAGATTAATATATTCAGGAATATTCGTACACCGCCAGAAGATGCGGCGTAACTCCATTCTTAGATGCGGCGCATGTCCTCTTGTACCTTGGATCGTAACTGGTGAAATCTTGATAGCGATGCGCCGTATGTAATAAACAAGATGCGGCGCATCTGGAGTAGAACAAGCTGGTTCTTCTTCATTCACCAAAGTTTCATATGCGACGCATGATAAAATCAGATGCGCCGCATGCTTCAAAGTCAGGCAATGGTCTTCATTTCAGCAGCCTTTTCCAATCTTGATCATTTTACTCCGTTTTTAGTCCATAATCGCTAAGTTTCACCAAATGCTTGTTTTAAAATGAGAATTACAAAAGTAAACGATTAAGTATCAATTCTCATACATAATATAATAAAACAAGTCAAATAAATAGGATAAATGATAGTAATAAAATGTACTTATTTGAGTTCATCAATTACGTATCAAAATGGGTCGAAGCGCAAGCGTTACCAACAAACGACAGCAAGGTAGTGCTTAAATTTTTGCAAAGTTTGTTCGCTAGGTTTGGAGTTCCTAAAGCATTGATAAGTGATAGGGGAACACACTTTTGTAATCACCATCTAGGAAGAGCTTTGCAACAATATGGAGTGTATCATAGGGTTTCCACTGCATACCATCCTCAATCCAATGGGCAAACTGAAGTAACCAATAGGGCTATAAAACGGATTCTAGAAAAAACGACTGGATATAATCCGAAAGGGTGGTCTGACAAGTTAAATGATGCTTTATGGGCATTTCGTACAGCCTATAAGACACCAACAGGATGCACTCCATTTCGTCTTGTATACGGAAAAGCATGCCACCTACCGGTCGAAATAGAACAAAGTGCATATTGGGCTTTGAAGAAATGTAACATGGATATGGAAGCTGCAACAAAGAACCGTTTCATGGAACTCAATGAACTCTACGAACTAAGAGATGAGGCCTACAGAAATACTAAGATCTACAAAGAAAGAACTAAAAGATGGCATGACTCGAGGTTACATGGGGATAAAATGTTTACTATTGGAGAAAAAGTGCTGCTATTTAATTCTCGATTAAAGATGTATCCAGGTAAACTTAAATCAAGATGGACGGGTCCGTTCGTTGTCAAGAAAGTGTATCCATATGTGACTATTGAAATATGCGATAAAAATGGTAATATATTCAAGGTAAACGGGCAACGAGTTAAAAAATACTTTGATAATAAAATTGAGGATACTGAGAATGAGGTGGTGGAGTTTGAACCCGAAGTATTGAAATAAGGAGCTGAACGTGAGTCTAACTTGAAGACTCTGGAATAAAGACAAGTGCTGACCGGGAGACAACCCGATGGAAAAATTTTTACTTTTCTGTTCTGTGTCGAGTCTGTCAGACCTGCAGAAGATGCGGCGCATCTCCATCATAAGATGCGACGCATCACCTGCACTGGTCATATCTTATTTCATTTTCTGCATTTTTATTTTTGACTTTAAAACTTTCTGTCAGTTTATTTAATGCGGCGCATCCCTGGTTAAGGATGCGACGCATCTTTTATTCTGATTCGTATTTATTCCAGGCTCGATACGGCGTATCTTCTTCTATAAGATACGGCGTATCGACTGACCTGATGATTTACAGTTTAATTTTTTAGGATTTATTTTTACTAACTACTCATGTATTATGCAAGTTTGAACCTTCTTAACTCAGGTGTGTTAAAGTCTAAATGGTATTATAGATTCCTGCATTTTTGTGGATACATCATTTATGAAGCTTAAACGTTCTCATCCACAAGAAAGTTGATTTTTGCTCTTATACGAATAATGGAGGATCATACCGAGCAAATCTCAGGGGAGTTTTTCTGTTCTAATTCTTTTATTTTCCAGTTTTTAACCTTTGACACAAACAACAAGGACGTTGTTTAACTTAAGTGGGGGATGGAGAATTAGAACACTTACCTGTCCTAAACTTTTTCAAAATATGCTTAAAATGCGCTTAATATATCAAAATTTAAAATTTTTTTAGCATGTTTTTGTTTAAAGTCTAAATTACATAACCGCACACATAACTCTATTCTTTCAAAAATATTAAAACTTTAGTGTGCCGGTGACTTGTAAACTTTAGAACTTGGCTTGTATACTATTCGAGACCACCATAATGAGTATTATCTATATAATTGGAGTGACTTGTCTAAATTGGTAAATTTCTAGGATTACACCCAAATAGCCTTTATATGTTATGTGATATTAACTAACTACACTGGTTAGTTAACCCCCGTATAAACCCTTTGTTAACTCTCACTTTTAGAGTAAGATACCCCTAGAAAAACCCTCAGAGCCATTCCTTTCGTTTCTTACACCTTTGTTATAATGTTTCGATACACCCTTACACCTTAGCCAACCCTGTAGATTAAGATCCGTGGTTAATTGCTTTAGGCAAAGTGTGTTTCCTTACATTACCTGTGTTCGCGTGCGTAATTCATTATCTTTGGTTAGGTCGGGAATTTGCACAATGTAATTGGTATGAAAGTAAATATTGTATAACTTTTAGTTTATTTTTCGTGTGTTTGCTACTTTCACTATTACAGTTATTTCTGAAAGTATGAAGAGTATGGAAAAATTATCCGGAAAAATAGTGATAGAAAAGTTGTGAAATTTTACACATATATGTTGATGTCAAAAAAAAAAAAAAAAAAAAAAAAAAAAAAAATTATTAGAAAAAAAAAAGAAAAAGGAAAAGTTGGAAGTTTGTTTTAACCAACTTATGCAAAGTTTTGTATTAAGTGGGAGATATCACCACTATTTGTTGTTGTATATTATATTTATGGATTGAATGGGAGTTGGCCGTTATGGGAACACCAACTAAGGTTATTCTTTGATTGAGATTTTGTTGAATATAATTCGTGTCTACCTAAAGCGTGTGTTTCAAGTGTTAAAGCGTGAGTTATTCAATTATATGAGTTTTATTCATGGGATGGTTGGGAAAATGATTAACCACACTTAGGATTTTAATTTATTTGTTTTGTTTATTTTTCATTTTACACCAATTTGTATCCCAAATATTATCCATACCCTATATCATTCTTCATCCAAACCTTTGATTTATTGAGATTAGGGATTTGAGCAATCTTAAGTATCGTAGTCGTGGATTCGGCTATGTATTTATGATTTTGTCGCCCTTTTTGATATAATATTATTGGTGAAGATTACTTGGTCCTATCTTTAGCCCATTCGAGTTAAGGAATTGAGCAATTGCAAGTATCGTGGTCATGGATTCGATCATGTATTTGTAATTTTGTCGCCTTTTCTGGAATATGAGATCGATAGAGATTAAAAAGGATGATCAACCCTTAAACAACAAATTTTTTACCGCTTTAGACTTGTTACTCCTTGGCTTTAGTGGGGGAGATGCGTATAATTGCCAAGCCTATGATAGAATATTCGTCACGACTAAGCAACTAAACGATTTAGAATTGTTTTACATTAAAAATTATTTTGGTTTCTACTTCGTTAAGTGTTTGGTTGTGTGATTATGACAAAACGAATACGTGCTTAAATATAAAAATAAATCCTAATATCTTTTAGGATACATTTTCATATGATTAATTCTAAGGTTTACTTGGGGACAAGTAAAGTTCAAGTGGGGGGATATTTGATGAACTCAAATAAGTACATTTTATTATCATCATTTATCCTATTTATTTGACTTGTTTTATTATATTATATATGAGAATCGATACATTAATGTTTACTTTAGTAATTCTCAGGTAAAAACAAGCATTATATGAAACTTGGCGATTTTGGACTAATTATGGAGCAAAACAAGCGAGATGTCAAAAGTCTACTGAAATCCAGAAGATGCGCCGTATCTCACTCAACAGATACGACGCAATATCATACTTAGATGAATTCGAAGACCATTTCCTGACTTTGAAGAATGCGCCGCATGCAATTCTGTCATACGCCGCATATGAAACTTTGGTCAAAGAAGAAGATCAAGCTCGTTCTACTCCAGATACGCCGCAATATACTTCTAACATACGGCGTATCACTATCAAGATTTCACCAGTTACAATCCAAGACAGCTAAAGTACATCCGCCGCATACAAAGATCAAGTTACGCCGCATCTGAAGACGGTGTACGAATATTCCAGAATATATTAATCTTGGACCCCACGCAAAGTTAAGTCAATGCGCCGCATCTATCAACTCAATGCGCCGCATCGATCCCTCAGACAGAAACTATAAATACCCCAAGGACAGACGAATTTAAGAGACCTTTTAGATAACCCTAGAGCCGAATTCAGACGACCAAGCAGCACAAGACACACCTCAAACAAAGATACAAGAGCTGTAAGAAGGTCCTGCATGTATTCAATTCATTAAGTAGTTTTGTTTTATTGTTTTAGTACGCTTTAATTCATCAGGATTGATGGGCTTGTGTCATGTGACTACGGAAGATCATGCACTCCCCTTAATATTGCTTTCCCATTAATTAAAGTTTATATGTTGATGTCTTTGGTGACTTTTATTAGTGCATTGATAACCTCTGTGTCTAGCTGAGTCTTGCTTGGGTCGCCATGCCCCTTCCTCGCCTATTTATTCTAGCGTCTCTAGAAAAGTAGGATAGACATAAGTAATCATTAAGGGTTTACTCGCCGATAAGATTAGAGCCAACGAGAAAGGTTTAATTATATACACTTCATATAAAACTAGCAATAAAACAAGTGACAAGCTATTTAATTATCAGGACAGGTCTTCTTATTGTCTCGAGTATCTATCTGTGTACGTGTGTGCTAATCGCTGATTCGTGCTCATTAGTTTAGTTTTCTATTTAATTATAACCAAACTGTGCCAGTCTCTCAGGCTGAACCCCCTTGCGTTAGATTAGGTTGTATAACTAACTTAGGATATTAAAATACTGATTAGAATAACTAGATAATACGTTCCACTCTTAGTGATCGACACTCTGCTTACCATTATATTCATACTGACCGGGTACACTGCTCGTTAAGTGTGTGTGTTATTGATAAGTCGTCTAAATATAAATTTAAAACTTGAGTAGGCATTAATACTACTAAACCGCAACGACACATCACGCGCATCAATTTAAGCATTGTATCCCTTTTTTATTACAAACGTATACCGATACACTTCGCAAATATAGACTCCATGTATTCACATTAAACACCTTTGCATATTAACCATCGTTCACGCTAAAATAAACTTAATGCCAGCTATCAAAATAGACATAATTAAACACGGTTGTTACTCAATTTACTTTATAACAAACATGTATATTCTCCTCTGCTTACGTATTATAACATTTTTTAAATATTTTCCTCTGCTTACGCGTTATAACACTATTTTTACTGTGATCGTTTCACGTCGATAGCCTCTTGCATATTAACCATAATCTACACTAAATATATTACCAACAATGTAAAATTTTGCCGATATTTCATAACATGTTTACATCTATGGAAACTAAAAACCATGTATATAAGGCGGTAAATTACTGAATCGTACCTGTCCTCCATCACGGAATATAGCCAAGCACCTCACAACTCTGTTCCTCACAGTACGACCTTCATAACCAGGACCTTCGGTACCGTCCACGTTGTAACCAGTAACGTAGAAAGTACCCAAGGCCTCCTTCACGAAATGTAGCGTTTTGATTGAAGGCGGGATGTTATCCTCTACAAACTTTCTCCACTCATCTCCGTGAACTTGGATATCACCATCCATAAGCCTTATCAACCATATATACCTGAATCTATTGTTCCCGATAAGAAATATGTACTCTTCGTCTTCATAAAATCTCTCGGCAAATACCGTAGGCAACCTCTATGAAATGCAAAACTTAAGTCACTTATAATGCTAAGACAACATATTACAATTAAAAAGTTATACATAAAGGGAAGAAGAAAATCACTTGCAATTCCATATTTACAGGTAGTTCAGCATACAAACCTGGTATTCCGGATTTGTTTCTTCATTCAGGCGAACCATAAATTGTTGATCCATTTTCCTGCTTTCAACCATAGAGTATCAGTACAGCGATTGCAAAGCATTGACATTCAGTATTAAAGGTAACACACACGGTCCTTAGAACAATTACTAATTCAGACAACAAGATATACTATCTTCAATGACTAAAAAAAAACATACGCATCCAACATCGTAATGTGCAAAGCCCATAACATCTATATATCTTAGGCCTTAGACTACCTTATTTGGCCACAGTCTATGACAATGCGGGGGTATGACAAGAAACACACGTAGTATCAACGATAACAACACCGGAAACCGTAAGACACGGCAACATTTTTCACCAATACGGACCCAAATACACCCATTCCGGGAAAAAAAATATTCACAAAATGATTAGTTTGACTTCGACAAAAATAACATCAAACATGAAATCCCAACAACTTACAACCCCCATAATCTACGACCCAAACAATCTATAACAAACAGATTTCATGAAGATATACAAAAAACCCATTTTCCTAGCAACAGTATTTTCCATACCAACTATGTTCTATGGCCACGACACCCTATAACAGACAGGTTTCATGAAGATCTACCCGAAAACATGATCCTACCAACAATATTTTTTTTACTACATTCCTAAAATAGGTAATCAACAGGTCCTACATTAAATAATTAATCAAGTTAGTTAGATCATAAGGTAAACAACAAAGATCCACACATGCAGCTACAGATGACTAAATTAAATATACACATAAATAAAATACAAATAGACAATCAAACGAGTTGGGTTTCATTCTTTCAGTAAGTAAATTGATTAACAAAGGTTAACAACATGTGAATGCAGATATAAGATCAAGATAGTATGATTCACCATTTTTTTTTCGAACTCAGATATTTTGAAAGGTAGAAGTTTGGTCTTATCAATTTGTTTGTGTTATCGATAATCTACTTATGATTGTTCTGGAGAGGATGCAATCAATTACATTTGAGAAAATTAAAAGATGGCACAACAAGACTATAAGCATAGCTTAGTAATTAGTATGCTACATAACTTGCATGTATTTCTAAATGTTACACAATCAAAATGTTATAATGTCAATAAACTGGATTTAACAAAAAAATTAAATAAATACAATAAAAGACCTTAACAAATAGTAATTACTACCATAAACTATACACTATATTAAACTATACACTATATTAACTATACACTAAATACAAACCATGACCCCCCATCTTCCCAACGTCGATTACCCCTACAAAAAAATCCTTACAAAATAATTTCATAATAAATAAAGTCATCGAAATTAAGCTTACAAATCATGCCCACCCGTCGAGCTCCCTAAAAATGGTTTCATAATAAGTACAACTTACAAAATAAAATTATAAGTCATGCCCGCCCATCGGGCGGGCCTTAACGTCTAGTGTATATATATATATATATATATATATATATATATATATATATATATATATAGTATACGTGTCCGAGTGAGGTTTACTTTAAGTCTCGTTCATAAACCAAATGTTCAAAATAAAATGTGAGATTTATCACTCTTTAATCTTGGGTGTATAGAAAATCGAGTTATGTAAAATAAATATTATCTCGCTTGTCGAAATTAGATTTAAAAGACGCCAAGTAAATTAGATTTGGGTCGAAGGGAATAAAAGAAAGAGAATGGAATTGGGCTGAAATTTTATATGGGCTTGAATTGTAACAGGCCAAAAATAAATTAAAGGTCCGTTTGGTGATTATTGAGTATGTTTGATCCGTCGTGGTTCGCGTGTGAGCTCGTTCTAACGTATCGTATATCATGTAGCAATGTTTGAATAGAAAGGTAATAAACAAAAAGTTCAAATTGGCTCATAAAAATGGTTAAGTGAAGAGTAACGGTATGTTAATTCTAGATTAACGTTTACTAATGTCTGGCAAACTAGAAGGGGGGGGTTGAATAGTTTTACGTCTTTTAAATTTTATTGAGAAAACTTTTGTTTACTTTTAAAAACTTCGATTCGATCTTATGTGACTTCAACTCTTAAACAATATGAACAAATATAGACAAATGTAAATAAGTAATGCAAGTAAAGTAAATGAAATGAAATGAAAGATAGGGATGAAAAGATCAAACCACAACACAAGGATTTATCAAGGACACCTTCCTTGCCATACTCCACTCCCCGAGTCACCTACTCGAGAGTTCTCTTCACTATGTCAACAAACTCCCTTATGGCGGAGAAAACCTTACACAACTTTAGCTTACACCGGCTTAACGACACAAAGCTAGATGTCGGGTTCTAATCGTAGCTAGAACCAATCTCACAACTTCTACACGACATCTTCACGACTTATTTACAACTTCTTCACGACGGCTTCACGACTTCTACACGACGGCTTCACAACTTCTAGACTACGACTTCACAACTTCTACACTACTTCTTTACAACACAACTACTTACTTACACTTAGATCTACTTATCACAACTACACAACACTTTAGTTTACACAACTACAAAATGATATGAATTGAACTACAATACTTCTTCTCTAGTTGAAGGAGTATTCTTCTTTTGCACTTGGATGATGAAAGCTTGGATCACTTGGAAACCAATGCTTAAGAGAATATGATCAAAGGATTTTAGAAAGGATTTACAAGGATTAGAGAAGATTTAGAACAAAAGGTTTGGGGTGCAAAAGGTGAGGAAAAAGTCCAGGAATGAACCAGTATTTATAGGCAAAATCTGACAGCTGGAGGAGCGGGGCGGTCCCCTTAAATAGGTGGTCAGTCCCCTTAAAATTAAGGGGGCCGCCTAGTAAAATTAAGGGGGCCGCCCTACCCGAACGTTGCTCAGATTTGTCTTTTTGTGGGGAAGGTTTTTCTGGAACATTTTTGCCATTTTTGGTTGAAAATTTGAATTCATAAATTTATAATGGATTAAACATTTTTATTAAATACCAAAAATGATTTTCTAAAAGATATAAAATGTTTGTGTCATTTTATAAAAAATCAAGTGATTATGAAAATGTTCCTTTGATCATATAATGCATTAAGCATTTGTTTATTCATACCTTAAGTGATTAAGTAGTAGAAATGAATATTTACAACTAAATACTTGTTTATTTAATAAGTTTATGTTTAATGAGTTTACATTTTATGATTATCAAAATATAGAGATATCAAGAAGTATTAATAATGTTTTTAGGCATTATTTATATCAACAATCTCCCTCTTTTTGATGATTACAAAACTTAAACTCATTAAATCCAAAAATTTATTTTTGAACAAGTATTTAGTGAGTTTATATTCACTTCTCCCCTTTTTTGTAGAATCAAAAAAGGTTATGCCGACAAGTTTTTGATACAAAAATTGTCGGAACGAGAACTCCCCCTTGATGTGTGCTCCCCCTCGTTTGAGGGCATCAAAGAATCGAGATATGGAATGCTTGCAAAAAATATATTAGAAGTACAAGCATACATAGCAAAATATGGAATATAAAAACAACAATCATGGCAAACAAATATTAAGAACACATAGCAAGACATTCATTAGTATGCTTGAAACATATAACAAGAAAAAGGTCCTAAATTGCCAAAGAGAGCTTTCGGACTTGCTTGCGACACGAAAGCTTGGAAAATAAGCATATAGTTATGCTTAGATGGTTGATGGTGGAGTGTTTGGGATGGAATTGGTTGAATGAGGGTTAGAGTGTTGTGCTAGTGGAGGTGTTGGATGAGATCTAGTAAGAAGATACTCAGTACAAGTGAAATGTTTATTTAAGGCAATGATTTGTTTTTGGAGAAGGACACAACAAGGACAATAGTTGACATGATTATCAACTTGATTCAAGTTGTGGGGGGTGAGGTAAGCAATTTGAGTAGGGTGAGGATGGAGGATGGAGGTTGGCCCTTGTTGCAAGGTGCATAGCAAGGAGATCACTATGGTCATGGATTTGGTTTATCTCTTCACGGAACTTTTCCTTTTCCGTGGGAATGTGGATTTGGTCATTTGGTGGAAGTGGATGAAATTGGGGTGTGTAGTTGGAATTAAAGTTGGATGTTTGACCAATATGATGAGGGTTTTGAAAGGTTTCAATGAGGTTGGTTTAAGGTTGAGGTGTGTAGTTTGGAACGAAGGTAGAGGTTGAGGTTATTTTGTGATGAAGGAGGGCTAGAAGGGAGTTGATCCAATCTTGCGTTGAGCAAGGTGTAAGGCAAGAAGAGCACATAGCTCATGGGCTTCTTTAAGTTCTTCAATGAACTTCAAGTGTTTGGAAAAGGTGATGATGGTGGAGTGTGGTTGTTATTTTGGATGGATGTTTGGATATACAACATAGAAGAAGCATGTGAGTTGGTGGGAGATGGTGGTAATACTCTTGGTGGTGGAGACATTTGTGAGCTTGGGTAATCATGAGTGGATGAGGATGGAGATATGGAAGAAGAGGATATTCCAAGAGTGGTGAGTGTTTTGGATGGTTCATTGGTATGTTGAATAAGATGAGAGGTGTTGTGAATGAGATTGGGATTGTTGTTTTGGGGTTGATCATGCTCTTCATATGAATCATATGAGTGAGATGAAGGTGTATTTTCGAGAGTAAAGATGGATGGTTGGTTATTATGATGAGGTTTGTGAAAGGGTTCATTGGAATGAGCTTGAGGATTGGGAGTATAATTGAGAACAAATGTGAGCGGAGGTGTTGGTTGTTTAGCCACATCATTTGTTGTGATGGACTTGTTTTGGGGGTTTGGTTTTCTTCTCCAAACGGGTTTTTTGGTCATCCTTGCTAACCTTGAGGATTTTGGCTTTGGTTTGATGGGAGATGGCATGATGAGATGATGGAAGATTATGAGGAATGGGAGTGATTATAGTGTAGGATTGATGGGATTAAGGAATGGATAAAATTTGTTGGATAGATTGGAAGTGAATTTTGGGAAGTGTAGGATGAAATGGGTTAAAAAGTAGAAAAGGAGACAGCACTTTCGACCATCAGATGGCCGGTCCCCTTAAATAGGGGCCGATCCCCTTAAACATTAAGGGGGCCGCCTTATGATTTAAGGGGGCCACCCATCTGTAGGTTCCCAGATTACTCGAAATGGGTTTTTGGCAGAAAATTGTAGAAAGGGTTGTGTTTTTTGGTTTAGTTTCAAGCAAGTCCAACTCTTTGAGGCAATTAAGCATGTAATAGATATTTATGCAAAACATGTTAATTAAAGAGATTAAGCAAACAAGTAATTTCATCTAGCATGTAAACATACTCATCAAGCAAATAATATATATGGACTAGGAAACAATACACTACACCAAGTATTTTCTTAATTATATATAAGTGGGAAGATTAATGAACTCTTTGATGGATCCTAATGTGTGCCTATGTGTAGGATATTCACTAACACATAAACACAAGATTGGGACTAGTATGGATCGAATAGAAGAGAGTTTAGAGAGAGAGAGATGGGAACTTAGAGAGAGAAAGAATGTATGTATTAGCTTGTGAAATAATGAGAAGTTCCACCCTTTCCCTTGTGAGGGAAAGGGTATTTATAGTTCTTATATAATATGCCCCTAGCGGGCTGTGGAGAGAGCTGAAAGAGGGTAAAGACCCGACCCACTCCACAATACTAATAATAATAACTACGCTACTACTAATATTACTAGTTATCCTACGAGCTATGATGTGCTAATAAGTACTCGGGGTGACCGAGTCTTCAACTGAATATTCATATTCCTAACAATCTCCCCCTAAGGGAGGTCACCCCTGAAGTAATGTTCTGAATTTTTTTGCACTTCATCCATGGCTCTTGACTTCATAGCTCTTTAAAAAATGATTCTTCACAATCCTAGATCATTGTGCAGCAACAAATCTTCATATGACTTTTTCTTCTGTCTTGGATGATCTTTGTTGATTCTTTGGAGTTATCATCCACCATGTGTATCCATGTCATCTTTCAGTGGTATGTATCAATGTGATGTGGTACTCTTTGAACCGACATGCTCACTCCATTCTGGGTCATGACTTTCAGCATCAGAGTTAGCAGAAGCTGTGTTGAAGGTCATTTAGGTTGTCATGACTTCATTGAACATGATGATGGAGTAGTGCGAACATGTGGTGATGGATAGTGTATGTTGCACCAACATGCTCACACTTATCTGGATCATGATCTTCAGCTTCAGAGTTGCGAAAGCAGTGTTGAAGGTCTTTTCGATTGATCATGACTTCTTTGTTAAAGATGATGTTGTAGTGTGAACATGTGGTGGTGGAATGGCATCTCTTCTGCAACCAGCTACAACTGCAACCAGCTACAGCATCCAACAGCTACAGCCGCCAGAAGTTCCTGCATACGACAGTTAGCAATAAAACGTCCGGTACTTACAGGTTCGGACTTCGAGATTGTTAACAGCATAGTGTGAAAACTCTCTCTAATCCTTACCAGGACCGTTCCTAATCGAAAACCCACAGAGGGCTTTTTAAGATCGTACTGTAGTATATCAACAATTAGGTGAGTCGCTGGAGATCACTCCACGACTGTAGACCGTTTGAAACCGCCGCAATCACTAAGCGTAATCCACAGGGAATTACCGAAGTGACCTGCTTTTAGGGCTGCTTGATGTTAACCCTGGCAGGAATTTCCATTCAATCACTGAGAGTTACATTTGTAAATTCCCTCATGAATGTTCTGGCAGATTGCTAAGATCTGCGTAGGACTCATAAGTTTACAACTGGTGTCCTTAATGTTGAACACCCAGTATAGAAGTAACACGTGTTCCTATGAGATCTTATGATGCATCTCGTGGCTCTAGACTTGAATAGTGCATTTTTGGTAGTCGAAGACTGGAGCGGTGTCTCCTGTTTCAATATCAACACAACTCGTAATGAGCGGTCGATAGATTATGCAGGGTTCCCCGTGAGAATGAAACAAGTCCTTTTAAGAGAACTTGAGTGGTTTAGAAGGTTTAGTGCAGTGCGTCACTGGGTCCATGACGTCTTGTCTTCAATACCGGTGTTACCTTAGTAACCACCAGTAGCATATGAATTGAACCCGGTTTCTGCCCTAAGGTTGAATAATTGGAGGGCTATTTCTTTTCACCCTTTCTCATTTCATTTCTTTTTTAATTCTTCAACCCCTTCTTTCTCCTTTCTCATATTACTCCTTTTTTCATATCATACCTAAGGACTTTCTAATACTAACTATTTGGTATTGTCCTTGGGTAGATCCCTCCGGCTCTGGCGGATCATAGGACGGTTTTCCTAACCTTAGCCACCTTATAACTTCATGACTATCCTATGTTGCCATTTATCAAAATCCTTGAAAAATCTCTCAAAGTGTTCATGATTATGAAACACATTTTGCTAACACTTTGAGAGTTTTATATTTTTCAAATGCTCCCCCTCAACATGTGCTCGAATAATTGTTTTATAAATTTGCACATGTCAGGTGAAGCTCGCACTTTTGAATTGATTGATTTTCCAAGAACATGATCATCGCGAGACACGCTTACATCACTAGTAAACTAGCTTGAAATTATTACCCGTCCAGATCACATTCAAGGAATATCGCTCGAAATCGGTACATTCTACTCAGACACGTCCTTTGCGAGACACGCTTACATCACTAGTTAGACTAGCTTGAAATTATTACCCGTCCAAGACATGTCCTTTCGACTACTGACTTTTAGCTATCGTCAATTCATTGGTTAAGTCTGAGTCACGATCACATGAGGTGCCAAATCCTTCGCTCCCCCTTTAATCAATGCATGGGAGAGCATACTACCACATCCAAAACATTTCGCTCCCCCTCATATGTGCATTGTTATACAAAATGGTTTAGCACATATGGGAGAGCTTACATATATGTCCAAAACATCACATTTTATCAGATTTCATATTTAAATCACATTCTCTCCCCCGATCAAAAATTTCAAACCCTTTGAGATTTGTGATCCCAATTGATTTAAATTAGTTAGAAAATTCTGGGAGAAAATGTGTCCGATTAAATGTTTTCTGATAATTGAGCAAAGAAGACTTCTCTTCTTATATACGAAATGATGCACTGAAACGTACATCAGATCGAAGAAACATGGATATAAAGTAATCCATGCCCAGGTGAACATCACCCAGTTGGAGGAACAACTGTCTTTTTGGCGACAAGCTTTCCTCAATGTATAGCGTGGGTTGCTATCTGAAGTAATAGCAAGCCATTAAGACATGTTTTAACTGATTAGTATAACTTCTGCTCGAGCTTCATTTAAAGATCCGTGTCATTGTTTTTGGTATTTTCTGATTTTTCGATTTTTATGGTTTTTATAGGTTTTATATTTTTGTATTTTCTTTTTGTTTTAAGATATATACAACTATGTACAAGGATATAAGAAGACAATCCTTTACTCCTCCTTTTCTTCCTGAAGACACTTGAGGGTTTCAGGTGTCATGCTCTTCATACCAAGGCGTGGGAGAATAAACTGAAACCTTTCTCTTGGGAGAGCCTTGGTGAAGATGTCAGCTAACTGAAACTCTGTCCTCACGAAGTATAGTTCCACAATTCCTTTTTCCACCTGTTCCCTGATGAAGTGATGCCTGATGTCGATGTGTTTTGACCTGGAGTGCTGAACATTGTTACAACAAAGAGCAATGGCGCTTTTGTTGTCACAATATAGAGGAATTTTGTTGTATGAGAATCCATAGTCTGAAAGTTGTGATCACATCCAAAGGATTTGTGCACAGCAAGCAGACATGGCAATGTACTCAGCTTCAGTAGATGATATGGAAGTACTCATCTGCTTCTTAGAAGACCAACTAACCAACTTTTCCCCTAAAAACTGAGCTCCTCCTAAAGTACTACGACGAGTGTCTTGACATCCCGCATGATCAGCATCAGCATAAGCCGTTAACTCCATTGCAGTGTCCTTAGGATACCAGAGACCCATATGAACAGTGCCTTGAAGATATCGGAAGATCCTTTTCACCGCTTCAACATGCTTCTTGGTTGGCTTGGATTGATACCTAGCACACATGCATACAGCAAACAGAAGATCTGGTCTAGTAGCAGTGATGTACATCAAAGATCTAATCATGCTTCGATACTTTGTTATATCCACAGGAATCCCTGAAGGATCTTCATCCAGCTTTGTTCTATCAACCATGGGAGTGTCAACAGGCTCACTTGAATCGAATCCAAACTTTTTCAAGATCTCATTGGCGTATTTGGATTGATTAATGAATATGCCTCCGGGACTTTGAGAAACTTGTAATCCTAAGAAGAATGACATTTGTCCCAACATGGACATTTGGAACTTGGAATTCATCTCCTTTGAAAATCTATCACATTCACTAGGATCTGTTGAAGCAAAAATGATATCATCTACATAAATCTGAACAAGTAGTAGATGTTTTCTTGACTTCCTGGTGAATAGTGTGGGATCAACAACACCCTTGGAGAACCCGTTCACTAGAAGGAACTTGGACAATGTATCGTACCATGCCCTTGGCGCCTGCTTCAACCCATAAAGAGCCTTCTTCAAGCGGTAAACATGAGTAGGATGTTCAGCATCCACGAATCCTTCGGGTTGGCTCACATAAACTTCTTCCTTTAAGTCACCATTCAAGAAGGCCTTTTTGACATCCATCTGGTAGACTATCATATTTCGACTAGTAGCATTTGCAAGGAAGATTCTTATGGCTTCAATTCTAGCAACCGGAGCAAACGATTCTTCAAAATCAATGCCCTCTTCTTGTCTGAATCCTTTTGCAACTAGCCGTGCCTTGTTCTTTAACACATCACCATACTCATCAAGTTTCACTTTGAAGATCCACTTTAAAGCTATGATCATTGCAAGCTCTGGAGGAGGCACTAATTCCCATACTTCAAGTCGATCAAATTCATGAATTTCATCCTGCATAGCCTCGAACCAGCAATCTTTGGTCATTGCTTCTTTGGCATCTTTAGGTTCGACTTTGGACAGCACGGAATTGAAGAAGCACCATAGTGCATCAGTGGCTAATTGATTACGTGTGGATACTGGACGTGAGGGATTGCCTATGATGTTGTCGATTGGATGATCGCTGGTCCATTTTCTGAGATGGTCGTGAGGTTGAGGGTTTTGAACTGATGTAGCAGTGTTGTGTTCTTCCAGAGAGGATGCGTCTAATGAATGTTCAGGAGCAAATATGTTTTCAAAAGGAACCTCATAAACAGGAGCAAAAGGATTAACTTCCAAAGAATGGTTATCTGCAGATTCTTGTAGTACTGGAGAGGATTGAGTATTTGATGATGAAGGCGATTGACTGGCAGCTGGAGCATTAAGACTGACTGATACTGAAGCTGTTGGGCCTTCTGTGCCTTGCGGAGCTTGAGCCTCAGCCATAGGAAGTACAGCTGGTGCACTTGGGATGGTTCCATTCGTTGGCTCAAAGTATTCATCAAAATAGGATCAAATAACTTCTTCAAATCCTCACATGTAGGTGGTACAAAAGAATCTGCAGGCGTGGAATTCTGTACAAGTCCTGAACTAATGGGTCCAGGTGTCAAAAGTTTAAGATCGGGTCCAAAACTAATTTGTCCTGAAGCAAGTTGCTCACTTAGCTCATCGAACGTGACGTGAATGGTTTCCATGATTTTACGGGTTCTCTTATTATAGATTCTATACCCTTTACTGTCTGGTGCATATCCAACAACAATACCTACGTCTGCTTTAGCTCTTAACTTTCCCAAGTCTTGACTATCATTAGTCGGATAGCATAGTGCGCCAAACACACGGAGAAAGGAAAGATCTGGTTTCTTGTTATGAATTAACTCGTAGGGAGTCTTTTCATGAACAGGATGAATTAGAGATCGGTTTTGGGTGAAACATGCTGTTGCAATAGCCTCTGCCCAGAGAAACATCGGTGCCTTTGAAAATATAAGCATGGTTCTTGCAGCTTCCACCAGAGTACGGTTCCTTCGTTCGACAACACCGTTCTGTTGAGGAGTGCGAGGGATACTTTTCTGATGCGTGATGCCAATACTTTCATAGAAATTACGGAGTTATTGATTAACAAACTCAGTACCATTATCAGTGCGGATGATTCTGACAGTTTTATCGAGCCTTACTTGCAGCTATTTTATCAGTTTAATGATAACCTCTGGAGTTTCATCCTTGGTTCTCAAAAACTTTACCCATGTGAACCGAGAATAATCATCTACTATCACAAGAACATACTTCTTTCCATTTATGGTTTGTATTCTCATTGGACCGCACAAGTCCATGTGGAGGGTATGAAGAACTTCCAAGTTGGTGTTAATGGTTTTAGGCTTGTGGGTTTGTTTCTTGCTTTTGCCCAGTTGACATGCAGAGCAGAGATGATCTTTCTCATATTTTAGTCTGGGCATCCCTCTAACAAGATCTTTACGGGAAAGATTATTTATGGTACCGAAGTTCAAGTGGTTCAAACGACGATGCCACAACCAAGATTTTGTTTTAGAGGCTTTAGAAAGCAAGCATATGGGAGAGGACTTTAACATTTCTTCAATCAATATGGTGTATAGATTGGTGCCCCGACTGCCCTTGAGGAGATCTATACCATCCAATTCTCTGACGAAACATGTATGTTTTCTGAAAGCCACTTCCAGATCTGAATCACAAAATTGACCCACAGAAAACAGATTGTGCCATAATCCTTCCACATAATATACCCTTGAGATTACACTGTCACCGAACACATAATCTCCATAACCCATAATCGCACCAAAGTGGTCGTTCCCGAATCTAACTGTCCCGATAAACTTTTTCACGAAGTTCTTGAGCCGCGAGCGATCCCCAGTCATATGTTTTGAGCAGCCTGAGTCCAAATACCACAGGACGATTTGTACGAACTGCATTTGAAACCAGACAACAATGGATAACTGAAAAATGTGGATCCCCAAGTGCAATTGGGGTCCGTTTGGTCAGCACACACATATTCTGGAACCACAGAGTTCGCAGATGCTACTGTCCTTACAGTGGAGACTGTACTAGAGGCAGGACAAGACCTAGGTGGAAGGCATTGTGACACTAAAGGCAAGATTCTACCAGTTGGTCTCCATTCCTTAACTTTCACAATTTTATGCTTATTCATTTTAGGTAACGTGCACTGTTTTCCTAAATTGAATTTCCTTCCAGTGGGTCTCCATTGATAGCCTACGCTAGCAAATGTTTTTCCTGTTGCTTTCCAAACTTTCTTGCATGCTTCAGTTATCCTAACATTCTTAACATGGGGTGAAGCAGAAGACATCAAGAAAGACACAACACAATCATCATGATTAGCAAAAATTAAACAATTGTCGCATGTTTTACAGACAACATTAGAATTCGAATTAATTACAGTACTTTTGATACTAGAATCAACACGATTCATCCTACTCTTTGCAAACTTATTGTTCCTAGGTTGGGCTTCTACTTTCTTCAAGTGATCATTCTTAGCTGGCGTAGTCCTATCCTTTCTTGCATTTCCTCTAGACCTTGACCCGCTAGCTTGGGTGTCACTTTTTACTCCTGTAGAAGCATCGAAGGGAACATTAGTTTGTTTTTCTGTCACATGCCTTCCTGATAATGATGTGTTGGGTTCTGATGTTTTAGGTGGTAGATCAAAGGCTACATGCTTGTTCTTAACAGTGGATGATGATGCAACAAATCTATCTCTATGGCTGTTAAACTTAGGAACTGAGCCTATGGCATATTCTAAGTTTTCCTGAATCCTTTTCGTGAGTTTGCAGGCATAAACAACTGCCCTATCAAGTGGCTTTTCAGTTCTATCCTCTTCAACTACCTCACGAAGTGTGTCAAGGCCCTCTCTAAGATGATCGAGATATGTTTGATGGGCAAAGCTATTATTTCTAAGGTTAAATGGAATACGCCCAACATCAACATCATACTTTTTACTAGCAGTAGCCTTTGGTGCATCACAATTACAAGTGGTGCATGGCATTTTACCTTGTTGGGAATTATGATTTGATTATTACAAAACAAGAAGGACTGAAGATGACAGATGTTAGGAATCTGGGAAATACTTAGTGTCTCATTGCTGCCGATCTCATTGCTGCCGATAATATTAAGCTGGTTCCTGCCGATAGCTTTGGTTCCTGCTCAAGCTCATTGCTGCCGACAGTGATATCTTGTTCCTGCTGTTAGTGTTATTACTGCGGGTATTAGTTATTGTTATCCCGTAAGTTTAGTATGTTTGTTAGATTTAATTTTAGAAGAGATTGGTGTTTATCTCTTTACATGTTTTATTTGTTACAGGCTGTATTAGGAATTAGGGTTTCTTATCTATATAAGAAACATACAGCCATTCATATTGTAAGACTCAAGAAAAACATTCATCAATAACAGAATTCTTATTTCATAGTCTGATCCATAGAGGATCATTGTCCTTTAGAGTTTTCTTCTTTATTATACTTGCTGTTTAGTTTCCGCATAAACACTTGTATAGCATACAGAGGTTCTTGTTTATACCAAGCTCAATCAAGCTCGAAGTACTCGATCCTACAAGTGGTATCAGAGCCTGGTGAGGATCTCTGATAAAGAAGAAGAGTTGATTAGATCGACAGAAGCAGATCAGATATTTTGTGAGGTAATCGTATTTTTAAAAACAGATCTGATTAGTTGTATTTATTTAAATAGCCTTGGATTACTTTATTCGATTATTATTAACCTCGTACTGATCGCATTCATTAATTAATTGGTCGGTGGTTTTGAGCGGTTGTGAATTCTCTTGATTCAAAACAAATTAATTGGTCAAAGTGAGTGGAAATTACGTGTGTCGATTGTGACGTGGATGTGTGGTTCATTGAATTAAGTGGCTGATCAAGTAAAGTTGTTTGTCGCATGCTGCTGCTTATATTAATTGGTCAATCATTTAATCTCGTATTGAAATTGTGGGATACTGTTCGTGTATTAATTGGTCAAGTGGGTTTTTCTCATTGATTGAAGATATTAAATTTGTGGGACTTGATCATTATATCAATCAGTGGGCATTAATTGTGGTCTCTGAGTATTTTTGCTATTAGTGTCGAAGAAGCCTTTTCAAATCATTCTCTTAAACCTTAATAAAATGACTGTATCCGGAACTAATGAATATGAGAAATGGGCAAAGAAGATGGAACAATGGATCTCCAACAAAGATCATAACCTCTGGAATGTTATTCTTAATGGGAATAGCAAGAAGAGTATTGGGAGAGATCAGGAGGGGAAAATAATCATACTTCCACCTGTATCAGCTGAGGAGCAGGTTGCTGTGCAAAGGGAGACCAAAGCAAGAACTTTTTTGCTTCAGGCTCTCCCAGCAGACCACATGGGTGATTTTAAACACTTGGATGATGCTAGGAAGATCTGGCGTGCTATAAAAACCAGATTTTTAGAGAATGATGAGTTCAAGAAGTCCATGCTCAAGCAGGAGGTCCAGGAGTTCAACATATCAGTGCCTGGAGACTTTGCTTTGATGGGATTTTCATCTCAGGTACCAAAGTGTTCTTTTGATTGTCATGTTAAGTATAATGCACTTAAGAAAGAATTTGATGATATGGAGAGTCAATATAAGGATAACTTTATACAACTCAAGGCCCATAAAAATGCCGTTAAAACATTAGAACAACAAAAAATCTGGTATCAAAAGAATCAGTTAGTATATGAAGAGAAAATTAAGGTTTTGGAAAGAGATTTAAAAAACACCACTAATGAGTTAAAACATGTTGAGAGACAGTATGATAAAGTAATTTTAGAGAAAAATGAATTACAAGCTAAGTTGGAAAGTGAAGAGATTAGATGTGCTTCATATAAAGAATCAACTAGGCTTGTAGATAAATTGAATTCAAGTTCTCAATATGTAAAGTGTAAGAGGGGTCTAGGATGTCCTAAAACAGATGACTCTTCTGAGTCAAGAAATTTTATTCCTACCCCTAAGGAGGAAAACTTTCAAATACCTGTAAAGTATGTAAAAGAAGGTGAAATGAATGTTGTCCCTCCTCCTATAAGAGGTGTGTTTAAACCTGTCCCTATGCACTCTGACCTTGACATTGACTTAAATGAATCACACATGTCCTATGGCAAAAAGTCCAATGACTTGCCTAATCTTGATTGTGACTCTAAAGACTCTGTCTCTTGCTCTAAAAGTGACAAGTCCTCTGAGACCAAGACCAATGACTTTGCCTCCTGTGATTCAAATGACAAGTCTCCCACACCCAAGTCTGATGACTTCTCACCAAAAGTAGCTAGTGTGGAATCCAATTCAAAGTCAGCTACTTTTAGTCCTGTTAAAAACAATTGTGCTTCTGATTCTGTTTGTGAGAAGTCTTTGTGTGATATGCAAGGTCATGATAAGAAAAGTCAGGTTAAGAACAAAAAGATTAAAAAGAAATCGTGTTTTGTTTGTAAAAGTTACTCTCACCTCATTAAAGACTGTACTTATCATGAGAGTAGAATGGGTGTGTGTGCTAAACAACAAAAACCTAGATCAATATGGAAAAATGTAGAGAACATTCCCCCATTTGTCCCTAGAGCAAATGCATTTCCTTCTGGTAATGCAAAACGACCTGCACATGTTCCTTCTGGTAAGCCAGTTCCAGCTGGTCAAACCAAGTCTACTGGTTGGAAAAGGAATGTTGCTAGACCATTCTACATACCTATTAGCACTTACTTTCGGAATGGTTTTTGGCCTGGTTATTATGACCCAAGGTATATGGGGGAAACAAGATGGGATACTGGTGTTAAGCCCTCAACAGGTTGTTCTTGGACAAATAAAAGGAAAGGTTCATTCTGGGTACCCAAGAACAATAGTCTTTGTCAGGTGCACTGATTGAGGGGAGGCATAAGCCTAAGGGGAGGCTTATTGTTGTATATTTTGTGCTAAATAACATTTTTTTCTATTAGTTTATTTTGTGTTCACTAACTAAAATAATGCAGCTGTTGAATTTGTTGCTTTCTTCTATTGAGTGAGTGGTTACTACTGATGGTGTATTAATTGACCCCGATTTGGTTAATACGTGTAGCATTTCATGGTACTGATATTGGTTTGTGATATGGGATCACATTTATTGTGGCGTGAGCTAATTGATTGTGGGGCTACTTGATTTTTTATTCAATTACTCGGTCAAACTTATATTGCTCTCTAATGTCACGTGAGGCTTGAAGAGTTGAAGAGTGATCGAATTAAAGTGGTCAAATGGTTTGTCGGCAAGTGGTCACTTACTGTCATACATATGGATGGAAGAGAATTAATCATTTGATTAATTTTTCGGTTGTGGGGCTATGGTCAATTCCTTGGACTGTTGTCTACTGTTTGTCACATGCTGCTATGGATTTCATAATATTAAGTATTGTACTATGAATTGCTTGTCGCTTATGGATGGTTGGTTTCTACGATCTGTCATATACTCAAGTGAACTGATGTGAATGGGGACAGATTTATTCACGTGAGTTTACTTGTATCAGTAGTCAATGGTTTTGGTTCATTGCATTTATGGGATTGGATGCAAGTGATAGTGGGGTCTGATCAAAGTGAGTATTGCACATGGGTCTGATGCTGTATTGTGGTTTATTCTGGACTTCTCTGTTATGTCTGCTGAGAATGTGGATCAGCAGCAATGGTTCCTGATGTCAGCAGCAATGGTTCCTGCTGGTAGTGCTTCCATTCCTGCTGATAGTGTTCTCATTCCTGCTGATAGCTCCATTTCTGCTGGTAGCTTCGGATTCTGCTGCTGTTGTTAAAAAAAAAAAAAAAAAAAAAAAAAAAAAAAATTGATTTTCTTTCTTTTATTTTGGTGTGTTTCTGATTTCTGTTTCTTAGTTAAAAAAAATAAATAAATAAAAAAAATAAATAAATAAATAAATAAAAATTCTTTGTATATTTTGTGTCCTAATAAGTGGTTTTGAGCAACACCATGCAGGTACAGTGTTGGTGTTTACACCTGCACAATAAATGGTGCTCAACTCACCATGTCTTGCAGACAAGAAAGAGTTGACTCACCATGAGGGTACGGCTCTGGTGTGATAATCAAATCCGTTAATAGCTGTAATAGCTTGCTCAAAGCTATAGGGTACTTCAACTCACCCATGATTTATTTCTGAGAGTTGAAAATGGTTATCAATTCACCATGGATGTAACCCTTTATGGGATCCAAAGAATTGGCTAGTCCACAAAAGTATGGTTTGTGGTAAAGACAATTGGTATCCATATTTGGTATTCAATTCACCAAGGTTTGTTGTAACCTAAGAATTGACTAGTCCTGAGCAAACGGCTACAGGTAAAGACAAGTCAAATCCGTTTATAGTTGCCGATTTGCTAATAAATCAGATGGTTATCAATGTACCATGGTCTCACACACCTAAACATTGGCTACTCCAGTAGTGATGGCTATTGGTAAAGAGACATCAAATCCATTAATTTTCAATGATTCACCTCTCACAGGAGTTAACACACCTGGATGTGATGAGAATAGTATGAAACTTAAGAGATTTGATGTACATTTTGTCATAGTAGCAGTCAAGTTCAAGTGAATGTCATGGTGACCAGTATACATGTTTTGAAGAAGATTTCTTATTCCTGCTGAACTATTGAAGTTGCTGCTGGATGCTATAGAGGTTGGAATCTTGCAGGTTATGGATGTTGCTGCTGGTTACTAATTATTGCTGCTGCTAAGTCGCAGTCCTCAAGCCTGAGAAGTTAAAGCTATATCATACAGGAAACTTGAGGTTAACCTAGTTTACCGATCCACTAGGTCAACCACAAGTTTAGGGGAGGAATAATGAGTGTTGAGATATGGAGAGCTGCAACAACAAGTATAATAATGAGTGTTGCAGGTTATTATTTATGGTAGCATGTTCAAGGGGAAGCATAGTTCAAGGGGAAGCATTGAAGACAGTTTTGTAATATCAAATAGGGGAAGATTGTTGGGAATTATGATTTGATTATTACAAAACAAGAAGGACTGAAGATGACAGATGTTAGGAATCTGGGAAATACTTAGTGTCTCATTGCTGCCGATCTCATTGCTGCCGATAATATTAAGCTGGTTCCTGCCGATAGCTTTGGTTCCTGCTCAAGCTCATTGCTGCCGACAGTGATATCTTGTTCCTGCTGTTAGTGTTATTACTGCGGGTATTAGTTATTGTTATCCCGTAAGTTTAGTATGTTTGTTAGATTTAATTTTAGAAGAGATTGATGTTTATCTCTTTACATGTTTTATTTGTTACAGGCTGTATTAGGAATTAGGGTTTCTTATCTATATAAGAAACATACAGCCATTCATATTGTAAGACTCAAGAAAAACATTCATCAATAACAAAATTCTTATTTCATAGTCTGATCCATAGAGGATCATTGTCCTTTAGAGTTTTCTTCTTTATTATACTTGCTGTTTAGTTTCCGCATAAACGCTTGTATAGCATACAGAGGTTCTCGTTTATACCAAGCTCAATCAAGCTCGAAGTACTCGATCCTACATACCTTTCACCTGAGCCTTAAGATTCTCAATTTCTTTTGTCAAAGAGGTTATTTGATCATTGTGATTGCTTCTTGTTACTTTAATAGAATCATATAACTCTTTGAAATGTTGTTTGACCTTTGAATTTTCTTCTCGATAACACTCATTTTCATGATGTAACTTATTTATGGTGTTTTGATATTGAAAATTCTGAGAATCTGAAGGCGAAGGTTTATTGGTGCCATACACATCACACTTGTTGGATTTCAATTGGGTAATTTGGGCCCTCAGCAGTCGAATCGTGTTCGTGTGAGCTTGAATTTTCTCATCTCGTTTGCTTAATTCAAAATAAGTATCAAATTCAGGAGCATCCAAGGATGTCTTGTCATTTGATATTTTATGTTTTTCATTTAAATGTTGATGTTTCATTTGCAAATTTAGATAATCAACTTCTAATTTTGAAAAACGTTTAACCATATTATCATGGTCATCATTTTGAATTTTTTCAAGCAATTTTAAATTCTCCCCCTCAAGCTCAACAACACGATTCTGGGTGACATTTAACGCAATAGCATACTCATTAAATTGACAAGCAGACAATGCAGAATCAGTAGCAGTGTAAAATACATCTTGTGCAATACATTTAGCAATCAAGTTGTCATTAGTGATGAGTATGTTTTTTCTTTCAATCTCACGACTCTTAAGTTCTACTGCATATTCATTCACCTCATTTTCCATATCTTTAAACACTACTTTCATTTCTTTTATTTCTATGTTGAGGGCAGTTTGCAGCCCTTCAAAATGTTCTTTGAGTAGTTTAAAGAATGGCATGACCTCAGTTAAGTAACACCTTTTTGCATGTTCAAAACACCTTTCCCCCTTAGTAATGCCGGTTGGTGTGATTCTCTTCTTACATGTTTTATCAAAATCAGCAAACAGTTGCCAAAGCACATATAAGCTAATAAAGGTTTTTCATTCAGTGGGAAGAGACAAAGGCACCAAATTCCTAGGTGTATTGGGAGGATACACCGTTATGGACGCATGATGCGTGGTTTTGCAACCTTACAATAGGTTTTACCTCTCGAGGGATCTCAAGAGGCTTACAACCCCACCAGGCAGTGTACCTGACCGATGTAGTATAGTGTAGTGGTAAGTACGGGGGATTGATCGTTCTCCACAGGGAATAGTGTTCGTTAGGTATGAAAGACTACTCTAATTAGGTCTAAGGGTTGAGGAAGATTCTTTTTTTGTATTTTTTATGTTTTTATGAAAGCAAGTAAAATCTCGGGTTTGAAGGAGTGGGCGGAATTAGTTGCTAGTCAACTAACCCAAATAACTACAAATGCAAATAAAATAAATAACTGAAAATAAAAAGTTGGTGAAAACTTATGTGTAGAGAAATGTGTTCACTTAGATTTCCTTACTCCCTAACTATCTTTTACCGGTTGATTAGTGTGTATTAGTTGCGTGGATGACGGGTGTATTCCTTAATACCAATCGTGGGGTGGCGTACGTACTTCCCCAACTCTACAAGCTCCTACTTCACTCCTATGTCGAGCCGGCTAGGAAGCTCCTAACATGGGATCACTAGAATTTGCTTGTGCAGTAAATACAACCATAAAAACCTTTAGTACGCATTTGGTTCATGTTTCTTAAGACGTTCAAGCAAGTTACCGAATAGGAAGTTAGCCAGTTTTCTTAAGCCTAACATAGATAAACAATCATCCAATACAACTAATAACACACTAATAACCAATAATCAATAGCTAGGTTTCATTAGATCTAAGCAAACACAAGATAAATCTAGCCTAACATATTAACCAAAAGACAAGAACAAGATAGAATCAAACAACACATAGACATATTGAATGATTAATTGATAACTTATCTTCAATGTAACATGGAAGATCTCAAGGCAAAAAGCCTTGAAAAAGATGCTAAAATCGTCTTAGGGTTTTCTCCCAAAAATTCCACACTAAGTTCCACACTAATGACAAAGAATTGCAAAACTATATATAGATTTTTACATCTGACGGCGTCACGTTATGGAGTGTGACACCGTCACCTCGCCGCTTCTAGGGTTCCCGGATGACCTTCTTGACGCCGTCCCTCTTTAGCTCTCCAAAATCCGTTCTGGCTTATCAAGGCTTGACGCCGTCAGACCTTGAATGTGACGCCGTCCCTCTTGAAATTATACCGTGACGACCTTGATCAAATTAAAGCGTGACGCCGTCGGAATTTACATGCAATTTTCTCTGGCTTATCATGAGTAATTTTCACATCCACCTTTTTCTTGCCAAGCCATGACGCCGTCCAGGGTAAATCCTGACGCCGTCAAAGGTAACTTTTAGCCGATTTTTGAGACTTTGTCGTTTTCTTCACTTTTATGCTCCAAAAACGTCCAAAATGCTTCCTTTTCCAGATTTCTTCTCAAAAGTACCTAAAATGACAAAAGGAACGATTTAGGGCAATATTTGATCAAATAAATACGATTTAGGGCTTAAATGACCCCTTAAAAGCGGTACACTTTTCGCTTCATCAAATACCCTTACACTTGAGATTTGCTTGTCCTCAAGCAAATGCGCTTTTATTCTAATCAAAATACAAGTTAGGGGTCATTTAATGCTAACATAAAAGTAATTACAACAAATATTCGTTCCACTTTAATCATAATAAGCACGGAGATTACATACTAGCACCTCACAAGTAGTGTTTAGATACTCACATCTCTCAAGTGTCATCAAAATAAATCTCATAAATGAAAGCGGATAATATCTCTCACTACCTGTCATAGCAAATAGATTACCATAGGCTTGGGAAAGGATCGAAAACCTCCTCCACTAGGCGTAAGCACCTAAGATAAACTATCAAAGAGGGCTTTTACATGGGTTATAACGTTAGGTGTAGGGAAAAGGAAAACACGGTTTTGTTGGATAAAGGATATTTTACTGGTGGCGAGTTAAAGATCTTGATCAATTACATGTACTATACAATGTTGCTAAGCCAAGACTCGACTCGATTTAAGCTAATGAAAGAAAATAACAAAAACATAAAATAAACATAAAATGAAACGGGATGGTAGTCCGTGTGTTTTTTCTCTTTTTCTTTTTCTCATTTTTTTGTATTTTTCTTGATTTTTTTGATTTTTTTTTTATTTATTTATTTATTTTTTTTTTTTGACATACACTCTTGCCCTACCATCCAAAATAATACATCATAGGGGCGTTGCATCCCCTAACACTTGAACTTTTACATAACTTTACAATTAACTATTCTAATGACTCGAATTAAGATAATCGAAAAACTTGGAGTACTTTTAAAATATTTAGCACATATGGGGGTAATAAATGATGTTCTTCCCCATTACTCCATTACACTAGTACTTTACCCATGAGTCCCAATCGTCCCAAAACAATATGTACAAGGATATGACTCGACTTAGCAACCATGTAATCAACTAGATAATTAACTTGGGTTTAAACAAATGTTGTAACAATAATGCACTAAAGATGAGTGCATACAAGGTAGGCTAAGGCGATTTGGGTGTACATTTTAGTGGGGTGTAAACAAATTCTTCCTTTAAGTAAAATGCTTAAAGGTCGAAATGAAAAGATAGGCTCTGAGGGGTGTACTAGGGGTATCGTGTACTAAAAATGAGTACAACGCAAAGGGTGTGGGAGAATTACTTGACCAATGTAGCCAACGTAATTATAACAAAAACACAGGTGTAAAACAATGGGTTAATCCTAATGCCTCTTATCATGTAGTAAATCTAACTACACGAATGTAGTCTCACTTGTGGCCTCGGAATGGTCCTAACGCAAGTTCTAGAATCTAAGTGCTACCGGTACACACATCATATCATAAATGCTTTTCCTACCAATTCTAGGGGCGAACCTCACATATTTGGGGGTGGAAAATTTTTTAGTGGTACGGTTTTTGTGCTAGTCATATAACTCCTATCCGTGAGACGCTCATTAAGATCAAAGTTTCACTCCTATATGTTGTAAAAAATTTTAAATTTGGCACTAAAATTGCCCTAACAGGTATTTATCTCAGTTTTATTACACATCTACTTTTAAACAAACAAAAATCAAGCGTAATAGCATTCTCTAATCGTACTTTTACCCCCCTTACACTTAAGATGAACATTGTCCCCAATGTTCAAATAACAAGATGTAAAAGAAAAAAGTAAAAGAATGAAATCAAATACTCCCCTGATTCGCTCGGTGGATAATGAAGTAACACGGTTAGATCTTCTTCCAAAGTAATGTAGAAGCTCCATGACTAATGCATCGCCATAAGCTTGATTCAAAACATTTCCTTGTCCAAAATAACCTGTTAAACCTGAGAAAACAAACACGAAAACCTGCATAACATCGGCGGGATAAACTCTATATATAAGGATATAATGCTTGTGGAATGATAATTTTGCAGATTCCTGGAGATTATAAGTTGGAGATTTTAATAAAAATTTTTTATGAAAACAAAACTTTCAAAAATTTCTGAAAATTAAATCTGACGCCGTCAGGTTATAAACCCTGACGCCGTCAGAATTGACCTGACAAAAATTCTCATGTTAAGTTTCCGGAAAATTTTTGGAAAAACCTATACCTTACTTCCTGGAATTCCTGCAAAACATCATTAAGACTCGATACAAGCATTTGACTCAAACAAATACTAATATGTATGTTAATTTAATATTTTTACGATTCATGTTCATTTTGTGTTCTAATAAACCGATTTGGATTTCCCTTACACTTATCTTTTGCAAAATACCTTTATATGTAGTTAAGACGAAGTTAAAAACAAGATAAAGCATTTTCACAAATTAGATTTTGAACATGAATCAATAAGAATAAAAATTAAACACACATACGGAAACAAATAAAATCAAACAAACAAATAAATAAACACAAAAAGCAAATAAAGCAAATAAAGCTTGGGTTGCCTCCCAAGAAGCGCTTTTCTTTATTAACGAGTCTTGTAGCTAGACTCAAAGTCACGTACATTACGTTTTTCCGTTATGCTTCTCAATTGCCCCTCTAATCATCCTAACAACCTCCATATCAATTTTGTATTTAGGTCCAAGGTTTAAGCAATCTTTATAATAAAGGCTTCTCTTATTCCAAACATAGTCCATGCCTTTTTCTTTATCCTCTTCATTGATGTCCTCAATCGCACCAATGTTGTCCTTGTCAAATCGAGGCACAAAACGAAATTCATTTCCCTGATAAGGCATCCTATATGTGATCCTATCTATGTGATTAGAAAACTGAACCGTGCCTCTCAAACGATCATACCTTAAATTGGATGCTTCAATAAATGGTTTACCTAACACCACGCGAGATAGGCGGCAGTCAACAACACTTACCAAATCTTCTAAGATTATGAAATTGGTGACAAAGGTAAAATTCCCAACGAGGATATGCATATCCTTGATCCTTCCAACGAAGTTGCAAACTCCGCCTGGGCACTTGGGATCCATCCTAGGCTCAAGTGGTGTGTTTATGATCTGGCTATAAAGGCCTGAGGACATCACGTTGATTGGGGATTCACAGTCAATGTAAGCATGCTCAACGTATTGGTACCCAATCATACATGGTATCTTCACATTCCCGGGATCACCCCTCTTAATCTTTGGGTCAATTCTAACAAAAGGTGGTCGAGGGTTATCAACTAGGTTGTTATAGTAAGCAATCTCCTCCTTAGTGGGGTATTCATTGAAATAATCATCAAACCTAGGATCTACCTTCACTTCATTAATTTTCTCAATCAACTTATCAACCGTAAGATTATTACGTTCTAAGTAATTATCTGAGTATATGGCGGTCCCTAAGTTGTTCAAGGCATAATCAAGCTCTATATCAATCATTCTACTGAGCTCCCTGAGCTCACTAATCTCATTCTCAAGTTGGCCACGCAACAAAGCCACTTCGCCAGGTGTAAGGGGTGGATTCGCGTTTTCCATAATGGCAAACTGAATAGTCAATGAAAATCTGTTACGAACAAAAGCACAAAGAAAATAGATAGACTAAAGAAAACCTAGAAAAATAAAATAAAAATCTCACTAGAAAGGAATCTAGTGAGTAGACCTAATAGAAATAACAATTCAACCTAAACAATAACTATTCCCCGGCAGCGGCGCCAAAAACTTGATGCGTGGTTTTGCAACCTTACAACAGGTTTTACCTCTCGAGGGATCTCAAGAGGCTTACAACCCCACCAGGCAGTGTACCTGACCGATGTAGTATAGTGTAGTGGTAAGTACGGGGGATTGATCGTTCTCCATAGGGAATAGTGTTCGTTAGGTATGAAAGACTACTCTAATTAGGTCTAAGGGTTGAGGAAGATTCTTTTTTTGTATTTTTTATGTTTTTATGAAAGCAAGTAAAATCTCGGGTTTGAAGGAGTGGGCGGAATTAGTTGCTAGTCAACTAACCCAAATAACTACAAATGCAAATAAAATAAATAACTGAAAATAAAAAGTTGGTGAAAACTTATGTGTAGAGAAATGTGTTCACTTAGATTTCCTTACTCCCTAACTATCTTTTACCGGTTGATTAGTGTGTATTAGTTGCGTGGATGACGGGTGTATTCCTTAATACCAATCGTGGGGTGGCGTACGTACTTCCCCAACTCTACAAGCTCCTACTTCACTCCTATGTCGAGCCGGCTAGGAAGCTCCTAACATGGGATCACTAGAATTTGCTTGTGCATTAAATACAACCATAAAAACCTTTAGTACGCATTTGGTTCATGTTTCTTAAGACGTTCAAGCAAGTTACCGAATAGGAAGTTAGCCAGTTTTCTTAAGCCTAACATAGATAAACAATCATCCAATACAACTAATAACACACTAATAACCAATAATCAATAGCTAGGTTTCATTAGATCTAAGCAAACACAAGATAAATCTAGCCTAACATATTAACCAAAAGACAAGAACAAGATAGAATCAAACAACACATAGACATATTGAATGATTAATTGATAACTTATCTTCAATGTAACATGGAAGATCTCAAGGCAAAAAGCCTTGAAAAAGATGCTAAAATCGTCTTAGGGTTTTCTCCCAAAAATTCCACACTAAGTTCCACACTAATGACAAAGAATTGCAAAACTATATATAGATTTTTACATCTGACGGCGTCACGTTATGGAGTGTGACGCCGTCACCTCGCCGCTTCTAGGGTTCCCGGATGACCTTCTTGACGCCGTCCCTCTTTAGCTCTCCAAAATCCGTTCTGGCTTATCAAGGCTTGACGCCGTCAGACCTTGAATGTGACGCCGTCCCTCTTGAAATTATACCGTGACGACCTTGATCAAATTAAAGCGTGACGCCGTCAGAATTCACATGCAATTTTCTCTGGCTTATCATGAGTAATTTTCACATCCACCTTTTTCTTGCCAAGCCATGACGCCGTCCAGGGTAAATCCTGACGCCGTCAAAGGTAACTTTTAGCCGATTTTTGAGACTTTGTCGTTTTCTTCACTTTTATGCTCCAAAAACGTCCAAAATGCTTCCTTTTCCAGATTTCTTCTCAAAAGTACCTAAAATGACAAAAGGAACGATTTAGGGCAATATTTGATCAAATAAATACGATTTAGGGCTTAAATGACCCCTTAAAAGCGGTACACTTTTCGCTTCATCAACGCAACTTTTCTAATGAGAGGGGTGTTGGCCTTAAGTTTTTCTTCCTTAAGTTTTTCATTATCTTGTTTCCAGAATATCTGTTCAGGTGTTAACTTCTTTTGAGGAGCAAACACAGTCAAACGATTTTCCTCACTATAGTCATGGGTCTTGATTATTATTCGTCTGGCTATGCACTCGGGATCCCTCATTTTCTCATTCATTCTTTCCCTTGTTCTCTCTCACTTATCTCATCCTCCTCTTTAGTGTAGATATGCTCAGGCGGGTCATGATTAGGCATAAACATCACATTAGAATCATTTAATGCAGGTTGGGCTATCTTAGCAATCTCATGAATAGCTAATTTACATCTTCCTACATTGCTTTCACTATGCTTGTCACTTAACTTTCTGTGCTTATACATCATTTGGGCAGTCTGTCTGGTTTGGTCTTGTGTGTACAACTTATCCTCAAGCTTATTTTTTAAGGTTTTGAGCCTAGAGAAATCATTTAAGAGTTCCTTTTCTTTTTCTTTGAATTCTAGCTTAAGTGTAGTTATACACTTTTGTACTTCCTGTTTCTGTTTGACAGACTGTTCTAGCTGACTTTTCAAAGAATTCAACTCTTGTTTTAATGTTTCTTCTCTTACTCTAGACTCTTTAATAAGTGTACTCATTTGACCTTCTAATTTCTGCTCACGTTCATTAAGCTCAAACTTAGCATGCTGTTCATACATAGCCACTTGTTCTTTATAAATGTTTAGTCTAGTGATCAAGTTATCATCAGGGACATGCAAGTTGTTCTCATGGCACTCACATGCATTATCTATATTACACGCAATATCTAATGCATTATCTATATTACACGCAATATCTAAGGCACACACTTTACTTATAACACCAGCATCATTATTGACAGAAGATTCACCATTTGGTACATCAGGCGAGTTGTTGTGATTCAAATACTGTTCATATGAAATAATATTGCTATTTTCCATGTCAACATTACTTGAGTCAGAAACATATGCCTTATGTACTTCTTTGGGATTCTTTTGTCCATCAACTATATCATATGTGTCATAAATTTTTAGTACCTCAGATATCACAGATGCACTAGAGGAACCAGCTTGTCGAGGTGATGAAGCCAAGGAAGACAAGTTGGCCATGAAGATTGTTTGAGCCGTAGGTTCATCATCTACATCTGAGTCAAATGCATCACAATCATCTGCCTTGAAGATGTTAGGATCGTTGAGTGCTAGATCCTGAACTGGTTGCTCATCCACATCTTCATCAAACGTATTTCCCCCATCACCAGCCAAGAACAATAACTCTTCCTCATCCAATACAACTCCATTCTCTTGAGCTTGCATTAACAGCATCATGTCTTTGAAGTAATATGAGTTCTGAGGACGTTTAGGTTGATTGCAGTTTCTAGCAATGTGTCCCAGTCCTCCACAATTGTAGCACTTGATCTGTTTCCCTTGCCCCTGATTGGCATTCCCTGCTCTATTCTGCACATAACCTCGACCCATGTTTCTTCCAGCTCTCCCTTGCACATTCTGAACCACAATTTTCCCATCCTCCACCATTGCTTGATTGCGTGGGTTGGATGAATTCCTTAACTGATTGTTGGTCTGAGGGAGTGATACTTGAAACTGTTGAACCAGTAATGATACTTGATTGGTGAGGTTGTCAATCATTTTGTCGGTCTGCGAGTAGCCTGAGTCAAGTTGAGAACTCATAGCAGGTACTGGTGAGTGAAGTTGATGATAGCTTGGGTTGGATGATGATTGGGTTGTTGGTAGAACATTTGTCATAAAAGCCAGTGGATCATTTGGAGTTGAAGGATTTAACTTTTCTCTCAGCACCCGATCGTAGGCAGCATGCTTCTCATGTTGTTGCAGATAGGCATATAGCTGTTCATAGTTGGTATCCCTTAAAGCTTTATTGAGTTTGACAGCAGTAACAAATATGTCCCATTCAGGAGTCATGTTGTTCACAAACTTTGAGTTTAGTTGGATGTTGGGCATAGTCATTCTGATCATCCTCATATCATTCACCAACTTATGAAATCTCACATAGTAGTCTGTGATATTCTCTCCTGGGTTCATTTTGAAATGCTCGAACTCATCATACAGCTGTGACTCACGGTCTTCCTTTGTGAGTTCTGACCCTGCCAACAACATTTTAACATTGTCCCACACAGCTTTAGCTTCAGTGTTGAAATTGTAACGCCCCGTACCCGTTTAGACTAAAATTTAAAAACTTTTAACGCGGAAACGCTTGACTTTATCGAACTCACACAATTCCTTCATTTAATAATCCAGAACTTACAATATTTAACCCTTTGAAAAATACTTGCAAGAACATATACTCAAAAACCCTTCAAAACGTTTCACACAATTTTATAACACAACCAAACGACCTTCTGTGACCAACGATACGCCGTATCCCTTTTGAGGGATACGCCGTATCACAGCTAAGAGACCATGTGCTGTATCAACTTGAAATGAAGTGCCGCATCACCTTAAACTCCTGATACGTCGCATCTAATATACTAGATACGCCGCATCACCTTAACTTCTGATGCGTCGTATCTAATATTCTAGATGCGCCGCATCGACCAACTAAGACAGAACATCAGCAGGAAAACCTGCATATACTCAACACACCATACAATCCACTTTAACCTCATTACAACATTATAACTTATGAAAAAACACTCATTTTACAATTCAAAACCACATTAAACTATAATATACGGCAATTGACCCGTTTGACTCCAAAATGGGTACAAACACGTTGAAATCCAAACGCTCTTTTAGACATTAACTACACACACTTAAAACACACTTGACGACTCGTTAGATCCTCAAACCGTTACCCGAATTTGACACACTTTATACGACTCATAAAATAGACTCTCGGGGTACAACTTTGACTCGAGCTCGGTATTCAACCTAGCTCCTAATGCTTGCTATCTTCCAATTCCATTCCAAATCCTCATGCTACAATCCAAGCCTTCCATTCCGCCGCACTTAAGCCTACAAAACATTAACAACTAAAAGAATAAGCTTACGCTTAGTAAGTAACCCGTCATAAAACATACATCATACACATATTCTCACGTAAGCATCCTAATCACATAAAAGCCTCTAAACTACCACATACCACTCATATCATACACCCCTTCATAACATAACCAAATTCATTCATCACAAACATAATTAACAACATACCTTACCTAGTCCAAAGCCGACAATTAACATACTCCTATCCAAGGTCACTAGCCATCCATCCTTAGCTTACGACCATACTAATCCAATTCTCATACACTTATACAACAACAATACATACATGATAAATACATACATAACACATGTTTTAGGGAGAGTTACTTACCTTAGCTCCACGCTAAGCACATAATTAATATCATCATCATCTATATCATCAACATCATCATCATCCTCATAAGCATCCTAAAACACATAATCATACATAACATATAATACATAATCATTAACTATAATCATGGTTAATACAACCATAACTAACCTGTAAACACTTCTAATCATCATATAATCATATATTGATTATATGATAATCAATCCCACCATTTACTAACTTAAACCCATTATAAACTCATCACATAATCATCATTACCTCTTAATTATCTTAAAACACCATTTACCCTTTAATCCCAAGTTAGGGTTCACAAACCCTAAATTCTTAATCATCAATTAAACACTAATTAAACCTCATGAACATCATACCTTATGTAAGAAACAAGCTTTAGGCTTAGCCCTTGAATTATCACCATTAAACCATCATCATCTCATCATCAGAAGCTCCATCTTCTTCCCTCTCTTCTCTCTATCTCGACATCACAGGAACACACAAGAATTGTGTGGAGATATCAAGAATTGTGTGGAGATATCTAGAACCTAACACATATAAAGTAGCTGAGAGGGCATTTCTGTCATTTTTGCCCATTTAAGGTCGATACGCCGTATCTATCTGCATAGATACGCCGCATCTATGCTACCCCTTATATATGCCGCATCTCCTTCTCCAATACGACGCATGGACTATGACAAGTCGGTTCTACTTTCCATTCTACCATACGCCGCATGTAACTTCCTGGATGCTCCGCATCTAGGCCTCAGAAGACTCAACCACATATCCTTAGTCAAACATACTTAGGCTCGGGTCAACTTCATCTAGGGTGGGGCCTATTTGTATTCCGGGAAACGGGTCTAACAATTCTACCCCCTTATTTAGATTTTGTCCCCGAAATCTGTCGTTCTATTTCTAACCACACATAGTCTCATAATTCCTCTCATTCTTAGCCCCTTAACTCTTAGTTCATTTAGTGCAACGATCTCAATGATCTTGCAACTCTAGACTTCTATACCATAATCTCAACGCGTAATCTACTATAATCAACACTTATCATCGCAACTTTTCTAAGATTTCCCGTAATGACTACTTGTCATCCGGGAACATCTATATACTTGACTCTAGATAAGTCAAACTTCATTACTATAACACGCCATCATCAATGCACTAAACATAATATAACATCATAATCCGGCCAATCTCCCATTCCACATATTATCAACATATTTCAAACCAAAACCGGAAACTTGACTCAAAATATACAAGGTACCATACAAACGGCACCTTACAAAATTCTTTCTTACATATCACCTAAGCAATCTATCTTATCAAATCCTAAGAAAATTTACCCAATTTCTTATCAATTCAACACACAACTCATTCCAAGCGTCCATCTTAAGGCTCCGCATAAGACCTTAATGTCTTCATAAGTTTTATTCATATCTTTCTTTTCTTATAACGTCTAACACGTTTTTACTTATCATTTTCTCCATTCATTTTCCATGCTCATGTCATATCGGCTACACATAAGCCTGCTTATTCATTCATGTCATTTTGATTGCCTTCTAAAGCTTATAGATATATTATAGGGATTAGCTTTGTAGCGCCATACTTTAACATTATCACCTCATTACACTAGACATCATCACAAACTGTTTCCATACTCACATTTTGCACCACAACATAATTACGTATACAACATTTTCAAACATCATTACGATTCCTTTGTTCCGCCAGTTAACTTAAGACTCAAAACCTAGATTCCTCACAAGATTTCACTACAAGACACAATCTAAATTTAATCCTCCTATTCTTGGTCCTTATAATTCCCAGCTAACTCTAAACTCCCGCCTTCTACTTCTCTAACCCTACTCGTGTCGTGTCGGCAACACATAAGCCCACTCGTTTATAATTCTTCATTTACATGGAGAGGCATCCCAATCGATGTAAATCAAGAAATATAAATTAGTGGTTATGTACTCCCGACATAACACCACTACTCCTAATTCCCAATTTAACTTTTATTATTTTTTCATTGTTTTTATTACATTATTTTTACTCTTCTTAGACTTGGATCCTTCAGATTATCACATTCATCATGGGGATACTTTTATATGCCATGGACGTAGGCAACCCCTTGCCGGTGAAGGCAAAACTTTTCATCCCAAAGGATCTTTAACATTCATCCCGAAGGATTCCTTATCATTCCTTTACTTGGTCATCCCGAGGGATACCACATTTAACATTCATCCCGAAGGATCATTACATTCACACTTTATCACCTTGACAACGGATCCAAGTCATAAGCACCACACACACATTATTACATTCGATTATTATAGTAATTACCGCTAATCGCCTTAGCAGTAATATGAAAATTTTAGAACAACGCCTTTATCTCATACACACTCCTTACATTCTTAATCCGCTTTAGTTATTTTCACATCTTTACTTTACCTCTTGCATTCTTAGCCTTCATTAATCATTTTCACATTCTTACTTTACAGTTTAGTCCACTCGACTGATTTACATCTAGACTTCTCACATTTTACCAACTGTAACTCATGCATTCATTATAGTGATTACAGCTAATCGCCTTAGCCGTAATATGATAATTTCAAGACAATACCTTAACCTCATACACGCCCATCTCATTATGGCTATTAGTACTTAAGAAATTTCGCTCTATTTCATTCTTTCTTACATTCTTAGCTCGTTGCATTCTTATTCTCATACCTTATCTCATTTCTTAATTTATTTATGTATTTAAGCGATATTATTCTTTCTCGCCATTTACATATATGCCCTTCATAGATTTATAACGTTAACACCTTTATTAGCATTACCTTTTTTTCACTCATTCTATTTACGTAAGTTCGTTACGTTATCGCACAATCTATTATTATGTTATTGCTTGCACACTTGACTCGTCCTATTCGATCATTAGCATTAAAACGTATCTTTTTATCTTGTCATTATCTTACCAACACACCTTACTTCAGTCCTACAAATTTTTACGTCATGTTAAGTATACCATTTACATTCTTAACTTATCTCGTTTCATTCTGACACTCAAGCTTGTTCATTTAATTTCCGTCCATTATATATATTTATTCCCATTTAATCGCAACTTCACCTTCACGCTTAACTCTCAAGTACTTTACCCTACTGTTACCCCGTCTCTATACCAATTTAACTTTAGTCCTTAATCCCTAAATTTAATGAGACCCTATGTGGGTCACAATTCATGCCATCTCTTTCTATCCTCATTCTTTAACCCTCAAGTTATCAAACACCTTAATATTAACTCGTTAGTTTCGTCTTGTCTCTTCACACTATACGTTAGTACACCCAATATCATCACGATCCATACTTAAAGCGTTGTTACTAAATCTTATTTGTTTTTCTTATGTCAACAACCCCTAACAATTAGCGTGTCAATTTCATCTTATCATTACACATTATGATTGAGTACACGTCTCGTCATCACAATCCATTATTTATGAGTTAACACCTTAAGTTACTTATTGATTCCATCCCTAATACTAGTTAGCATCTCCCTTCTTGTCTTGCTATGGCTATTCTTTTATCATACACAATTTTGTGTTGTTTACCCTTACGTTGATCCACTTACTTACACATCTACAACCCAACTATAAACTAATTTTTACGTTCGTCAGCAACTCACTACGTGTCATCTTTATTTTAGACAAGTTCTATATAATATTTTTCCATTATAGTTTACACATTCCATGTGTTCTTACAACGCACTTTTACTATTGCCCGTCAACCCCGTGTTGACCATATTCTCAACCTTTACCATTACTTCATTTTAGTCTATTCAACTTTTACGCATATAAACCTTACATAGGTTTATTCTATCGCACTCACATAAGTCTCATCATACACATTTCAATACAGATATATTGACATGATTATATTCATGTTTTACAATTCTTTCTAGCACACTTCAAGTTACTTTTGACTTCTAGCGGAAATCTATATCTCATTCATCATTTCTACCCATTTGGTATTAATATGTTTTTGTTATCATGTTTTATATGATACATGACCTCACCACATCTTATTCATACACCCTTACTTTCTCATTTGGTTTAGCATATAAAAACTCATGCCCCAAGCATATATTCATTCATGTATTTCCAATCATCAGACTACTAACATACTTCGTTATTCATTTCTTACTTTATATTACACTTTCAAAACATCTATGTTTTCCAAGTACTTACCCTGCTTCTTAACTTATTTCACATATCGATGTGTTCTTTTTAATTTTTATCGACCACAACTAGGTCAACACATAACATGCATTCTAATGCATCTCAACTCATACACTTCTAAGCCATCGTGCTCTCAAGCACACCACATAAAACTTAGACCTATAATGACTTACCATAGACTTAACATCGCATAAACGACAACACTTAACATCATATAAGCAATCATATCATAACTCTTTAATTTACTTACTAGCCCGTCTCTAATACCACTTAGCATTGCTACTCACAATTCATCACTATAGTTCTATCATACATTCACATATCGCAATACGATCCCCGTCACCAACCAAGGTGCACGACTAACTAATCATCTAAGTATCTCAAGTCCCCATGGACTTGTAACTTAAACACAACAACACTATTATAAGCATACATCACCTACCATCAATAGGCTCAACTAGCATCAAACGTAATCCATCCAACACTTAGCAATTAAATTTCGCGCAACCAACACTTATGTCCAACGCTTCTAAGAATGGTTTAAGTCTAGGCAATCCTAAAGAAAACCTAATTCACTTAAACCGAAGCTCTGATACCAAGTTGTAACGCCCCGTACCCGTTTAGACTAAAATTTAAAAACTTTTAACGCGGAAACGCTTGACTTTATCGGACTCACACAATTCCTTCATTTAATAATCCAGAACTTACAATATTTAACCCTTTGAAAAATACTTGCAAGAACATATACTCGAAAACCCTTCAAAACGTTTTACACAATTTTATAACACAACCAAACGACCTTCTGTGACCAACGATACGCCGTATCCCTTTTGAGGGATACGCCGTATCACAGTTAAGAGACCATGCGCCGCATCAACCTGAAATGATGCGCCGCATCATCTTAAACTCCTGATACGTCGCATCTAATATACTAGATACGCCGCATCACCTTAACTTCTGATGCGTCATATCTAATATTCTAGATGCGCCGCATCGACCAACTAAGACAGAATATCAGCAGGAAAACCTGCATATACTCAACACACCATACAATCCACTTTAACCTCATTACAACATTATAACTTATGACAAAACACTCATTTTACAATTCAAAACCACATTAAACTATAATACACGGCAATTGACCCGTTTGACTCCAAATGGGTACAAACACGTTGAAATCCAAACGCTCTTTTAGACATTAACTACAAACACTTAAAACACACTTGACGACTCGTTAGATCCTCAAACCGTTACCCTACTTTGACACACTTTATATGACTCATAAAATAGACTCTCGGGGTACAACTTTGACTCGAGCTCAGTATTCTACCTAGCTCCTAATGCTTGCTATCTTCCAATTCCATTCCAAATCCTCATGCTACAATCCAAGCCTTCCATTCCGCCGCACTTAAGCCTACAAAACATTAACAACTAAAAGAATAAGCTTACGCTTAGTAAGTAACCCGTCATAAAACATACATCATACACATATTCTCACGTAAGCATCCTAATCACATAAAAGCCTCTAAACTACCACATACCACTCATATCATACACCCCTTCATAACATAACCACATTCATTCATCACAAACATAATTAACAACATACCTTAACTAGTCCAAAGCCGACAACTAACATACTCCTATCCAAGGTCACTAGCCATCCATCCTTAGCTTACGACCATACTAATCCAATTCTCATACACTTATACAACCACAATACATACATGATAAATACATACATAACACATGTTTTAGGGAGAGTTACTTACCTTAGCTCCACGCTAACCACATAATTAATATCATCATCATCTATATCATCAACATCATCATCATCCTCATAAGCATCCTAAAACACATAATCATACATAACATATAATACATAATCATTAACGATAATCATGGTTAATACAACCATAACTAACCTGTAAACACTTCTAATCATCATATAATCATATATTGATTATATGATAATCAATCCCACCATTTACTAACTTAAACCCATTATAAACTCATCACATAATCATCATTACCTCTTAATTATCTTAAAACACCATTTACCCTTTAATCCCAAGTTAGGGTTCACAAACCCTAAATTCTTAATCATCAATTAAACACTAATTAAACCTCATGAACATCATACCTTATGTAAGAAACAAGCTTTAGGCTTAGCCCTTGAATTATCACCATTAAACCATCATCATCTCATCATCAAAAGCTCCATCTTCTTCCCTCTCTTCTCTCTATCTCGACATCACAGGAACACACAAGGATTGTGTGGAAATGTCTAGAACCCAACACATATAAACTAGCTGGGAGGGCATTTCTGTCATTTCTATCCATTTAAGGTCGATACGCCGTATCTATCTGCATAGATACGCCGCATCTATGCTACCCCTTATATACGCCGTATCTCTTTATCCAATACGGCGCATCGACTATAACAAGTCGGTTCTACTTTCCATTCTACCATACGCCGCATGTAACTTCCTGGATGCGCCGCATCTAGGCCTCAGAAGACTCAACCACATATCCTTAGTCAAACATACTTAGGCTCGGGTCAACTTCATCTAGGGTGGGGCCTATTTGTATTCCGGGAAACGAGTCTAACAGCTTTAGCTTCAGTGTTGAAATTGATGAGCTTGTATACATCCTTTGGCAGACCTTGAATGACAATGTTTGAAGCTCTAATGTCAGCATCATACCTCTTCTTTTCTTCATCATTAAGATCATTGTACTCACGAGGTCTGTCAATTCCAAGTGTGACTGTGCCATCTTCACCAGTAGTAACAACATCTCTGGTGCTACCCATCTGAAATGGTCCTTCATCAATGGACTTAAGAATGTTTGCTCCATTTTCTTTTCCCAAGCAGTAAAGTCTTATTTGTTGTGCCCAAGACTCATAGTCCGTCCTATCTAGCATAGGTGGATGAGTGTCAGATCCTGCTGCTTGAATATCATCTGATGAGGTACTTGATATGGTAGCCATAGTAAATACGGGATTTTACAGATCTTGTGATTTAACCGAGAAATCGAATCTTTCGCGGGACTTTCTAAAATCACCAAGAAACAAACCGTAACCTAAGAATAACTTCCCACTACAAATAGACAAATTGCCAGAGACAAATCTCCACAGACAAATTGCCACAGACAAATCACCACAGACAAATCGCCAGAGACAAATCGCCACAGACAAATCGCCACAGACAAATCACCACAGACAAATTGCCACAGACAAATCACCCCAGACAAATCGCCACAGACAAATCGCCACAGACAAATTGCCACAGACAAATCGCCACAGACAAATCGCCACAGACAAATCGCCACGACAAATCACCACAGATAAATCGCCAGAGACAACTCGCCACAGACAAATTGCCACAGACAAATCGCTGTCTTTGACACAAATCGCCAGACACAAATCGGTAAGTCGCTACAGGACAGAACAGTCATAATCAGAGATAAATCGCCAGCCACACAATGCCAAACAAGTCACTATCGTTGCTCTTTGTCATTTTTTGCCAAATCTGGTAAAGGGACAAATCGCTATCTCGAGAAAATACAAATCGCTACTTTTAGTTTCCCACACGACACAAATCGCTGCGAAGAAGGTTTTCCAGAGAGACAAATCGCCACTTAGAACACTAACCTTTTAACCTTCGAATCTTCCAAAAATCACCACACCAAGCCTAGATCTGTGATTCCAAACACTAAACACTACTCCTATGTAATCCCTAAGCTATAAAGTACAAGATTTAACAACTTTTAAGCACAAAACAAAGCACAAGATGGATTTTTAGGAGCAAAAGTGTTCGACCCAAAAACAACCCCAATCTACTCGAATCTGTGAATATCAACACACATGGACCTAACCATGGCTCTGATACCAATTGTAGGATATTCACTAACACATAAACACAAGATTGGGACTAGTATGGATCGAATAGAAGAGAGTTTAGAGAGAGAGAGATGGGAACTTAGAGAGAGAAAGAGTGTGTGTATTAGCTTGTGAAATAATGAGAAGTTCCACCCTTTCCCTTGTGAGGGAAAGGGTATTTATAGTTCTTACATAATATGCCCCTAGCGGGCTGTGGAGAGAGCTGACAAAGGGTAAAGACCCGACCCACTCCACAATACTAATAATAATAACTACGCTACTACTAATATTACTAGTTATCCTACGAGCTATGATGTGCTAATAAGTACTCGAGGTGACCGAGTCTTCAACTGAATATTCATATTCCTAACACTATGTGCAATAAATGGGAACTTAATATAGCATGGACTTCTAGACTTGTTACAAACAAAATCTTAATAGACAAACCATGGTCCGCTTGATTTGACTTAGTTCACTTATAAATGTCATGTACATAAATATAGATTACAAATATGAGATCACCATGCATGATTTAAAAAAATATTTTTAGCATTATTCAACAATGTTTGAAAGTGGGTTTTTATGTAGATGTTAAAGTTATTTGAATAAAATAGATTGGGTTTTATTTCAAAATGTGTTTATGAAGAATGGGTAAGAAAAAGAATTCCCAATCTTTGACTTTGATCGAAACAGAATTATGGACATAGATTAAGAAGAAAAATGATATAGTAAAACGTGTTACTAGAAAAGTGAAATAGTCATCTAAAAAATCATTTTTCCAAAATGTGAAGTTTCTGTATATTTTTAAAGATACTAGATTTTTGACAACAAAAACCATTAATCATAGATTTTAAAAAATGGTTGTTAAAGATCTCATGCTCAAGGAAATTGGTTAAGGCTATTGTCACATGCTACCCGTTTCTACATATTCTATAGTCATAAGGAAGCGATGATGAAATTCTATATGTTTGATGTGAGAGTGTTGAATGGGGTATAACCTAACATCTATAGTTCCTTTGTTGTCGCACACTTATCTAACTTCATGCCATAGTCTAGGAGAGCTTGTTTCATCCATAGTTTTCTAACGCGAGAAATCTAATCTTACTTCTATGTTAATGATTAATCCACTTAACTCATTTCACTTCATCACCATGAGTTTTCTAATAGTGGACACAGAAGATTTCCATTATAAACGTTATAGCTTAAGAGGACCAAAGGGAAAAGAACAAGTGATTCTAGGTTCTAAGTAGATTCATATAAGCTATTATGTGTATATAGATAACTAGGCATTATGAGCTAAATAGGCATGAAATAACTAGTCATTAATCTAAGCATATATTATAACAATAAACTTAAAAGGAAAGCTTACCTTTTAGTCTTCAGTAGATTTTCTTCAAACGCTTCAAGGTGTCATATTGACTTATGAAATCCAATCATACATGAGTTTCCGAATTATTCAATGATTGACGATTTAGCCACTTGGTCCCCATTGTCTCATTTGTCCAAAATTGTTTGAACCAAACATGGTTTGCATTTGCATGTATGGTGAAAGTATTCCCCAATGATTGAAACTTGGTTGAAGTGAATAATTCCACATTGGGTGATTATTATTATTAGGAAAGTTTTGTCTACCTTGATTTCTTCTAGGTTGAGGGGTTTTAGACCGAGGATGTGGATTATTTGGTCTATTTGGAGGTGCAGTTTTAGATCTTAATTTCGGTTTAGAAAATCCGGTTTCGGCTTTTAATGATGGTTTACAAAAACTTTTTACTTCCTCAACACTCGCAATAGGTATTTTTTTATCTTTTGTAAGTATATACTTAGGTTTTGATTCTAAAGGTTTTTGTTTACTAGATTGACATTCAAACTTTACATTTTTATTTTCACTAGTTGAAACATTATTTGAGTTGAATCCTAGACCGGTTATATCTCCCGAAGTTCTTTGAACACTTATTATTTTCTTAAGTGAGTTACTACTATTTTTAAACTTGTCAAGTTTGAAAATTTCATCTTTAAGTTTTTCGTTTTCATTTTTGACCTCTAGACATGTTTTACATTCTATAACAACTTCTTTTCCTTTTTCTAAATGTTGTAGTTTAATTTTTAATTCGAGTACTTCATTTTCTAATCGATTATTAATATGTTTTAGTGATTTATTTTTAGCCATGTCTTTTTGACCTAATTTGCATAACCTATTATATTCATTATCTAGGTCTTTTTCGTCTAATGATTGATTTTTGTCACTAAAGTATTCGGTTTCGGAAAGTACCTCATTGGATGCCTTGGCTATAAGACATTTTTCATCCTTTGTTATTTCTTTCTCATCTTCATCGCTATCACTCCATGCTCCTCCAACGAACGCCTTTTGATTTTGATCCCTTGACAACATTGGACATTTTCCGATGAGATGATTTGGATCACCGCATTTGAAGCACTTCCTTTCGCTCTTGCTACTTTTGTCGTCTAACGAATCTTCCTCGTCTTTTGAAGAATTTCTTGAAGTCTCTTACGGCCATGGCATATTCTTCGTCATCACTTTCGGAGGTTGAGCTATCCTCGTCACTAGATTCCTTCCTAGCTTTCAATGCAATTGACTTGCTTTGCTCTCTTTTTCCTTTGACCATCTCGGAGTCTTTCTTTATTATTGCTTCGTAGACTTTCAAGTTGCCGATCAACTCGTCAAGTTGAAGAGTTGACAAGTTCTTCGATTCTTCAATCGCCGTAACTTTAGCCCGCCATTTTGGATGAAGAGCCCTAAGAAATTTCCTAACAAAATTCTTACTAGAAAAACTCTCATCAAGTGCTTTTAAATTTGTGATGATAGTGTTAAACCTAGCAAAAGCATTATCTATTGATTCCTCTTCCGGAATCGTAAATTGTTCACATTGTTGAACAAGAAGATCTATTTTATTATTTTTGACTTGACTATTACCTTGGTGAGTTATTAGTAAGGAGTTCCAAATTTGTTTTGCGGTTTCACACATAAATATCCTTTCGTATTCTTTACGTGGTAACGCATTATAAATAACCATTTTCGCCTCATTATTTTTAGCAAGTTTTCTTTTTAAATCATCACTTTCTTTTTCAAAAGATACTATTTCATCTATTTTAGTTAAAGGGTTATTTTGAATAGGGGGAAAATCACCATAGGTAATAACATGCCAAAGATCAAGATCTTTTGATTTCACATAAGTTTCGAATCTATTTTTCTAATAAAGAAAACCATCACTTTCAAATAGTGGTGTTCTTTGCATAGATTGCCCTTCTAAATATTTTTCGGATTCCATAGATCGTTTCAAGTTTTAAAATACAGTTTATTTTAAAAATCTTGATTGACCTGGCTTTGATACCAATTATGGAAAACTAGAAGGGGGGGGGGGGTTGAATAGTTTTACGTCTTTTAAATTTTATTGTGAAAACTTTTGTTTACTTTTAAAAACTTCGATTCGATCTTATGTGACTTCAACTTTTAAACAATATGAACAAATATAGACAAATGTAAATAAGTAATGCAAGTAAAGTAAATGAAATGAAATGAAAGATAAGGATGGAAAGATCAAACCACAACACAAGGATTTATAGTGGTTCGGCTACAAGGACACCTTCCTTGCCCTACTCCACTCCCCGAGTCACCTACTCGAGAGTTATCTTCACTATGTCAACAAACTCCCTTATGGCGGAGAAAACCTTACACAACTTTAGCTTACACCGGCTTAACGAAACAAAGCTAGATGTCGGGTTCTAATCGTAGCTAGAACTAATCTCACAACTTCTACACGACTTCTTCACGACTTATTCACAACTTCTTCACGACGGCTTCACGACTTCTTCACGACGGCTTCACACCTTCTACACGACGGTTTCACAACTTCTACACGACGGCTTCACAACTTCTAGACTACGACTTCACAACTTCTACACTACTTCTTTACAACACAACTACTTACTTACACTTAGATCTACTTATCACAACTATACAACACTTTAGTTTACACAACTACAAAATGATATGAATTGAACTACAATACTTCTTCTCTAGTTGAAGGAGTATTCTTCTTTTGCACTTGGATGATGAAAGCTTGGATCACTTGGAAACCAATGCTTAAGAGAATATGATCAAATGATTTTAGAAAGGATTTACAAGGATTAGAGAAGATTTAGAACAGAAGGTTTGGGGTGCAAAAGGTGAGGAAAAAGTCCAGGAATGAACCAGTATTTATAGGCAAAATCTGACAGCTGGAGGAGCGGGGCGGTCCCCTTAAATAGGTGGTCGGTCACCTTAAAATTAAGGGGGCCGCCTAGTAAAATTAAGGGGGCCGCCCTACCCGAACGTTGCTCAGATTTTTCTTTTTGTAGGGAAGGTTTTTCTAGAACATTTTTGCCATTTTTGGTTGAAAATTTGAATTCAAAAATTTATAATTGATTAAACATTTTTATTAAATACCAAAAATGATTTTCTAAAAGATATAAAATGTTTGTCATTTTATAAAAAATCAAGTGATAAAGAAAACGTTCCTTTGATCATATAATGCATTAAGCATTTGTTTATTCATACCTTAAGTGATTAAGTAGTAGAAATGAATATTTACAACTAAATACTTGCTTATTTAATAAGTTTATGTTTAATGAGTTTACATTTTGTGATTATCAAAACATAGAGATATCAAGAAGTATTAATAATGTTTTTAGGCATTATTTATATCAACATAATGACTAGGGAATTTTACAAGTTGTTACATAGTCCAAGTATAAGGAGATTGAATGGCTCTCGTTTAAGAGGTTTAGTTAATATATCGGCAATGTTATCTTTTGAGGATACTTTCTCGATTAAGATGTTTCCTTTTTGAACATTGTCGTGAAGGAAATGATGACGGATTTCGATGTGTTTAGTTCGAGCATGTTGAACTAGATTTTTACTGAGGTCGATAGTTCCTTTGTTGTTGCAAAGGATAGAGATGTTGTTAAGTTGAATTCCATAGTCGACAAGAGATTGCTTCATCCACAGAGCTTATTGACATGTTTTTCCTGCTGATACGTATTCGGCTTCGGTTGTTGAGATGGCAAGAGCCGTTTGTTTCTTTGAAAACCATGAGGTGAGAAAATGTCCAACAAAGGTACAAATACTACTTGTACTTTTTCTATCAACATAGTCACCGGCATGATCTGAGTTGGCATACACTATGTTTTCAACTTCCGTTCCTTTGGGATACCATAATCCTAGGTGTGTGGAGCCTTTTATGTATCTAAAAATTCATTCTACGGCTTCAAGATGTGATGTTTTAGGATCTACTTGAAAGCGAGCACATAGACAAACACTAAACATAATGTCGGGTCTACTAGCCGTTAGATAGAGTAGACTATCAATCATTCCTCTATATTTAGTGTTATCTACAGATTTACCTTCTTCGTCCTTCGTGAGTTTGGTTTTCGAAGACATAGGTGTTTTAATAGGTTTAGAGTCTTCAAGACCAAATTTCTTATGCATGTCTTTTATGTATTTAGATTGGTTAAAGAATATCCCATCTTCTAATTGTTTGATTTGAAGTCCTAAGAAAAAGTTTAGTTCTCCCATTATACTCATCTCAAACTCATCATGCATGATTTTTGAGAAATCATCACATAGCTCTTGACAAGTTGATCCGAATATGATGTCATCCACATATATTTGAACAACGATGTTGGGAATTAAACCAACAATTAGTACTGCCATGTATGCAGTTAGTACTATCAAGCTTAAAGTTACAACCGATGAAGAATGCACTAACAGTACTAAGTCAATTAGTACTGCTACCACAAGAAAGTTAGTATTGATTATAAGCTAAGGACAGAAGATGAAAGACGTGTGAAGATGTATATAGAAAAGATGTAATGTATATCTTATTAAGTTTGATTGATACGCATAATAGTTTTACTTGTACAGGACTCTTTGTAATATAAAAAGAGATCCTTAGTTAAGGTTTGAGATAGATCCTAAGTCGTACGTGAAAGCTTCAAGGTTGTTAAACCCTAGTGATATTGTCGATCACTCATAATATATTGAAGCTATTTGTTTGATTAAACATTGTGTTCATTCATATACTGTTACATTCATACAATCACATACACACCATACATACCATATCTTCTAAGTGTTAGCTAGAAAATTCCGCGTGCTAGTTAATATTAACTCAAATTATTTTCAACACAAGTCGTGTGTTTAGATCTGGTCAAGTGGTATCAGAGCCAGGTTTTTGATACTTTGATTTAGAAGATCCAGGAGAATTCTCAAGCTTTGATCAAGAATATGGACAAGGAGTCTTCACAATCCTCTATCACCGCCAAACTTCCCATGCTCAAACAGAATGAGTATGATCTATGGAGGCTCAGAATTGAGCAATATTTCAAGGTGCAAGATTATGCACTATGTCATATTATCCTGCATGGTGATTCCTTCAAGCCTACAACTTCAGAAGAGACACTTCCTGACGGTTCAAAGACCACCAAGCTCAATACTAAACCAGTCACAAACGATGAGAAGCTCAAGAAGAAGAATGATAAAATGGCTAGGAATTTGTTGCTCATGGCAATTTGTAACATATTCATAACAACAAACAAGCATAAATGGTGAGATATGGGCGACGGTTTAGAGAGAAAGAAAGAGAGGAAACTTCTAGTGAGAGAAAGTAATGTCTATTAGCTTAAGAGTGAATGAAGTTCCAACCCTCTCCCTAGGTGGAGAGGGGTATTTATACTACAAGCTATATTTGCCCCGAGTGGGCTGTGGAGAGAGCTGACAGTAGGTAAAGTCCCGACCCACTCCACGAATACTTTAACTACTAAACTATTACTAATAAAACGAATCTAATATTGATATTACTGATAAACCCACGAGCTATTAAATGCTAATAACTACTCGGGGTGACCGAGTCTTCAGATGAATATTTATATTCCTAACAATCTCCCCCTAAGGGAGGTCACCCCGGAAATAATGTTCTGAATTCTAGCATTTTATTCTCTGATCTTGACTTCATAGCTCGTAGTCATTGATTCTTCAACGTCTTTAATCTTTGTGCCTTCAGCAGTGAACCTTTGATGACTGATCTCTTGACTTGGATGATCTTTGAGTTGTCTTCGAAGTTATCACCCAACATGTGTCTTCAAGTCATCTAGCAGCTTCGTCTCTTTATGAAGTTTGATCTTTGAGCCTTCTTTGAGATCATCAGTCACCGTTAATCTCTGAGCTTATCCATTGCTGTGATATTGCCTTCATGTGATTTGTTGTGACTGTTTGGACTCGCATGCTCACACTTTTCTGGATCATGATAAATATTATCAGAGTTGTGGAAGTGTGTTGTAGGTCTCTCAGTTATCATGATGTCTTTGATGATTAATAGTAAGTGTGAGCATGGAGCATGAGTTGACGCGCCTCATCTGGAATCAGGAACCACCATCACCATCTTTACATGAACCTGAAATGAAACAGTTAGCAATAAAGTTGGAGAACGAATATGGCTTTGTCATTCGTTCGGTGTGGTTGGATTAACCTTCGGTTCCGTGAGGACCGACCTGTGATCAGGTAGAATTCCCTTTAAAGAAAATTCTCCTTGACAGGAATTTCCAGCTTGTTGTAATGACTCATCCAATGAATCCACATTGGACTTGTCATAACAAGCATGTTCTCTTACCGGAACGTCTCAAAGCAGACAACACGGTAGAGTGAATCAGTGAATTAAATTCATTGATTAGGTGAGGCCGTCAATCCAATTCCTGGAACAAGATTGATTCACGAGTGAATCGCTCCATTGTTTCTTTCCAGTTTTCACAAGTTTGATCCATTAAGGATCTCACATGTTACCCACCAAGAGCTTGTTTGATGTTGGCTCTAGAAGGATTTCCATCTTCATTGTGAATACTTTACATATCACTCGGATGTTCTGGCAATACCACAAGGATAATGCGTAGGACCCTTAATCATATATTTTCTTTCTTTTCACTTTGTATGAAATAGCAAGTATATTGGAAATGTGTCCTAATGAGATTTATTGATGATCTCTTGGCTCTAGACTCAATAGTGCATTTTGATTTAGTGATCGAAGGCTGGAGAGGACTGCCACCTTTTCAATATCATCTAACTCGCAGTGAGATAGACGACAGAAATGTATTGAACTCCGTGACAATGAAACAAGAATCCTTTAAGGGACCTTGAGTGGCTAGGGAGGGTTGATGCAGTGCGTCACTGGGTCCATGACGACTTGTCTTCAATACCGGTGTTACCTTAGTAACCACCAGTAGCAAATGAAGTGAACCTGGTATCTGCCCTAAGGTTGAATAAATGGAGGGCTATTTCTTTTCACCCTTTCTCTTTACGTTTCTTTTTCATTCTTCAAGCCCTTCAGCGCTTACCGAGACTTTATTACTAGCACCTTGTTGGGTTTGTTCCAGTGCTAGCTCCATCTCAGTCGGCACTCTTCCCTTATTCCACTTTTCTCCTTTTTAATCATTCCTAAGGACTTCTATTCTATCTAGAGGATTGTCCCTGGGAAGATCCCTCCGGTTCTGGCTGGATCATGGGATCTAATACCTAACCTTACCATCCTTATAACTCCATTGCATAAAATAAGATTGGTCGGTCTTTGGTATTCTTCCACATTTTCCATCACACACCATTCGCTCCCCCTCAATATGTGCATCGATTATACGAAAAAGGTTTAGCACATATGGGAGAGCCTACACTTGAGTTCCAAAAGATCACATTTTTATCAGAATTTCATATTTAAATCACATTGTCTCCCCCGATCAAAAATTTCAAACCACTTGAGATTTGTGATCCCAATTGATTTAAATAAGTTTAGAAAATATAGGAGAAAATGTGGTCCGGTTAGATATATTCTGATTATGGAGCATACTTTGCTCCTCCTTTATCCATTAGAGAGTGTCACTGCTGATGTTGCACAATGCTTAAAATGGTGTCAGAAATTTGAACAAATAATCTCCCCCTCAATTAATGACCCGTTTTCTATTTAAGAGCTGTAGTCATTCAAATGAGCATCAAGTATTTGTGAAATTTAAGTCCGGTTACCACCTTGTGAAACATCAAAACTCTCCTGAAGAATCATAGAATTGAAAGAGTTTGATGTAAAGAAGACTTCTCTTCTTATACAAGAAATGATGCACTGAATCGTACATCAGATCAAAGAAACATGGATATAAAGTAATCCATGCCCAGGTGAACATCACCCAATTAGGGGAATAGGTGTCTTTTTGGCGACAAGCTTTCCCCATAGTATAGCACGGGTTGCAGTATGAAGTAACTGCAAGCCATTTAGACATGTTTTAGCCATTTCATATAACTTCTGCTCGAGCTTCATTTAAAGACCCGTGTCATTATTGAAGGACATTTCTAGGACCGTAAATGTTATCGATAAACAGAATACATGCATAGAAGAACTATTTTTGGTATTTTTGTGATTTTATGATTTTTATGGTTTTTATAGGTTTTATATTTTTCTCTTTTCTTTTTGTTTTAAGATATATACAAATATACAAGGATATGTGAAGCCAATCCTTTACTCCTCATCTTCTTCTTGAAGACCCTTGAGTGTTTCAGGTGTCAAGCTCTTCATGCCAAGTCGCGGGAGAATAAACTGAAACCGTTCTCTCGGAAGTGCCTTAGTGAAGATATCAGCCAACTGAAACTCCGTCCTCACGAAGTAGAGTTCAACAATCCCTTTCTCAACATGTTCCCTTATAAAGTGATGCCTGATGTCAATGTGCTTCGACCGGGAGTGTTGGATATTGTTACAACAAAGAGTAATAGCGCTTTTGTTGTCACAATATAGGGGAATCTTGTTGTATGAAAACCCATAGTCTGAAAGTTGCGATCTCATCCATAGGATTTGAGCACAGCAAGCAGACATAGCAATATACTCGGCCTCTGTAGAAGATATTGATGTGCTCATTTGCTTCTTAGAAGACCAACTAACCAACTTTTCCCCCAAAAACTTAGCTCCCCCCGAAATACTCCGACGAGTATCTTGACACCCTGCATGATCCGCATCAGCATACGCTGTGAGCTCCATTGCAGTGTCCTTTCGATACCAAAGACCCATGTGAACCGTGCCATGAAGATATCTGAAGACTCTTTTCACCGCTTCCAGATGCTTTTTAGTGGGCTTGGATTGGTACCTAGCGCATATACACACTGCGAACAAAAGATCTGGTCTACTGGCGCTGATATACATCAAGGATCTAATCATACTTCTATACTTTGTTTGATCAACCGGCATCCCAGAGAGGTCTTCATCCAGCCTTGATCTTTCAATCATGGGAGTGTCAACAGAGTCACTTGAATCAAATCTAAATTTCTTTAAAATTTCGTTTGCATATTTGGATTGATTAATGAAGATGCCTCCAGGACTTTGAGAGATTTGCAATCCTAAGAAGAACGACATTTGTCCCATCATCGACATTTAGAACTTGGAACTTATCTCTTTTGAAAACCGATCACATTCACTAGGATCAGACGAGGCAAAGATAATGTCATCTACATATATCTGAACAAGGAGTAGATGTTTGCCTGCCTTCCTGGTGAATAATGTGGGATCAACAACAACCTTTGAGAATCCATTTGCAAGTAGGAACTTGGACAATGTGTTATACCACGCCCTAGGTGCTTGCTTCAAGCCATAGAGGGCCTTCTTCAAGCGATAGACATGAGTAGGATGATCGGCGTCCACAAATCCTTCTGATTGACTAACATAGACTTCCTCCTTTAAGTCACCATTCAAGAAAGCTGTTTTCACATCCATCTGGTAGACTGTCATATTCCGACTAGCAGCATTTGTGAGGAAGATTCTGATGGCTTCAATTCGTGCAACAGGAGCAAATGATTCTTCAAAGTCTATGCCCTCTTCTTGTCAATATCCTTTTGCAACTAGCCTTGCCTTGTTCTTAAGAACATCACCATGCTCATCGAGTTTCACCTTGAAGATCCACTTTAGAGCAATGATCATTGCACACTCTGGAGGAGGTACTAATTCACATACTTTAAGCCGATCAAATTCATGTATTTCATCTTGTATAGCGTTGAACCAGCAGTCTTTGGACATTGCTTTTTTGGCATCTTTTGGCTCGAATTTTGATAGTACAAAGTTGAAGAAACACCATAGTTCATCGGTGGCCAGTTGTCTTCGTGTAGATACCGGACGTGAGAGATTACCAATAATGTTGTCAATTGGATGATCATTGGTCCATTTTCTGAGATGATCGTGGGGTTGAGGGTTTTGAACTGATGTTGCCGTGTTGTGATTTCCTGAAGAAGATGTATCAGATGAAGATTCAGGAGCAAATACATTCTCAAATGGAACATCATCAACAGGAACAAAAGGATTAACTTCAAAAGAATTATTATATGCAGATCCTTGCTGCACAGATGAAGAATGAATGTTTGATGATGAGGGTGATTGACTGGCAGATGGTGCATCATGACTGACTGAGACAGAAACTGATGGACCTTGTGAGTTTTGTGGAACTTGCGCATCAGCAACAGGAAGTACAGGTGGAATTTCTGTTGTTGGATTAACCATGGGTGGCTCAAAATACTCGTCAAACATTGGATCAAATAGCTTCTTCAATTCTTCACTGGTGGGAGGTACATAAGGAGCTACAGGCGTGGGATTTTGTACAAGACCCGAACTTATTGGTCCAGGTGTCAGTAGATTAGGTGAGGGTCAAGAACTGGTTTGTCCAGGAGCCGTTTGCTCAGTCAGCTCATCGAATGTAACGTGAATAGTTTCCATGATTTGTCGGGTTCTTTTGTTGTAGATTCTATATCCCTTGCGATCTGGTGCATACCCAACGAAACAACCTACGTCTGCTTTAGCTTTTAGCTTTCCTAAATCTTGACCATCATTAGTCGGATAGCACAGAGCACCGAACACACGAAGAAAGGAAAGATCTGGCTTCTTGCTATGAATCAGTTCGTAAGGAGTTTTGTTGTGAAGAGTGTGTATCAAGGAACGGTTTTGGGTGTAACATGCAGTGGCAATTGCTTCTGCCCAAAGAAACATCGGAGCCTTAGAATATATTAGCATGGTTCTTGCAGCTTCCACAAGAGTACGATTTCGTCTTTCAACAACGCCGTTCTGCTGAGGAGTGCGAGGAACACTTTTCTGATGAGTTATGCCAATATCTTCATAAAATTGACTGAGTTGTTGATTAACGAACTCAGTTCCATTGGCAGTCCTGATGATTCTGACTGTTTTGTTCAGCCTTACTTGTAACTGCTTGATTAGTTTGATGATAACCTCTGGAGTTTCATCCTTGGTTCTCAAAAACTTTACCCAAGTAAACCTAGAGTAGTCGTCGACTACCACAAGAACATATTTCTTTCCATTGATACTCTGCACTCTCATTGGTCCGCATAGATCCATGTGAAGGGTGTGAAGAACTTCCAAGATAGAATTGACAGTTTTGGGTTTGTGGGTGTGTTTCTTGCTTGCCCAGTTGACATGCAAAGCAGAGATGATCTTTCTCAAACTTTAATCTGGGCATGCCTCGAACAAGATCTTTGCGAGAAAGATCATTTATAGTGCCGAAGTTTAGGTGGTTTAAACGACGGTGCCAAAGCCATGATTTTGTCTTAGAGGCCTTTGAAAGCAAGCAGATAGGAGAGGATTTTATCATATCATCAATTGAGATGGTGTATAAATTGGTGCCACGACTGCCTTTAAGAAGATCAACACCATCCAATTCTCTGACGAAACAAGTGTGTTTTCTGAATGCCACTTCAAGATCGGAATCACAAAATTGACCCACAGAAAACAAGTTATGCCCTAATCCTTCCACATAATATACCCGAGAGATTACACTGTCGCCGAACACATAATCTCCATAACCCATAATCGCTCCAAAATGGTCGTTCCTGAATCTAACTGTCCTGATAAACTTTTTCACGAAATTCCTGAGCCGTGAGCGATCCCCAGTCATATGTTTTGAGCAGCCAGAGTCCAAATACCAAAGGACGATTTGTACGACCTACATTTGAAAACAGAGAACGATGGATAACTGAAAAATGTGGATCCCCACGTGCAGTTGGGGTCCGTTTGGTCAGCACACACAAATTCTGGAACCACAGAGTTCACAGATGCTACTGTATTTACAGCGGGAACTATACTAGAGGCAGCACATGACCTAGTTGGAAGGCATTGTGACACTAAAGGCAAGATTCTACCAGTTGGTCTCCATTCCTTAACCTTCACAATTTTATGCTTATTCATTTTAGGTAAGGGGCACTGTCTTCCTAAACTAAATTTCCTTCCAGTGGTTTTCCATTGATAGCCGACACTAGCAAAAGTTTTTCCTGTTGCTTTCTAAACTTTCTTGCTTATTTTTGTTATCCTAACATTCTTAACTTGGGGTGAAACAGAAGACATCAAGAAAGACAAAACACAATCATCATGATTAGCAGAAATTAAACATTTGTTACATGTTTTACAAACAGCATTAGAATTCGAATTAATTACAGTACTTTTGATACTAGAATCAACACGATTCATTCTACTCATTGCAAACTTATTGTTCCTAGGTTGGGCTTCTACTTTCTTCAAGTGACCACTCTTAGCCGGCTCAGTCCTAACTTTCCTTGCATTGCCTCTAGGCTTTGACCAGCTGGCTTTGGTGTCACAGTTTACTCCTGCAGAAGTAATGATGGGAACATTAGTTTGTTTTACTGTCATTTGCTTTCCTGATTTTGATGTGCTAGGTTCTGATGTTCTAGGTGGAAGATCAAAGGTTACATGCTTGTTCTTAGTTGTAGATGATGATGTAACAATTCTATCTCTTTTGTTCATAATCTTAGGATCAGTGCCAATGACATAATCTAAAAATTCTTGAGACCTTTTAGTGAGAAAGCATGCGTCCACAATCACATTATCAAGTGGTTTTTCTAACCTATTCTCTTCTACAATCTCACGAAGTGTATCAAGGCTATCCCTAAGGTGATTGAGATATATTTAATGTGCAGGACTATTATTCCTAAGGGGAGGTGGTATAGGCACAACATCAACATCATACTTTCTAACAGCAGAAACCTTTGGTGCAATACAATCACAAGAATTAACTGGCATTTTCCCTTTCACCTGAGTTTTAAGATTCTCAATTTCATTTGACAAAGAAGTTATCTTTTCATTGTGACTGTTTCTTGTGACTTTAATTGATTCATATAATTCTTTGTAATGTTGTTTAGTTTTTGAATTTTCAGCTCGAAAACACTCATTTTCATAGTGTAAATTATTGATGGTGTCTTGATAATGAAAATTCTGAGAATCTAGAGACAAAGGTTTCTTGGTGCCACTTGCATCACTCTTGTTAGACTTTAATTGGGCAATTTGTGCCCTCAGATGTCGAATCGTGTTCGTGTGAGCTTGAATTTTTTCATCATGTTTGCTTAATTCAAAATATGTGTCAAACTCAGGAGCAACCAAAGATGTCTTGGCGTTTGATATTTTACATCTTTCTTCAAGGTGTTGATATTTTAATTGTAAATTAAGATGATCAACCTCTAGTTTTGAAAAACGTTTTACCATGTTATCATGGTCATCATTTTGAATTTTCTCTTGCAATTTTAAATTCTCCCCCTCAAGCTCAACAACACGATTCTGGGTAACATTCAAAGCAATATAATATTCATGAAATTGACAGGCAGTTAATGCAGCATCAGTAGCAGTATAAAATATGTCCTGAGCAATACATCTAGCAGTCAGATTCTCATTGGTGATGAGAATGTTCTTTCTCTCAATCTCATGACTCTTAAGTTCTATCGCTTTTTGAGCTACCTCATTTTCCATATCTTTAAACTTTACTTTCATTTCATTAACTTCAGTTTTAAGGACGTTTTGCATTCCTTTAAATTGTTCTTTGAGTAGTTTAAAGAATGGTATGACCTCAGTTAGATAACACCTTTTTGTTTGTTCGAAACCCCTTTCCCCCTCAGTAATTCCTGTTGGTGTGATTCTCTTCTTACATGTTTTATCAAAATCAGCAAATAGTTGACAGAGTACATATATGCTAATTAAGGTTTTACATTCTGTGGGAAGAGTTAAAGGGACCAAATATCTAGGTGTATTGGGAGGATACACCGTCGCAGCAGCAATTTTCCTAAGGGATGGGGTTTTGGCTTCAAGCTCATCAGCTTTTCTTTTTTCTATATCTAACTTCCAAAATATTTGTTCAGGTGTTAACTTCTTTTGAGGTGCAAACACAGTCAATTGATTCTCCTTATTATAATCATGGGGTTTGACTATTATTCGATTGGCTATGTAGATGGGATCCTTCATTTTCTCATTCATTCTTTCTCTATTCCTTACTTCTATATCATCACTCTCTCTTAAGGATGAAACATCAGGTGGGGCATGACTAGGCACAATCATCGCATTGGCATCATATAATGCAGGTTGGGTTACCTTAGCAATCCTAAGAAGAGTTAATTTAAGTTCACCTACATTACTTTCACTATGATTGTCACTCAACTTTATGTGCTTGTAAATCATTTGGGCAGTCTGTCTGGTTTGGTCTTGTGTGTACAACTTATCTTCAAGCTTATTCTTTAAGGTTTTAAGTCTGGAGAAATCATTTAAGAGTTGTATTTCTTTTTCTTTGAAATATTGTTTTATCGTATTTAAGTGCTTTTGGGCCTCCTGTTTTTGTATAACAGTCTGATCCAACTGATTTTTCAAAGAATTTAACTCTTGTTTTAATGTTTCTTCCCTTACATTACGCTATGTAATAAGTGTACGCATTTGACTTTCCATTTTCTGCTCACGTTCAGTTAGTTCAAACTTAGCATGCTGTTCATACATTTCCACCTGATCTTTATTTATGTTTAATCTAGTGGTCATGGTGTCATCAGGGACAAACACAGTGTTTTCATGCCACTCACAAGCATTTTTTAAGGCACAAGCGTTATCTAAGGCACTCACATTATCTATAACACAAGCAATTTTTTCAACCGAAGATTCACCAACTTGTACATCAGACACGTTGTTGTGATTCACATATTGTTCATATGGAATAATATTACTATTACCCATATCAACATTATCTGAATCAATCACATCTGTCTGTTGTACTTCGTTGGGAATCTGTAGTTCATCAACCACGTTATATGTGTCATATAATTTTAGTACCATAGATATCATAGATGAATTGGAGGTACCAGCCTGTTGAGGTGATGAGACCATAGATGACAAATTAGCCATGAAGATTGTTTGAGCTGTTGGTTCATCATCCACATCAGAGTCAAATGCATCACAATCATCAGCCTTGAAGATGTTGGGGTCATTAAGTGCAAGGTCCTGAACCGGCTGCTCATCCACATCAGCATCAAAAGTATTTCCTTCATCACCAGCCAGAAACAACAATTCTTCTTCATCCAACACAGCTCCACTCTCCTGAGCTTGCATCAACAGCATTTTATCCTTGAAATAGTCTGCATTATGAGGACGTTTTGGTTGATTGCCGTTTCTGGCAATGTGTCCAAGTCCACCACAGTTATAACACTTAGGTTGTTTCCCCTGCCCTTGATTTGCATTTCCCATTCTGAACTGCCCAATACCTCGACCCATGTTCCTTTGATTCACGTTTTGCCTCCCCTGCACATTCTGAACTACAATTCTTCCATCCTCAACCGTTTCCAGATTGCGTGGGTTTGATGAGGTTCTGAGTTGATTGTTGGTCTGAGGGAGTGTTGCTTTAAATTGTTGAACAAGTAAGGACACTTGGTTGGTGTGGTTATCAATCAATTTGTCGGTGTGAGAGTATCCTAAATCCAGTTGTGTACTCAAAGCAGATGGTGATGAATATGGATGACGATAAGCTTGATCAGATGATGATTGGTTGAGTGGCTGAGCATTTGCAACAAAAGCTAGTGGATCATTTGGTGCAGTCGGATTGAATTTTTCTCTCAACAGACGATCATAAGTAGCATGCTTCTCATGTTGTTACAGTTAGGCATACAGCTGTTCATAGTTTGTGTCTCTCAATCCCTTGTTGAGTTTCACTGCAGTAACAAATCTGTCCCATTCTGGTGTCATATTGTTCACAAACTTTGAGTTAAGTTGGATGTTTGGCATAGTCATTCTGATAATTCTCATATCATTCACCAACTTGTGGAATCTCACATAGTAGTCTGTGATGTTTTCCCCTGAGTTCATCTTAAAGTGTTCAAACTCATCATACAGTTGTGACTCACGATCTTCTTTTGTGAGTTCTGATCCTGCCAACATCATTCTTACATTGTCCCACACTACTTTTGCATCAGTGTTGAAATTGATGAGTTTGTAAATATCTTTGGGCAGACCTTGAACGACAATGTTTGAGGCTCTAACATCAGCATCATACCTCTTCTTTTCCTCTTCATTAAGATCATTGTAAGTTCGAGGTCTGTCTATTCCCAAAGTCACAGTTCCATCTTCACCAGTAGTAACAACGTCTCTGGTGGTGCCTATCTGATATGGTCCTTCATCAATTGACTTAAGAATGTTAACTCCATTTTCCTTGCCCAAGCAGTAAAGCCGTATTCGTTGTGCCCATGACTCATACTCCGTCCTATCAAGCATAAGGGGACGGGCATCGGACCCAACTGCTTGAATGTCGTCAGACGCAGTGCTTGGTACTGTTGCCATACTGTATACGGGATTTTACAATTCTTGAGATTTAAACCGAGAAATGAGTTCTTTCGCGAGATTTTACAAAATTCAAGAACAAACCACAATTCCAAACCGCTGAAGTACTATTTAAACAGTAAGTATCAAACCGCTAAAGTCAAACCGCTGAATCAGAAAGCCAAACCGCTATATTAAACCGCTGACACAAACACAAAACCGCTAAGTCAAACTGCTGAAATTGGAGATCAAACCGCTTTCACTAAACCGCTGAACCAGAGTGTCAAGCCGCTAGATTCAAACCGTCAGAACACTATTCAAACTGCTATAGTCAAGCCGCTAAATCAGAGGACCAAACCGCTAGGATACAAGCCGCTGGAACACTATTCAAACCGCTGAAATAAGCACCAAACCTCTAAGTCAAACCGCTGAAACCAGAACCGCTAAGATCAAAACCGTTGAAGATTAAACCGCTAAAAACCTGAACCGCTGGACTAGTCAAACCGCTATCACAAAACGACAAACCGCTTGCGACAAATACTGACAAACCGCTACCACAAATAGACAACCCGTCCTTTTCAGTACTTTTTGTCGTGTTTCCCAAAATGAATACACTACAAACCGCTAACTACCAAACCGCTACTAAGAATTTCCCTAAAAGTTCAAACCGCTACTATGAAAGTCTTATCGAACGTCAAACCGCTACTAAGAAAACACGACCGTAGCTTAAACCGCTGCCAAGAAACTCTTCAAATCTTCCACGAACAGACACTAACCAAGTTGTATCTTGTCAAGAAAGATGTAGAGCAGTTCAATGAACACTAGATTACAAGTTTTCAACGTATTGAACCACAAACAAAGATTAAACAATGATTTTCTTAAGTATTTTTTATGTCGACCAAAAGAACACAAAAACGCCAAAATCTCACCACGAATTCATGATTATGACTAGCTAGAACCTAACCATGGCTCTTGATACCAATTGTAACATATTCATAACAACAAACAAGCACAAATGGTGAGATATGGGTGGCGGTTTAGAGAGTAAGAAAGAGAGGAAACTTCTAGTGAGAGAAAGTAATGTATATTAGCTTAAGAGTGAATGAAGTTCCAACCCTCTCCCTAGGTGGAGAGGGGTATTTATACTACAAGTTATATTTGCCCCGAGTGGTTGTGGAGAGAGCTGACAGTGGGTAAAGACCTGACCCACTCCACAAATACTTTAACTACTAAACTATTACTAATATAACTAATCTAATATTGATATTACTGATAAACCTATGAGCTATTAAATGCTAATAACTACTCGGGTTGACCGAGTCTTCAGATGAATATTTATATTCCTAACACAAATCCTAATGATCAAGTGTTAAACTTTAGCCATTATGAGACTGCTAAAACACTTTTTGAAGCAGTTGTGGAGAGATTTGGTGGTAATGAAGCCACCAAGAAGGTACAGAGAACCCTACTTAAGCAAAGTTATGAGAACTTTAGTGCCTCAGGCACTGAATCACTTGATCATATCTTTAATAGGCTTCAAAGGATTGTCAGCCAGCTTACTATTTTGAAAATTGTGATTTCACAAGAGATTTTAATATGAAGTTTTTAAATAGCCTACCTGTTGAGTGGAACACCTATGTGGTTGTCTGTAGTAATAAGACAGAACTGGAAAAGATGTCACTGAATGAGCTGTACAACAATCTCAAGATTGTTGAACAGAAGGAGAAGAAGGGAGGAAGCACCAGTACCAGTTTAGGAAACATGGCATTCGTATCATCTTCCAACAATAGCAGTCCTGAAGATGTTGAAGCAGTTGTTACTGCTAGCCCAAAAGTTAGCACTGCTAGTGTAAAAACAAGTACTGCTGGCATAACTGATGAGACCATATATGCATTTGTGTCAGAACAATCTAGTGAGTCTCAGATCTTCAATGAAGACCTTCTTCAAATTGCTGAAGAAGATTTGAAAGCTATGGACTTAAAGTGGCAGTTAGCTTTGATCAGTATCAGGGCTAAGAAGTATTACCAGAGGACTGGAAACAAGATCACCTTCAACGGAAGAGATGTTGCGGGGTATGATAAGTCCAAGGTGGAGTGCTATAATTGTCATAAGATGGGACACTTTTCCAGGGAATGTAGAAGCCCTAGACAACAGGATAACAAAGGGAAGGTGTACAGAGGTCAGCAAGAGAATAGAAGGACAGTAAATGTGAAGAAACCTCTTCCAAAGCAATGGTTGTTGTGGATGGAGCTGGATTTAACTGGAGCTTCATGGAGGAAGAAGAGGAACCAGCAAACTTTGGACTAATGGCTTTCAGGACTCAGAGGTACATGAGGTTCAAAAATATTCAAATGCTTGTTCTGCTTTAAAAGATTATGAAACTCTTAAGAAACAGTATGATGATCTTAGAGTAGAATTTAATCAAGTAAACTTTAGTCTGTCAAACCATAAGAGAGGACTAGCTATTTTAGAGGAACAACTCACTTTTTATAGACAAAATGAAACTAATTTTACAGAAGAAATAGTTCTTGATATAAATAATGCCTAAAAAGGTTATTAACATCTTTCGATATCTCTATGTTTTGATAATCACAAAGTGTAAAATCATTAAACGAAAGATTATGACGTAAACAAGTATTTAGTTGTAAATATCTATTTTAACAACTTAATCACTTAAGGTATGAATAAACAAATGCCTAATGCATTATATGATCAAAGGAACTTTTTCTTAATCACTAGATTTTTTATAAAATGACACAAACATTTTATATATTTTACAAAATCATTTTTGGAAATTAAAGGAAAATGTTTAATCCATAATAAATTTATGAATTCAAATTTTTAACCAAAAATGGAAAAAATGTTTCAGAAAAACCTTCCCAACAAAAAGACAAAGCTGGGCAACGGTTATAAGGGGCGGCCCCCTTAATTATAAAGGCGCCCCCTTACACTAGAACAAAAAGTGGAATTGGTTACACCAAATATGTGTGACGATATACATATAGTCACACATGGTTTTTTTCGTGTGTGTGACTAAAGGTGTTGTAACCATAGGATACCTACGGTCACATGTTTTGGTTCTTTTTAGTCTCACTTACAAAAGAGTAACCAAAACGTTAAAATGTGTGACTAAATAGGTACAATTTTAGTTGGATTAATCAGCTTTGTGTGACCAAAAACTCATATAGTCACACGAAGCATTTTCTTTTTGTAAATTTAGTCACATACAATTAACCATAAAGTGGCCAAAAGTGTTAATAAGTGTGACCATATGGTGTTGAAAGTGAAGAAATGTATGGTTTGTGTGACTATAGATCATCCAATTGCCACATAAATTTGGTTTTTGTGTGGCCTTTTGTACCATTTAGTCACACAAATCATGTTTCTTTTGGGTATTTAGTCACATACAATTAATCATAAAGTGGCCAAAAATGTGAATAAGTGTGACCATATGTTCTTTAAAGTTAAGAAATGTGTGGTTTGTGTGACTATTGATCATCCAATGGCCACATGAATTGTATGTTTGTATGGCCTTTTGTTACATTTAGTCACACAAAGCATTTTTCTTTTGGGTATTTAGTCACATACAATAAATCATAAAGTGGCCAAAAGTGTGAATAAGTGTGACCATATGGTGTTTAAAGTGAAGAAATGTGTGTTTTGTGTGACTATTGATCATCTAATGGCCACATGAATTTTATTTTTGTGTGGCCTTTTGTTACATTTAGTCACACAAAGCGTTTTTCTTTTGGGTATTTAGTCACATACAATAAATCATAAAGTTGCCAAAAGTGCGAATAAGTGTGACCATATGGTGTTTAAAGTGAAGAAATTTGTGGTTTGTGTGACTATTGATCATCCAATGGCCACATGAATTTTATTTTTGTATGGCCTTTTGTTACATTTAGTCACACAAAGCATTTTTCTTTTGGGTATTTAGTCACATACAATAAATCATAAAGTGGCCAAAAGTGTGAATAAGTGTGACTATATGGTGTTTAAAGTGAAGAAATGTGTGTTTTGTGTGACTATTGATCATCCAATGGCCACATGAATTTTATTTTTGTGTGGCCTTTTGTTACATTTAGTCACACAAAGCATTTTTCTTTTGGGTATTTAGTCACATACAATAAATCATAAAGTGGCCAAAAGTGTGAATAAGTGTGACCATATGGTGTTTAAAGTGAAGAAATGTGTGTTTTGTGTGACTATTGATCATCCAATGGTCACATGAATTTTATTTTTGTGTGGCCTTTTGTTACATTTAGTCACACAAAGCGTTTTTCTTTTGGGTATTTAGTCACATACAATAAATCATAAAGTGGCCAAAAGTGTGAATAAGTGTGACCATATGGTGTTTAAAGTGAAGAAATTTGTGGTTTGTGTGACTATTGATCATCCAATGGCCACATGAATTGTATGTTTGTGTGGCCTTTTGTACCATTTAGTCACACATATCATGTTTCTTTTAGGTATTTAGTCACATACAATTAAGCATAAAGTGGCCAAAAGTGTGAATAAGTGTGACCATATGGTGTTTAAAGTGAAGAAATTTGTGGTTTGTGTGACTATTGATCATCCAATGGCCACATGAATTGTATGTTTGTGTGGCCTTTTGTACCATTTAGTCACACATATCATGTTTCTTTTGGGTATTTAGTCACATACAATTAAGCATAAAGTGGCCAAAAGTGTGAATAAGTGTGACCATATGGTGTTTAAAGTGAAGAAATTTGTGGTTTGTGTGACTATTGATCATCCAATGGCCACATGAATTGTATGTTTGTGTGGCCTTTTGTACCATTTAGTCACACAAATCATGTTTCTTTTGGGTATTTAGTCACATACAATTAATCATAAAGTGGCCAAAAGTGTTAATAAGTGTGGCCATATGCCGTTTAAATTGAAGAAATTTGTATTTTGTGTGACTATTGATCATCAAATGGCCACATGAATTGTATGCGTGTGTGGCCTTTTGTAACATTTAGTCACACAACGAATTAATTAAACAATGACCAACAGTGTTAATAATAGTGACTATATGCATCTTTTAGTCACATTTAAGAAATTAATATATATATATAAAATTCAAATAAATTCAAATACAATAAAATTGGCGTAAAATTGGAATGTATATAAAACTGTAATGCCGTAATACCAACAGTGTTTTGATATATCAAAACAAATTCAAATACAATAAAATTGAAATGTATATAAAATTGTAATGCCGTAAATAATAAAATTCTCAATAATTTAACGACTTCTGAGTCTTGATCTTCTGAGCAGCTTCACTTTTCATGGCTTCAATAGAGACGTAGTTGCGCTTCCCTGTTAATTTAGGTGGAACTTTGTTATGCTCACTAATCATTTGTATGGTACTTGGTGGTGTTGCCTGTAGGAAACAAAAAGCTGGGTGTATCAAATACTGAATTAAATATGAGAAATTATATATATATGTAGGTTGATAAAACACATGCATGTATGTACCTGATCTTCCAAAATCACTTGCTCCTTTGGCCATGCATAAAAACCACCTACTGCCTGCATAACTGTTTTGAAACCGTTACCTCCTACATCCGGTATGCAAGCTGCATCCTGTAAGGATTTATCAATAGACACTTTGTAGCAATCCTTGGGGAGTGGTTTGTTATGAAGCATTTGTTTTCCATCACTTTTGTATACGCGGCCCAAAGCAATAATAGTTGTTCTCTTTGAGTGCCACAGTTTGCACTTAATTACCTAAAAAAAATGATTTGTTGCATGTATGTATCAGAAATTAGTTAAAAAAAAAATAATATATGAACATGTTTAAATACATACTTGTGGTAGTACTAGTAATGAAGAGTCATCTTCTTGTGATTGGGAAGCTTGACGTGCATCCTTTCGTTTTCCTCAAGTCATTTTCTTAGATGCGACAGATTTAACAGTTACCTATACATATAAAACACAGTAAATAAGACATGCATGTAGATTTCAAAAATCACATGTGGAAGTTTTATTACTTACACTTGTTTCCTTTTCCTTTTCCAAAGTTGATAGTCCGTTAGAATTCTGAATGCTCGCAACTTTCTCACATCCAGAAACACGTGTTCCGGCATCCGCATCAGCACTGCTGTTTATATGATTAATGTTCACCGGAGACACCTGCAATATAAAGTGTTTAAGAAGACTGCAGCAGTTTTTAAAAGGGTCAATAAAAGATGGAATGTTACTTCTGGTGGTGTCAATGGACTTGGCTCTGATACCAGTCTGTCACACCCCCAAAAATGGTTTGCAGCGGAAAGTAATGTCTTTGGGGTGCAACTCAATTGGTATCATAACACAAGTGTAAAGAACGGTTTTTACATCAATCATTTAGAATATATTTGATAAGTCAAAAGTGTTAAATTTACATTATGAAAAGTGGTGCGGAAGTTGGCCCATAAAATAAGTTAAGTGGTCCCAAATGTTTATCAGAGTCTTCTATGACCATGCCATGCCCTGCCAAAATCCTCCAGTAGCGTGCTATAGCTTAGTTCCTGAAAATACATGCTAAAGTGTCAACACGAGGTTGGTGAGTTCATAGAGTTTAGTGTAAAAATGAATTGCATTTGAATAAAGATTTCCCAGCAAAGGCATTGTAAATCCACTCAGTTCCAAGCCCCGGCCATACAAGACTCGCAACCTGTGTGTTTACAACCCACTGCTAACATATAGTATGATTAAGTCAAATGTGTATACGATATATGCACGCTTAATGTAAAGTTTAATAGCCTACTGAACCTCACGACAAGAATAAGCAAGAATGCTTCAAAGCTGGATTATATTCACCCAAGGCCATGAATCGCGGGCCAAGGGTGGGGGTGTCAACCCGATAGTACTATCAATACCTCTCCGTCGGCTCCATCCAGGAGTTAAACAGTGGTGAATGAATATAGCGTATAGAATAGTTTTCCACATTAAGTCATATATCGCAATAAAACTACACATCATGTTTAAGTGTATAAAAGTATAGCATAGCATATGAGTAAAATCGTCTTGAGTAAAAGCAAATAGTTTAAGCATGTATCTCCCCCAAAGAGTTTAAAACAAGTATTAAAGAGTAAAAGTGGGGCTATGAACTCACCTGGTGCGATAGCTACGATGACAAAAGTGGATATACCGAAATGAGGTTCGATCTCTAACCGCAACCTAATATGAACGATAGTGATCTACTTAGATCATGAAAGGATGTAAAGAATATGCATGCACATGATACCTATACCACTTGTAACTTGAAAATAGTTGTTATTGTTAAAATAAAGTATTTTCCATACTTAGGAAAAATAAGTCCAACTAGGCTTGTAAAAATCATGCTGTAATATATCGTATATAAAATGTTAATGTTAAATTCCTCGTTTGAAAACCTTGAGATAACGTCAATTAATCGTATAAATAAGCTTTGGGGTCATAAGTATTTCATTTGTTGAGAATATGGCTCTTTAATAATATTTCTAGAAAATATAGTTACTATGTAGTGGTATATTATTTTTGTCAAAAAGCTGTCAAAATTATATATGTTTCGCCGTTACTAAAACGTGAATAACTTTGTCGCCGTAGGTCCGTTTTACTCGTTCTTTATATCCACGGAATCGTGAGACATAATACTAACATATTTTTGATAAATCGGGATGGTTAGGTTTAGTTTTCGCCACGAAACTGTCGTGGGTACTGTTCACCAGCAAGCTTTTTCAGAAATTTAGTTTTCGTCGTCAAACTTGTAAAAATCATATCTCCTTCGTTATAAGCCCGTTTTACTTGATTCTTTCGCTCACGGCTTCGTTTTTAAAAGTATTTTCTAGGAAAAATATCAAAAGCTACTGTAGAAAATCGTATTTTTCTGGGTGATACAAAACAGGACAGCATGTATTTTCTCTTGTCCAAAAACCATTTTCAAGGTATAAAACTAGTTTCTAACATCATAAAACCCCTTTTCAAACACCACAAAGCTAGTCTAATCCTACCATACACCTTCTTAGGGTGTCATGGGTTCCTAAACATCGTCAATCAAGTGGATCTAACAAGGATCTAACTCTAATCTATTTCTAGAGTTCAAAAGTTAAATATGTATAAAAAGGAGTGGTATAACTAGCACATGCATGTAGATCTTGAATGAAAATCATGAAACTAGAAAAATGAAAGTATGAAAAGATCAACAAGTGATTCTTGAAGCTTACTTGATGATTGGATGAGTTTTGAAGATGATTATGTAAAGAACCTAGGGTTTTATCACAAAACCCGAACAAGGAATGAAAGTATAGCTTGATTATGACTAGATCTTGGAAAAATTATGGTTCCTCCTTGGTGTTCTATGGTGAGCCGTGGGTATAGGAGAGACAAAGAGAGTATGTTTGATTTAGTTTACTTGTAGAAATGAAAGAGTAAAGTGTTAAGTAAATTTAATTCTAAGGACAAGGAAACATATATAATAAATGTGGTAAGGTTAAATGAAGAGAACATGTACTAGGACATGAGGGAGGGGCGTGGGTTTTGGAAAGAAAATGGGGAAAGCAAGATTTAGTTGGTAGATATTATAAGAGTGTGTAAGTGTTAGTTAGTTTATGGTATACATTAGGTGTTATCGGGTACCGAGTTATCTTGAAATAAATGTTAACGAAGTGAAATAAAATACGACGAAGTTGTAAAAATTGTAAAATTATGTTACTGATAGGAATCGGGTGTCGGAATAATTATCGGGTTAAATTTTCGTAAATTGACGGAGTTATAAGCCCTTAACGAAAAATGTAGCAATTGGTTTAATAACACCGAGTAAAGTAATAATATAATCTTTATATTATTAAAAGTAGTATGAAAATATATTACGATCATTGTCGGGAGTATCGGGTATATTGGTAGTAGTAAAGATTGAGTAGTAACGTTAATTATAAATTAAGTATACGTAATTTGAAATGGTGCATGATGAACGTGAATAGTGTTTTCCTCCGGGATGAATAGTGTCACGTGAATAGTAACGCTTCTCGGAATCACAAACGGACTCCGAAAATGATGAATAGTAAAATGATGAATAGTGATCGGTGAATAGTAAACGGTGAATAGTAAACGATGAATAGTAACCGATGAATAGTAAATGAGAAAGTTCGGGTAAATGACCAGAATTTACGAATTGTGACAGCGTCAATGTTGACGTCAATGGAGTTGATGCCAATGGAGTTGATGTTGAGTTCGACTGCCCCTTTTGTGCAGCCAGTTGCTTCATCAAATCCTGGATTACCGCATCTTTTTCTGAAAGTTGGCGTCTCTCATTCTCAAGTTCACTTTGAAGTAACACCACTCTTTCATCAGATGGTTGTTTGTTTCGAGGCAGATCAAAATACCTCCTGTAGGTTACTCCACCTCCCACTCCTCTCGCATATCCTCCCTTTTCCTTACCTAATACAACTGTCATGGCATCACTTCCATGATCAACCTTCAAGGTTCCTTGTTTGATCTTGTCCTCCGTTTCTTTCTGCACACACAATATGGGAAATAGGTTATTATATGTTGATCCCACTTTAATATAAGCAAGAAGACTTTTTAGCCCCACTATGAACATTATAATAAAATATGCAGTAAAACTTACAATTTTTTCTCCCACGGCTCTAGTATCATCATCGTAAAAATCTCCGTCTTTGTTCTTCCTTCCTGTCAACCACAGCGTGGTACGCGGTGGTTCTTCATCTGGTTCAATTTCTTTACGATCGATCTTATAAACATCAAATGCATACACACGTAAGATAAACCAATATAAACGCAAGTATGATGCTATTAAGTGCAAATGTTTCAAGTTACCATTTGATCTCTCACATGGGCGTATCCACCTCGTCCCATTCTATGCTGATAAAGAGACTTGGAACGCGCCACTTTTGTTGCAGCTGATTTCACCTTGCAACACAAAATCATAAGGCGTTTAGATGTAGTAATGCTGATATACTATAGAACTAATATATATGGAAACAGCAAATGCTTGAACTTGAATAAAAATTTACTAATTAACACCTTGTATTCATCGCTTTGTGTATAATTTACAAAATTGACCCAATCATCGGCTTTTACAATTGCATCATAGTTAGTCGGGACTTCATTTAGCTTAGAAGGTGTTTCTAGGTTGGGCAATATGTAGTTTTGTGTCAATTTCCTTCTGAAATTGCGTAGAAGTTGACCAAGACGATTCATTAACATCCTTCTGGCTGTCAAGTCAACATCAAAAAATCGTTGCAAAGATTAACACAATGTTCCTAATTAGTTGCACATAATGTAAATGCTACGTATATATTTCATGCTATATTACTGGGTTAAAAAATAGTATAGGTTTACCGTGATTTCGTCCCACATTTTGTCTCTTGCTTCTGAATCAACCTTCTTCCAGGATAGAATCCTGACACCTACATGCTCACGAACCAAGTCTCCCAAAAAACTAGAAAACAATGCTCGGTGTTTTCCTGATATCCTATTCATAGCATCGAAGGTTACACTGAGCTTCTCTCCACCTGCTTTTCCATATTCCCTTCGAAACTTTGCTAACCTGGTTATGCCCCTCTTTTTGACATAACCATTTGATTGGTTGTTATCACCTTCACCATCATCAGAAAACTGCTCAGATTCATATCCCAAAGTGTGGTCAGGATTTTCATTATCAGAAAAATCAATATTATCATGATCAATCTCTTGGATTTCCATGATTCGTCTGAAGCAATGTGTAAAAGAAAAATAGTAAACTAAATTGGTGAATAATGGTTTAAAAAGTTATTGTTTTAATGTTTTGAATGAAGGCTGATTTTTTGGAGAAAAAATAGGGCATATGATGGGGCAGTTTTTCATTTAAGGAAATCAAAATCTCCAGAGTTAATTTTAATTTTTTTTTTTTTTTTGAGAATTTAAACATTTCACAAAAAAATTTGGCTCCAAAATTTTTAATTAAGAATTTTAACATTTCATTAAAATTTTGGCTCCAAAACACCCATATAACTTTTCATGACAGAAATTGTGCTTACACACAGTCCCAAACACCCATATAACTTCAAACCCGCTGTCCCAAACACACATATAACTGCATAAACACAAAAATCACCACATGGCGCATACAAATGAACAAACACGAGCTAATAGCAACAATCAATGAGCCTAAACAAATTTGAACAAGAATCAAACAATATGAGTAGTGATCACTTAGCTTAATCAGCTATGATGCTATGGGGGCAAGAAAATGGTCAAAATAAGTTTAGTAAATAAGCTATACAGTCCACAACAAGCTTGGATCAAACAAGACAGCCAAAGACGCTTTCTAAAATACCAAATTACAAACTATGAGCTCAAGGTATGATCAAAATATGGGCTTATGAATCTAGGGTGAAAAAACCACTTGTTATGGGTTGCACACCAAACTTCAGATCATGAGGTCAATAAACTGGCAAATGAAAATTCATCAAATATCAGCTGTTTGGACAAGTTATGGGTTGCACAGGACATTCAAATGCCCCAACAGGCCACTTTGAGATTGATTCTAAGCAAGCACAGACAAAAACAGAGCAACACATACCAATTGAACACCTCAATTCACTTTCTTTACTATAACCAAATTCATATAATGAATTTCTTAGCTAACTACCGTAGTTGCATAGGAATATATACAAGACAAGAATTAAAAACACAACATAGACAAGAACCTTAACCATAATTTTCATTAATTATAATAATTCCATACATTGTTGATTAAACGATACTACATTGTTCATCACTACTTCAGTCTCCCCACTAAAATCGATGAGGTCGTCAATCACACGCCTTGCAAGTTGGTTGGGACCGTTTGGTGCTGCCATTGATAAAGATATTTGGTGTTATAGGATAATGATCGGAAACTTGTTGAAGAAGAGTGATATGGAAGGAGAATGGGGAAGAGTGATTTATATAGGGGACGTTTGTGGTGGAGATTAGAGGTGTGAACAGGGGCGTGATTAAAACTAGTGGTACGGGAACCATCATGACGTTTGGTTTTCAGACGGCGGTTATTTGATTGAGGAGAGACGTTACTTACTAGTTAGAGTATAAAGATGATGATGAAACACTATGGAAACCGTGTGTAAAAGTATAAGAAATGGCAAACTAAGTCCTCCTTCTTTCAAAGTATATATCACTATAGATTAGGGTTCTTGATCGGTTCGGTTATCGGGTTGGTCGATTAGTTCGGTTTTATTAAATGTGTTTTCTTTTTAATTCGGGTCGTTAAACACATTAACGTGTAAAGACATATGAAAACAGACGTAAACGGGCAAAAACGGACAAAAACGGAATAAACGGGAAGAAAACGTGTAAGCAAGTAAGAAAAGGTATGAAACGTTAGATAATGTACGGTAATGTATAAAACAGACAAAACGGTATGAAAAATGAGGAAAACGTATAAAACATGTAGAAACGGTCTAAAACATGATTAAACGGGCGAGAACGTGTAAACACGGACTAAAACGTATAAAAACCGACTAAGAATTATAAGACGTAGGAAAACTGAGGAAAAAGTATGAAAAACATGAAAATGACAAAAACCTACGAAAACGGATAAAAACGTGTAGAGACGGAGTAATCCATGACAAAACGGGGGATAACGTGTAAACATGGACGAAAACGTGTACACACGGACGCAAACGTATCATATAACCTAAAGATACCTTAACGACAGTATGACACAGTCTTCATCATAGTACATATGACTTTACTGATTTTATGGCCTCCTCAAATGTCAAAATTAACGTGCCCACCTTTAATAACTTTAACACACTTCATATAACCTTCACAATATAACTATACACATACCAAGTCTATGCAACCCATGGATGACCAGTGATAATGGCTAATTCACATGGTGGGTCATGGGTAGTAGGTTATAACTGGTCACATTCATTAATGGGTATTTGACATCATATGGGCATTGGGTTATAGTTGTTTAGGGTGTCATTTCAATGAATAGTACGTATGTATAATATTATGTTATCAAAAACCTGACCAAATGGTCAAGATGCTCTCTCCCTGAGATATTCCCGGGTCGTTTTAACTGAGCTAATGTAAAATATTGATCATGTTCGTTAAGTTAATAAATAAACGAACATAAACGAATTTTACCAAACAAATCATGAAATGTTCAATAAACGTTCTGTTGATACAAAAGTTGGGCGTTCCTTAATTCCTTACCAATCAGATCTTAATGCTTGAGACCTACGAACTTACAAAACAAAAAGACACCGTTAGGCTTATCGTGGGATTGTCTCCCACGATTATCCTCCGGCGTGAGAGTAAGTAATCGGTTTTTAGGGTTTAGTTGAAGAGTTAGGGTTTTGTAAGTCGTACCTTTAATGAGAGTCGAGAGACTCTTTATATACACACGAAACCCTAGTTGGTTTCGTGCTCCTCACTCCTCAGCGTATCCCGCATAGGTCGGTTTTGATACGTATCCCATAAATAAGAGATATCCTATCAAGACCATAAATAATTCCGGGTTTGGGCCAACGTAAGCCCAAACCGTTATCGTAATAGCCCATTCGTGCTGGGTTTGAGCCCATTCGTGATGGACTGGAGTGCATTCGTGTTGGACTTGAGTATGGGTTGGGTTCGTGGACCGAATGCAGACTATACGTCATCACGTTCAGTTCGTTTACAGTCCTAGCTACTCACAGGATTCTAATAGGCCGGGAAATAGTAATTTGTAATTTAAAGCCTAGAAATGCAAAATAACTTTTCTTAAGTCCTAAATGACTAAAACTAATTTTAGGAAAAATAATTTTATTTTTTTGACTTTTATTTTATTTTTTAATAATTAAAAACTAATTTTAAGTAATTAAATGATAAAAAATAGTAAACTGATTAAGAATACACAAGAAAAATGTGCAATAACTACTTAAAGTATTTAAGTTTGAAGCAAAAATAAAAGTGACAAACCAACTTATTTAAATAAGCTGTAATAAGCTTAAAAGGAGAAATAAGCTAACAGCCTAAAAAGTTTGTTTATATACAAAACAATGTAAGATATTTAATGAAGAAGTCCCAAGGGCAAGTGGTAAGGGTGTGGTGTGTTGAGGCGTTCAAAAGGTTGAGGCTGGTGAGGTCTCAAGTTCGAGCCTATGGTTCCCCTTGATTTCCCAGCTTCCCTTTTTATGTTTTTTAAGAAAAACTTTTTGATAAGATATTTTTAAACTTTCCCTCCAATATGTTCTTCAAATATATTTGTCAATTCCCTCCAATATGACTTAAGAGCTTTTTGGAGCTTTTTTGGGCAATGCACGTTGTCGGTAGTAGATTACTAGTGTATAACGGTATTATGAACTGTCCAGCATGTAAACGTAACTTTATTATTTATTTAGACAATTTTCTATTGAAATATGCATATGTCCTTTTACGTCATTTTACATATATATAAATACAGCTACAGCTATGTTACCAAACATTTTTATTTAAAAGACAGCTACTGCTCACGGCTACTGCTCACAGTTACTGCTCACAGCCACTGCTCACAGCCACTGCTCACAGCTACAGCTCACTGCTACTGCTACTTTTACCAAACACAGCCTTAGTAATTAAGTTAACGAACATGAACAATATTTTTATGTTTGCGAACGTCCGATTTTCATTTAAATAATATAAATTTTTTTTATTTATTATTTTTTAAAATTTTTTTTAAAAGAAATTTCATTTACTACCACTTTGAACCAAAAAAATTATGCGTGCATCTCCCATTTATATCTCACGTAAACTTTAATTCTGGCCATTTGGTTTCACAACAAAATTAAAACACCACCTAACACACACAGGCAACCAAAACGTCATCTCCAACTTGTCTGCACTACAACAGGTTAGGGTTTCATCTTTTTGATCAACATCAAAGTAAACTTTTTTATTTCCCTTTTTTATGAACTTGTTTGAAGTGATGTATGCCGAACTTGTTCATAATGTGTCGATCGCTTCACCTTATATATGTATTGCTCTAATTAACTAATGAGTTCATGTTACTGTAGTTTAAACTCATTTGTGTGAAATGGTTATAAACATTATTTTAATTAGTCATAAGAAGTTGCATGTAGGTTTCCCTCTCAAACACAGTTGATAGCCTAGAAATTAGAATCTACGAATATGATACTTGCAATGTCAAGTCTAGTAACTTTGTTGATTAGTAATGAGATACCTCATTAGGGATTGTTGATTATTTAGGGGAAAATGTTATATATTGAATGGATTGAAGTTGTGGTATAAAATTGGTTTCGGTCGGGTTCAGTTTGTATTAGCCTGTAGGAATGAGTTGGTTTCGGTCGGGTTCGGTTTGTATATATAGAATTACTTTAAAGGTAGAATGTTAAAGTATTTGTGTGTTGATCCATTTGGGTTCCATTAGCAAATTTTCATTAGCAAGTAAGGATGCAAATTTATAGGTTGCCAATTAACAAAAAATTAGACCCCCGCATACTTTTTCGTTTATGATACATAAAGATTTTATGTGTGTTTGAATTTTATAGTATAAACAATGTATTACCTTAACATGTGCCCTGTTTTTGTGTAGAAATATGGCCGTTGAATTTGTGATAAGTTTAAACCAAAACACGTTTCCGGAGTCTCAGGTAATCTCACACATACGCCTTAATTACATTTTATACCATAAATGTTTGTATAATGAATGTCAAATAAATTATTGAAATGCTTTCAGGAACTACCACATGTCTACGCCGAATCATGTTACCATGGAAGGCGGGAGATTTACATCACAAGCGCTCAGCGGGTTCGTTTCAGAGTACAAATAGAGACTGAAACTTGTGCTTTGGAAAACCTGAGTCGGGCTGTTAGGATGTTGCATTTCGTTGAGGAAGGTGATGACTGCTTCTTTGTTACCGGATACACTCAAGACGGAGCTGAATTTGGTGGCTACCACATGAATGCCGGTCGGGTTTCAAGGTTCCAGTCTCGTGTTTTTTCCTTCTATGATCAGATCCAGGTATTATAGCTTCATAATTTACTAATCTTATGTCAAACATGTGATTTCATAAGTCAATGAATATTAAATTTTAATGTACTTATAAGGTTACTCTTAAAATTTATTTGCAGACACTGCCAGCTGCATTCCTTGGTGGCTTAGGTAATGCACAGCAGATTAGAATCAAAGTAGACGGGGAAAACTTTGATGTTGGTTTGAATGCTGTTGAAGCGGGGGGAGCCAACGGGCAGCTGCTGTATGAGTTGGACCCCGATGATTGGAACAAGCTTGAAGAATCTGTTGGTTTAAAAGCTGGAATGATTGTCATCTTCAGAAGGAAGCGCGCAACAAAGTTTTTGCTTACCGGCTTCAGTCGTGAAGGTAGTCTAACTAAAGACGCGCATTTCCTTGGTGCCACCAGCTTGCTACCTGATCAGCCCGGTTTGTTATTGACCGAAAAAGGTAAAAATTTACGAAATACTTTCATACTACACGTTATATCTGTCAGTGATTTATTTATATTATAATTAAAATTCCTTATAGATGACAATCGCTTGAAGCATATTTGCCAATGGCCTTCACATCAAGACCACTTTGGTGAAGGTCATGCATTCTATAAGAGATTGTCAACAATTCGAGTGAATCAAGAACTTGTACGTATCTCAGCATTCATAGACATTCTTTACTTTTGTTTAATTAGTTGGAACAAACTAAAAACTTACTAGTAATTTGAACTGCATGATATCCCGGCAGATTTCCTGTTGCAGCATCCTATCCACCCATACCGGAAGGTCCTCATGAGACATCGTGGTGTCGAATGTTTCATGAGTATGACGATGAAGCCCCACAAAGCCGATCCTGAGATGGCCGGTGGTGTGACTGTCTATGGGATGTGGAGGAAGTTTGCCGCTGATTGCTCTTTCGCAACAAACAAGCTCATCAGGTTCAAGTTCATGTATTTCAATGTTGATGTCAGTGGTGGTGATCATTTGCAAGACTCTGTGTATCCCGTGTTTCATCTGTGCTAACTTCATTGGATGTGTCCAGCTTCGAACAATTTCTGCTTCATTTGAACTCAAACAATATTTATTACTGTATATTTTTTGTTAGTAAATACCCCCTTAAGTATATAATTTTTTGGCAGTGATGTGTGTTGTCAACATGCATTCATTGGGGGTATTTTACTTATGATATATTACTAAATTTGAACAATATTAGTACTGTTATACGTTAGTTAAGTTGAACAATTAGTGTTAATTAGTTACTTTCAACAATTATGGAATCTAATATAACTCTACTTTTATGAATATGCATGTAATGTAATTTAGTATGTCTTATGCAATCTTGTTAAACTGACATAATTGACATGTTATCTGAAAACAAAATGCTCAATCTTAAACCAATTAACTATCCACAAATTTTTTGATTAGTATTGGGATGGGGTTGATGACATTTTTTGGAGGAATAAAATTAAATTAGGCACATTACCAAACTGCTTCTTAAGTCATATTGGAGGGAATTGACAAATATATTTGAAGAACATATTGGAGGGAAAGTTTAAAATTTACATGTATTCCCCCAAAGTTTTCATCAATCCCATTCTAAACTAATCAACAAAATTTCAAAACTCCTCCTATCACAGCCAAGAATACCTCTCATATCACCACAAATCCCGTCACCACCATAACTCTCCTGTCATAGAGCCACCACACCCGTCACCACTGGTAAGTATTCTTATGTTTGTTTTGTATTAATCGTTCTAACAAAATATATACGTACCCCTACAGTTATAACCATATTAGGTATTTCAACATTTGTTTTGAGACGATAACCTCTTGTAAATTATGTCACTTTCTTGGTAAATGTAGATAGTTAATTGGTTTTACAATATAAGTAACCCTGTAAACCCTTGTACTACATGAACATGGAACAAGAATTTAGCTTCTTAATTGGTTATCCCTCCTTGACCCAAACACCCCTTTAGGAACTGTTTCATTAGACTTCATTGAATTATTAGCATAATTCAATACCACATTCCATCTTTTATATATGTTCATTACTTGGACTGTCTTTTTATTTTTTATGCTCATCAATTGGAGTTTCATTTTGTCTTCTATACTCATCAATAACTTGGGCTGTCTTTTAAACTTGCCTGCAGGGACCACATTTATAAACATGGACAAGACTTGGATGGTAACTAAAAGGACCACCAAATCTTATATTGATGGAGTACAGGCGTTTATTAATTATGCAGTAGACAACTTGCGTAAGATGGGGAACATCGACCCACAAGTTAATAAACTTCATCTTAAAATGCCATGTCCGTGTACAAACTGTTGTAACCACATAAACCAAACAGTGGAGGCAGTGCAGTGGCATTTATTCACGAAAGGGATTGATCTAACCTACATAAAGTGGACCAAACATGGAGAGAAGGATGAACCATCAAAAAGTTCCCCAAAACCTGTTGAAGCTACAACAGAATTTGTTGACGACACGGATTTTGCTTCATATATTCCAACAGATGGCCCAGCAACGGTAGATATGGTTAACGCTACAAAAGATAATTTTGAATCAGAGGATGACCTTGTCAAGTTTCAAGAACTATTATTAGATGCAGAGAAGCCTCTTTACGAAGGATGTCCCGACTTCACAAAGATGTCCGCAATAGTTAAACTACTCAACTTAAAGGGTAAGTACGGATGTTCTGATAAGTTCTTTACTGAATTACTAGGATTATTAAAAAAGATGCTACCTGCTGGTAACGAAATGGTGGAAAAAACGTATCAAGCCAAAAAAGTTGTGAAGTTGATGGGTTCAGGATACAAAAAGATACATGTATGTATCAACAACTGACTTCTTTACTGGAAAGATGACAAGGATTTGACTTGTGTGTCGAACTTGTGGGACATCAAGATGGAAGGTGGATAAGAAGACACATAAAGTGTACGAAAACATTCCAGCAAAGGTAATGTGGTACTTTCCAATTATACCAAGACTGCAACGACTATTTAAGATATAAAGAATTTCAGAAGATTTAAGATGGCACGCCACACGGAGGATAACTGACGGTGTGTTACGTCACCCCGCAGATTCACAGGCATGGCGTACCATAGATGAAAAATTCCAGGAAATTGCTGAAGATCCAAGAAATATACGGCTGGGAATATCGGCTGATGGGGTTGACGTACACACGGGAAATAGGCATCACAGTGTATGGCCAGTTTTAACTGTCATATACAACCTTCCTCCATGGTTGTGTATGAAAAGAAAGTTTATCAATCTTTCGGTATTAATATCGGGATACCCGGGAAATGATATCGACGTGTTTTTAGAACCGTTGGTAGATGATCTGCATACCTTATTCGAAAAAGGGGTTCATACATATGATGCATCACAAAAAGATTACTTTAAGCTATGTGCCGTTGTGTTATGGACAATAAATGATTACCCTGCACTTGGTACACTATGTGGATGCCCGTACAGTGGATTCAAAGGTTGTGTGGTTTGCGGGAAAGATACAAACTGTGTTAGACTTTCTGCCTCGTCCAAGCAAAGTTATGTTGGACACAGACGATATCTACCATATGACCATCCGTTCAGAAGGCAAAGGAAGGCATTTAATGAACAACCAGATTTTCTCCCGGCTCCAACTCCAATGACCGGGGAACAAATATACAACGAGGTACAACATATTGAAAATAAATGGGGAAAAGGAAAATGAACAAACAATAATGCATCAGAAAACCAAGAACATACGGGAGGCAGAGGTGGGAAGATTAAAAAGCATAAAAGAAACACAACAGACGAAGAGGGTTGTTCAAGCCAAGTAAACGGACAAAACGGTGCGTATTGGAAGAAATTCAACATTTGGTACCAAAAACTTAGGTATTGAAGGCATAATTCTGTTCCACATTGTATTGATTTTATGCATGTGGAAAAGAATGTTGCTGAGAGCCTCGTCAGAACTTTGCTACATGTTCCAGGAAAGACGAAAGATGGACTGAATGCTCGATTGGATCTGGCTGAGTTGGGGGTAAAACAAGAGTTGTTTGCTAGGCAAGAACAAGACGGTACAACACTACCTCCAGTAGGTTACACATTAAGTAATGCTGAAAAAGACATTTTTTGTGATACGTTGCACAACATCAGGGTACCTCAAGGCTATTGTTCAAATTTCTCTAGTTTGGTCAGCCTAAAGGATAGGAAGCTCATTGGCCTAAAATCGCATGACTATCACATGTTAATGCAAGAGTTTCTGCCCGTTACAATACGTTCAATCATGAACCCACCCACACGATATGCTATTATCAGGTTTTGCTTTTTCTTTAAATCGATATGCAGCAAAGAAATAATATCGCAACAGCTAGATAATATGCAAGCAGAACTGGTAGTGACACTCTGCCTATTCGAGAAGTTCTTTCCTCCATCTTTTTTTGATATTATGATACACTTGACTGTGCACCTTACTAGGGAGGTCAAATTATGTGGTCCCATATGCTTTCGGTGGATGTATCCATTCGAAAGATGTATGAAGGTTATTAAAGGACATGTGCGAAACAGGAATAGACCAGAAGGATGCATTGCTGAGGAGACTATTGCGGAAGAAACAATAGAGTTTTTTAGCGAATATCATAAATCCATGGAAACTATTGGTCTCCCACATGATAAACATGAAACTGATGAAAATGAGGACGGAAAGCCATTGTCGGCCGGCAAATCAAGTGAAGTTTCTGCGGAACTCTTTCAGAAAGCACATTTGTATATAATACAGAATACAGATGAAATTGTACTGTATATCGAGTAAGTTTTAATAACACATGTCTATTTCCTTACTTAAAATGATCTACCAAATATAATAATCAAACACATTGTTTCAGGCGACACAAGCAAGTTTTGAAAACACAAAACCCGGGTAAACAAATTGCATTTCTGGAGAATGAACACAGTAAATCTTTTGCTAAGTGGTTACGCAAAGAGGTAATTAATCTTATGCTATTTATAATTGACTTTTTTTTTCACTGCCATACATACTTTAGTTTTCACTGCCAGACATAGAATGAATGTGTGTTTGGGAATGCAATTAGGATGCCATACTAAATCCATCCAACTTGTAATGAAATTCAGGTTGAGAGAGAGTTGAACATCGACAAAGAAAGTGTATCAGAAACTGTAAGGTGGATATCATATGGACCACGCGCCAGCGTAGTGAAATACGATGCATATATCATCAATGGGTATACCTTTCGTACGAAATGTCATGAAGGCAAAGTTTACCAGAACAGTGGGGTTAGTGTTGAGGCATTAGATATGCACATATCTAAAGAAGTTGCAACCACAAGGCAAGCGTTTTATTATGGGGTTTTGCAAGAGATATGGGAGCTAGATTACCGTTACAGGCAAATTCCTCTTTTCAAATGTGATTGGGTTAATCACAAAGGTGGTGTGAAACGCGATACTGTTCTTGGGTATACATTGGTTGACCTAAATAATTTAGGCCACAAGGTTGATCCGTTCATATTAGCCTCACAAGCACGACAAGTGTTTTATGTGCAAGACCAGTTAGATAAAAAATTGTCTATTGTGTTTAAGACACCTCCCAAGAATTACAAAGATATGTATGATGAAGTCGATGAGGAATTTAGTACCGTCATTCACCAGCACAATGATAACATATTGCCATGTGTGGATCGACGTGACTTGGGTAACGAATCATGAACTGACTACTATCGAACCGACTGTGGAGGTGTTGTTATACGAAAATCCAAGTGAACCATGTTATGTAATAAGAGCTTGGGAATTGTCCAATGTATTTAGGTGTTTGTGTTATGTTATGGCTGTATAGTTTTGTTTGGTTGTTGTTTCATGTAACATTGCCTTTATGGCTCACTTTCTTAATAAATTTACCTTAATTAAGCAAACAAAAAATGTTTGAGCTGTTATTTATGCGTATTTTGTGTGACTATTGTTCATCCAATTGCAACATGAATTTGGTTTTTGTGTGGCCTTTGGTAACATTTAGTCACACAAACCATGGTTTTGGGAGTGTATTTACTCTCATATAACTAGCCATAAAGTGACCAAAAGTGTTAATAAGTGTGACCATATGATGTTTAAAGTTAATGAATGTGTATTTTGTGTGACTATTGATCATCCAATTGCCACATTAATTTGGTTTTTGTGTGGCCTTTACTAACATTTAGTCACACAAAGCATGTTTTTAGGAGTGTATTTAGTCACATACAACTAACCATCAAGTGACCAAAAGTGTTAATAAGTGTGACCATATGCTGTTTAAAGTGAAGGAATGTGTAGTTTGTGTGACTATTGATCATCCACTTGCCACATGAATTTGGTTTTTGTGTGGCCTTTGGTAACATTTAGTCACACAAAGCATGTTTTTGGCAGTGAATTTAGTCACATACAACTAACCATCAAGTGACCAAAAGTGTTAATAAGTGTGACCATATGCTGTTTAAAGTGAAGGAAATTGTATTTTGTGTGACTATTGATCATCCAATTGCCACATGAATTTGGTTTTTCTGTGGCCTTTGGTAACATTTAGTCACACAAAGCATATTTTTGGGAGTGTATTTAGTCACATAAAACTAAATCTAAAGTGGCCAAAAGTGTTAATAAGTGTGACCATATCCTGTTTAAAGTGAAGGAATGTGTAGTTTGTGTGACTATTGATCATCCACTTGCCACATGAATTTGGTTTTTGTGTGGCCTTTGGTAACATTTAGTCACACAAAGCATGTTTTTGGGAGTGTATTTAGTCACATACAACTAACCATCAAGTGACCAAAAGTTTTAATAAGTGTGACCATATGCTGTTTAAAGTGAAGGAATGTGTAGTTTGTGTGACTATTGATCATCCACTTGCCACATGAATTTGGTTTTTGTGTGGCCTTTGGTAACATTTAGTCACACAAAGCATGTTTTTGGGAGTGTATTTAGTCACATACAACTAACCATCAAGTGACCAAAAGTTTTAATAAGTGTGACCATATTCTGTTTAAAGTGAAGGAATGTGTAGTTTGTATGACTATTGATCATCCACTTGCCACACGAATTTGGTTTTTGTGTGGCCTTTGGTAACATTTAGTCACACAAAGCATGTTTTTGGGAGTGTATTTAGTCACATACAACTAACCATCATGTGACCGAAAGTTTTAATAAGTGTGACCATATGCTGTTTAAAGTGAAGGAATGTGTAGTTTGTGTGACTATTGATCATCCACTTGCCACATGAATTTGGTTTTTGTGTGGCCTTTGGTAACATTTAGTCACACAAAGTATGTTTTTGGGAGTGTATTTAGTCACATACAACTAACCATCAAGTGACCAAAAGTGTTAATAAGTGTGACCATATGCTGTTTAAAGTGAAGGAATGTGTATTTTGTGTGACTATTGATCATCCACTTGCCACATGAATTTGGTTTTTGTGTGGCCTTTGGTAACATTTAGTCACACAAAGCATGTTTTTGGGAGTGTATTTAGTCACATACAACTAACCATCAAGTGACCAAAAGTGTTAATAAGTGTGACCATATGCTATTTAAAGTGAAGGAATGTGTATTTTGTGTGACTATTGATCATCCACTTGCCACATTAATTTGGTTTTTGTGTGGCCTTTGTTAACATTTAGTCACACAAATCATGTTTTGGCTACACTTAAATAATGTGTGACAAACTGTTTAGTGTGACTATATGTACTGGATTTTGGCTACACTTAAATAATGTGTGACAAACTGTTTTGTGTGACCGTATATGGCATTTGGTCATACTATTAGAAGCAAATGTGACTATAAGTTTAGTGTGACCATATATGGCATCAAGGTTACATGTATTTGTCACACGTTCCAAATGCATATGTGACTAAATGATCTGGAACAAAATCACCAGTTACGTTTAGTCACATAAGGGTCGATTGTGTGGCAATAGAGTTCTTATGGTCACACATTCGAAATGCTCATGTGTGACTAATTCGTAAATGCTGTCAATTTACCTACCTTCAGCCACACAAATATTTGAATGTGTGGCTGTTCCAAATCGACCATGTGTGACCATAGGTCATTTTTGTACTAGTGTTAATTATTAAGGGGACCGGCCCCTTAATTAAGGGGACCGCCCCGCTCCTCTGGGTCCCAGTCTTTGCCTATAAATACTGGTTCATTCCTGGCATTTTTCCTCACCTTTTGCACCCCAAACCTTCTGTTCTAAATCTCTTCCTATATCTTTCTAAATCCTTTGTTCATATATTCATAAGCTTTTGTTACAAGTGATCCAAAGCTTCAACCTCTCAAGTGCAAAAGAAGAATACTTCTATCCCTCAAGACAAGAAGTATTACAACTTGGTGTTTCTCTTCCATCCAAGTTGTTGGTGTATCATATTTGTAAATCATTCATTCAAGTTGTGTATATTTGTTAGATAGGTGTGAGCATAATTGTTTAGGGTAGATTTGTGTGTAAGTAGTGAAGTTGGGAAGAAGTTAAGGTGTGTAAGTAGTGAAGGTGTTAAGAAGTAGAAGAGTACATAAGTAGTGCTAGGTTGTGAAGTAGTTGTGAAGCAGTAGTGAAGAAGTTGTGAAGAAGTCGTGAAGAAGTTGTGTAGAAAGTTGTGAGATTGGTTCTAGCTACGATTAGGACTCGACATCTAGAATTGTGTCATTAAATTGGTGTAAGCAAAAGTTGTGTAAGGTTTTCTCCGCCATAAGGGAGCTTGTTGACATAGTGAAGAAAACTCTCGAGTTAGGTGCTCGAGGAGTGGAGTAGGGCAATGAAGGTGTCCTTGTAGCCGAACCACTATAAATCCTTTGTCTCGCGGTTAGATCTTTCCATCTCTATATTTCACTTCACTTTATTACTTTACTTGCATTGTTTACTTACATTTACTTATATTTGTTCATATTGCTCAAGAGTTGAATTCACATAAATTCGAATCTAAGTTTTTTAAAAGAAAACAAAGTTTTTTTTAATAAATTAAAAAGACGTAAAACTATTCAACCCCCCCTTCTAGTTTTCCACAATTGGTATCAAGAGCCACGTCAAACAAGATTTTTAAAATAAATTGTATTTTAAAACTTGAAATGATCTATGGAATCTGAAAAATATTTAGAAGGGCAATCTATGCAAAGACCACCATTATTCGAGAGTGATGGTTTTCTTTGATGGAAAAATAGATTCAAAACTTATGTGAAATCAAAAGATCTTGATCTTTGGCATGTTATTACCTATGGTGATTTTCCCCCTATTCAAAATAATCCTTTAACTAAAATAGATGAAATTGTACCTTTTGAAAAACAAAATGATGATTTGAAAAAGAAACTAGCAAAAAATAATGAGGCTAAAATGGTAATTTATAATGCATTACCACGCAAAGAATATGAACGAATTTTTATGTGCCAAACCGCAAAGGAAATTTGGGATTCTTTATTAATCACTCACTAAGGTAATAGTCAAGTCAAAGACAACAAAATAGATCTTCTTGTTCAACAATATGAACAATTTACAATTCCTGAAGAGGAATCTATTGATAATGCATTTGCTAAATTTAACACTATTGTCACAAGTTTAAAAGCACTTGATGAGACTTTTTCTAGCAAAAATTGTGTAAGAAAATTTCTTAGGGCATTACATCCAAAATGGCGCACGAAGGTCACGGCTATTAAAGAATCAAAGAACTTGATGACGTTATCGCTTGATGAACTTATTGGCAACTTGAAGGTCCATGATGAAATTATAAAGAGAGACTCGGAAACGGTCAAGAGCAAGAAAGATCAAATCAAATCTCTCGCGCTAAAAGCCAAAAAGGAACTTAGTGATGATGACGATTCAAGTGACGATAGTGAAGATGAAGAATATGCAATGGCCGTAAGAGAGTTCAAGAATTTTTTCAAGAAACGAGGAAGATTCACAAGACAACCACGAGATGAAAGAAGATCGCTTCAAAGAAATAGGAATGATAACCATGGGAAAAGAAAATGCTTTAGATGTGGAAGCCAAAACCATCTCATTGGTGAATGTCCAAAGCCACCGGGTTATGATTACCAAAGCACCTTTGTTAGTGGAGCATGGAGTGATAGCGACAAAGACGAAGCGGACAAAGCAAACGACGAAAAATGTCTTGTAGCTCAAGCTACCGATGAAATATGTCTAGGAATAAATTTGGAGCCCGACGAATGGATTAAGGATAGTGGATGCTCGAAGCACATGACGGGGAATCGCAAGCTATTTTCCTCCTACAAGGCATACAATGGAGGTATTGTTATTTTCGGTAGTAACTTGCGTGGAAAAATAATTGTCAAAGGTACAATTTCTCAAGACTCCCTAACCATTGAAAATGTTGAGCATGTAGATAATTTAACATACAAATTGCTTAGTATAGGACAAATATGCGATAATAAGTGTAGGGTTACCTTTACCTATAAAGATAGCGAAATAGTTAAGAACGAAAAGGTCATAGGTAGAGGTATTAGGAAAGGTGACGTTTATGTCATAAAACTAGGAAATAAACCGGAAGATAAAATATGTCTAGCAACCTTAGATGAAAACTCTACATTGTGGCATAGGAGATTAGGTCACGCAAATATGCAACAAATACAATCCCTAGCCTCTAAGGAATTAGTTAGAAATTTGCCAAACCTAAGATATGATCAACATTTTTGCGATGCTTGTAAAATTGGAAAACAAGCACATGCTAGTCACAAAGCTAAGAATATAGTCTCCACTACTAGATGCCTAGAATTATTACACATGGACCTTTTTGGTCCATCCGCTGTGCGGAGTTACGGAGGTAACCATTATACCTTAGTAATTGTAGACGACTATTCACGATACACGTGGACTAGATTTTTAAGTGATAAAACCGAAGCCTTTAATAAGTTTGAAATATTTAGTAAAATGATTCAAAACAAATTAGGATGCTCTATAGTATCTATTAGGACGGACCATGGTCAGGAATTTGATAACGAAGTGCAGTTCAGAAAATATTGTGATTTAAATGGAATATCTCACAATTTCTACGCTCCTCGCACTCCACAATCAAATGGGGTAGTAGAAAGAAAGAATCGTTTCCTACAAGAAATGAGTAGAACAATGCTAAATGAACAATCTATCCCACAAAAATTTTGGTGTCACGCCGTAGATACATCAACATATATAATAAATAGAGTCTCAATTAGGCGAATCTTAGGAAAAACCCCATATGAGTTATTAAGAGGTAGAAAACCTAATCTAAATTACTTTAGGGTATTCGGGAGCAAATATTTTGTTCTCAATACAAAGGATTACCTCACTAAGTTTGACCCTAAGTCGTACGAAGGAATTTTTCTAGGATATTCGCAAAATAGTAAAACTTATAAAATACTTAATAAACACACTATGAAAGTAGAAAAGTCCTTGAATGTAACATTTGATGAAACTCCACCACCATCTAAAACATTGCCTCTAGAAGATGATGACCTAGTAGAAGTAGAAGCTATTGAGGTTGGTAAAACTAAACCCTTAGGTGATGATAATGAAAATATAACACTAGCAGAAAACGAAATAGTAAATGTGATGCGTGCGATGTGTCGTTGCGGTTTAGCAGTATTAATGCCTACTCAAGTTTTAAATTTATATTAAGCCGACTTATCAATAACACACACACTTAACGAGCAGTGTACTCGGTCAGTATGAATATAATGGTAAGTAGAGTGTCGATCACTAAGAGTGGAACGTATTATCTAGTTATTCTAATCAGTATTTTAATATATTAAGTTAGCTATACAATCTAATCTAACGCAAGGGGGTTCAGCCTGAGAGACTGGCACGATTTGGTTGCAATTAAATAATAAACTAAACCAATAGGCAGGAATCAGCGAATAGCATACACGTACACAGATAAATACTTGAGACAATAAGAGGGCTGTCCTTATGATAAGTAGTTTGTCACTTGTTTTATTGCTAGTGTTATATGAAGTGTATAGTTCGATGCAACGCACCGAGATTAAGTCCTTTCTCGTTGGTTCTAATCTTATCGGCGAGTAAACCCTTAATGATTACTTATGACTATCCTATTTATCTTTCTCCTACTTTTCTACAGACCATAGAATGCATAGGCGATCTAATAAACAGGCGAGGGCAGAGGCATGGCGACCCGATCAATGCTCAGCTAGACACAGAGGTTATCAATGCACTAATAAAAGTCACCAAAGACATCAACATATAAACTTTAATTAATGAGATAGCAGTTTTAAGGGAGTGCAATCTTTCCGTTGTCACATTACACAAGCCACCAATCTTGATGAATTAAAGTTTACTAACACAATAAAACAAAACTACTTAATGAATTAAACACATGCAGCACCTTCTTACAGCTCTTGTATCTTTGATTTGAGTGTGTCTTGTGCTCGCTATTCGACTGAATTCGTCCTTGGTTTCTGTACTTCGGTCTTCGTATATATTATATGTCACATCGAATTCGTCTGGTCTTGGGGTATTTATAGTTTCTGTCTGAGGGTAAGATGCGGCGCATCTAGTAAGTAGATGCGGCGCATTTACTTAACTTCGCGTGGGGTCCAAGATTATAATATTCAGGAATATTCGTACACCGCCAGAAGATGCGGCGTATCTTTATCTTTGGATGCGGCGCATGTCCTCTTGTATCTTGGATCGTATCTGGTGAGATCTTGATAGCGATGCGCCGTATGTGATAAGCAAGATGCGGCGCATCTGGAGCAGATTAGTCTTGATCTTGTGCATTTCAGTAGACTCTTAACTTCTTGCATGTTTTGCCCCATAATTAGTCCAAAATCGCCAAGTTTCACCAAATGCTTGTTTTCAACTGAGAATTACAAAAGTAAACGATTAAGTATCAATCCTCATACATAATATAATAAAACAAGTCAAATTAATAGGATAAATGATAGTAATAAAATGTACTTATTTGAGTTCATCAAATATACCCCCACTTGAGCTTTACTTTTCCCCAAGTAAACCTTAGAATTAATCTTATGAAAATGTATCCTAAAAGATATTAGGATTTATTTTTATATTTAAGCATGTATTCATTTTTGTCATAATCACACAACTAAACACTTAACGAATTAGAAGTAAAATAAAATATTTTGATAAAAGCAAATCTAATCGTTTAACTGTCCAGTCGTGACGAATATTCTATCATAAGCTTGGCAAGTATGCACATCTCCCCCACTAAAGCCAAGGAATAACAAGTCTAAAGCGGTAAAAAGGGTTTCGAGGCTTAAGGGTTAATTATTCTTAATCTCTATCGATCTCAAATTCCAGAAAAGGCGACAAAATCACAAATACATGATCGAATCCACGAACACGATACTTGCAATTGCTCAAATCCTTAACTCGAATAGGCTAAAGATAGGTCCAAACTTCACCAATAATAATATATCAAAAAGGGCGACAAAATCATAAATACATAGCCGAATCCACGTCTACGATACTTAAGATTGCTCAAATCCCTAATCTCAATAAATCAAAGGTTTGGTTGGATAAAGAATAATACAGGGCATGGATAATATTTGGGATATAAATTGGTGTAAAATAAAAAATAAACAAAACAAATAAATTAAAATCCTAAGTGTGGTTAATCACTATCCCAACCATCGCATGAATAAGACTCATATCATTGAATAACTCACGCTTTAACACTTGAAACACACGCTTTAGGTAGACACGAATTATACTCAACAAGATCTTAATCAAAGAATAAACCTTAGTTGACGTTCCCATAACTGCCAACTCCCATTTCAATCCATAAATATATAACAACTAGTGGTGATATCGACCACTTACATAACTTTACATAAGTTGGTTTAAATCAAACATCCAACTTTTTCTTTTTCTTTTCTATTTTTTCGATTTTTTTTTTTCTTTTTTTTTTAATAACATAAACATAGATGTGTAAAATTTCACCACATCACTATATTGATAATTCTGGATAATTTTTCCATACTTTTCATGACTTCAGAAATAACGGTAATAGTGAAAGTAGTAAACACACGAAAAATAAACTCAAAAATATACAATATTTACTTTCACTCCAATCGCATTGTGCAATTTCCCGACCTAACCATAGATAATGAATTACGCACGCGAACACAGGTAATGTAAGGAAACACACTTTGCCTATAGCAATTAACCAACCACGGATTTTAATCTACAGGGTAGGCTAAGGTGTAAGGGTGTAACGAAACATTTTAACAAAGGTGTAAGAAACGAAAGGAATGGCTCTGAGTGTTTTTCTAGGGGTATCTTACTCTAAAAATGAGAGTAACAAAAGGGTTTATACGGGGGTTAACTAACCAGTGTAGTTAGCTAATAACACATAACATATAAGGCTATTTGGGTGTAATCCTAGAAATTTACCAATTTAGACAAGTCATTCCAATTATATAAATAATACTTATTATGGTGGTCTCGAATAGTATACAAGCCAAGTTCTAAAGTTTACAAGTCACCGGCACACTCATAGATTTGTTGCAACTTAGACTTTAAACAAAAACATGCTAAAAATTTTAAATTTTGATATATTAAGCACATTTTAAGCATATTTTGAAAAGTTTAGGACAAGTAAGTGTTAAGTGTTCTAATTCTCCAATCCCCCCACTTAAGTTAAACAACGTCCTCGTTGTTTGTATAAAAGGTTAAAAACTGGAAAATAAAAGAATTAGAACAGAAAAACTCCCCTGAGATTTGCTCGGTATGATCCTCCATTAGTATAAGAGCAAAAATCATCTTTCTTGTGGATTAGAACGTTTAAGCTTCATAATAGATGTATCCACAGGAAATGCAGGAATCTATAATACCACCAAGGCTTTAAAACACACCTAAGGTAAGAAAGGTTCAACTTGCATAACACATTAGTAGTTAGGTAAAAATAAAACATAAAAATTAAAAATGAAAATCATCAGGTCAGTCGATGCGCCGTATCTTATGGAAAAAGATATGCCGTATCGAGCCTGGAATAAATACGGATCAGAATAGAAGATGCGCCGCATCCTTAACCAGGGATGCGCCGCATTAAAATAAACTGATAAAAAGTTTTAAATTCGAAAATAAAAATATGCGGAAAAATAAAGATATGACCATTGCAGGAGATGCGTCGCATCTCAGAATTTAGATGCGCCGTATCCTCTGCGGCCTGACTGACTCGACACAAAAACAGAATAATAAAAATATAAATCCGGGTTGTCTCCCGGTAAGCACTTGTCTTTATTCCAGAGTCTTCAAGTTAGACTCACGTTCAACTCTTCATTTAGTTCTTGTCACGGTCCATCCTTCTTCCTTCATCCGAAAGATGTTCCCGTATAGCTTTACGACGTTTTCTTCCGTTCGGCTTAATCTTCTATAATTCTTGGTCTTCGTCGCAACATACTCTTCATTAGGTCCCAAAGAATATTTGATGATTTTAACTTAAGTGGTCAAACATGCAAGATTGGTGCATATGCTCGCAGAGTCCGGTTATTCCATAGTCGGCATACCATGGTCCATTATTATTGCTCTTAATTCCTACCATCATAAGGTGTTCATCAGGAAAGTCATCAGCTATTTCCCTTTCGTCAAGCACCTCCATATCAGGGTTTTCAAGTCTAGATAAGTGGTCAGCAGCTAGATTCTCGGCACCCTTTTTATCTTTAATTTCAATATCGAATCCTTGGAGCAATAAAACCCACCTAATAAGCCTTGGCTTGGCATCCTGTTTATTGAACAAATACTTCAAAGCAGAATGGTCAGTGTAAACCATAGTTTTCGACAATATAAGATATGATCTAAATTTATCGAATGCAAAAACTACTGCTAAAAGTTCTTTTTCCGTGGTGGTGTAGTGTTCTTGGGCATTATTCAATGTTTTGCTAGCATAATAAATTGGCTTAAATTTCTTATCTATCTTTTGACCAAGTACAGCTCCAACAGCATAATCACTAGCATCACACATTAGTTCAAAAGGCAAATTCCAATCCGGCGAAATTATAATAGGTGCGGAAGTTAGTTTTTCTTTAAGTATATTAAATGCCTTTTTGCAATCTTCAGAAAAATCAAACTTCGCATCTTTTAGCAATAATTGGGTCATAGGCCTAGATATCATTGAAAAATCCTTTATGAACCTACGATAAAATCCAGCATGCCCTAAAAAACTTCTAACACCTTTTACATTAGTGGGGTAAGGTAGTTTAGCAATTACATCAATTTTAGCTTTATCGACTTCTATACCTTTCCCAGAAATCTTATGTCCTAATACAATTCCTTCTCTAACCATAAAGTGACATTTTTCCCAATTAAGAACAAGGTTAGTTTCTTCACACCTAGCAAGCATTTTATCAAGTTTAAAGAGACAATCACTAAATGAGTTACCGAACACCGAGAAGTCGTCCATGAAGACTTCCATAAAGTCTTCTACCATATCATGGAAGATAGCCGTCATACAACGTTGTAAAGTAGCCGGGGCGTTGCATAGTCCGAACGGCATTCTCCTGTAGGCGAAGGTTCCATAAGGGCAGGTGAAAGTCGTCTTCTCTTGATCCTCAGGGTCAATTGGTATTTGGAAGAAACCTGAAAAACCATCTAAAAAACAATAATAATCATGACCAGACAGTCTTTCTAACATTTGATCAATAAATGGAAGAGGGAAGTGATCTTTTAGCGTAGCATCATTGAGTTTGCGGTAGTCGATGCAAACTCTCCATCCGGTAACAGTTCTTGAGGGAATTAGTTCATTATCGTCATTGAGTACTACCGTCATTCCCCCTTTTTTTGGTACAACGTGGATAGGACTGACCCACGAGCTGTCGGAAATTGGGTAGATAAGTCCGGAGTCAAGTAATTTCACAATTTCATTTTTCACCACATCTTGGACTTTTGGATTCAAACGCCTTTGAGGTTGGATAGTTGGTTTGAATTCATCCTCCGTAAGGATTTTATGCGTACAAAATGACGGGCTAATTCCCTTAATATCAGACATACTCCACGCTAATGCTCCTTTTCGTTTATACAGTACCTGCAAAAGTGATTCCTTTTCTTTTGGCGTTAAATCAGATGCAATAATAACGGGCGAATTAGTGTTCCCATTTAAATAGGCATACTCCAAAGTAGAAGGGAGATCCTTAAGCACAGGTTTAACAATATCAATTTCAGTAGCACTTGCGGAATAAACTTTTTCTTTAATTATATCGCTGCCGTCATTAGATAGATGCGCCGCATCGATATTTTCGATGCGCCGGATCGCGTTACATACAGCAGAGTCAGCGGCTAAATTATAATCAATAGTATTCTCATCAACTTGATCTTCTATAGCAATTGTGTTTTCTAAATTTTTAAGCAGAAAAGAATCAAGCAAATTACTTTTTAACAATTTCTGAGTAAATTGATTAATCGTGTCATCAGAAACATCGATATTATAGCATTCATCGTCATCGGATTTATCTTTACTCATAGATTGTTCCATGTTAAACTCAACCTCATCTTTTCCTATGGTAAGAGTTATTTTTTTATTAAAAACAGCAATTATGGCCCTAGCAGTGGCTAAAAACGGTCGTCCTAATATTATAGGAGTTCTAGAATTTTCAGGCATATCGAGGATAACAAAGTCGATAGGTAATTCAAATTTATCAACTTTTATTAATATATTTTCAGCTATTCCTAATGGGTATTGTATGGACCTATCAGCTAGTTCTAAGCACATCCTAGTAGGTTTTGGATCACCAAGACCTAATTTATCATACATAGAAGAGGGCATAAGACTTATACTAGCTCCTAGGTCGGCTAAAGCATTTTCAATATGCAAATTTTTAATTTGACAAGGAATAGTGAAACTCCCTGGATCTTTTTCTTTAGATGGAAGTTTGTTGAGCAATACAGCTGAGCTTCTTTTCCCCATTGTTATTGTGCAAGCCTCTTCAAGTTTAGACTTGTTTGTAAGCAAGCTCTTCAGATATTTAGCATATTTTGGCATTTGCACCAGGGCTTCCATAAATGGTATGCTTAGCTGCAGCTGCTTGAGATTCTCCAGGAATTTCTTTTGATAGGCATCTTCTTTCTCTTTCCTTACCCTATGTGGGAAAGGTAGTGTTGATCGTTTAGGTTCAACAGAAGGTTCTTCTCTAATTACTGGTTCTGGATCACTCTCTTTTGGTTGCTCTTGCTCAGGTGATAAAGATTCAGGGGAAATCTTGTTTGTACCGTCATCCTCGGATGTTTCTCCGATTTGAAAGGTTGACTTTCCGCCTCTAGTTGTAATCCCTTTCAAGTCTTGTCTTACCAAAAGAAACCTGTTAAGCACCGTTGACAATTGGTGCACTTCAATTGCCAATCCATAAATCATGTTGTTCTGTTCCTTTAGTAAAAGCTCATGGCTGCCTTTAAATTCATTAATAAAGTTTCTTGCTTCATGATGTTCTTTTTCATTGGCTTGAGCGATTTGTAGTGCAAACTCTTCCATGGTAAGATTTCTTTGGGGTCTTCCGAACAAGTTTGGGAAAATATCGAACATTGTTCCTGAAAATCAAAGAGAGGTAGATTTCAAAGTAAAAGTTTCCAGGTATAAGGGTCAGAGTATTTTCCGTTCGGAGATAAGAAAAATAAAAGTTGCTGATATTTGCAGACGATGCGCCGTATCCAAAAAGTTGGATACGCCGTATCTTATAATTGTTAAAATTAAATCAGACTTTATTCAGAAAATAGATACGCCGCTTATAAATTAGAATGCGCCGTATCAATTTTAATTATCAAAAATCGATATTTATAAAAATTAAATGCGTCGTATTAACAAAAGTTAATGCGCCGTATTTTCGTTACGTTTCAAAATATAAGATTTCTGATTCAGAAGATGCGCCGTATCGATAAAAATCGATACGCCGTATCTGTTTAATAATTCGAAAACTGTTTTTAATTAAAATAATAGATACGCCGTATCTGCTAAAGCAGATGCGCCGTATATCGTTAACATTTAGAAATTTTTTTTATCAAAAACAGATACGCCGTATCTTGGGGAAAAGATGCGTCGTATCGAATTAATTAAACGCGTTGTATTTTATAAAAATTAAACGCAATACGCTGTATCTGAGAAATCAGATGCGCCGTATCGTTTGATTTAGCTCAGTACAACGATAGCAGAACACAAAAAAAAAAAAAACAAAAAATTAAAAACAAATAAAACACACGAAAATAAACACAAATAAAAGCAAACAAATAACACACAAAAACAGAAAATATGCAAAATAATACAATGAATGCAAATTAATCTAATACACAACAAAATTAGCGGTTAGATAAAAAAATTAGAAACCTAATTAAGATACTAATCAAATTAACAGATAATAACAATTCACTCCCCGGCAGCGGCGCCAAAAACTTGATGCGTGCGATGTGTCGTTGCGGTTTAGCAGTATTAATGCCTACTCAAGTTTTAAATTTATATTAAGCCGACTTATCAATAACACAAACACTTAACGAGCAGTGTACCCGGTCAGTATGAATCTAATGGTAAGTAGAGTGTCGATCACTAAGAGTGGAACGTATTATCTAGTTATTCTAATCAGTATTTTAATATATTAAGTTAGCTATACAATCTAATCTAACGCAAGGGGGTTCAGCCTGAGAGACTGGCACGATTTGGTTGCAATTAAATAATAAACTAAACCAATAGGCACGAATCAGCGAATAGCACACACGTACACAGATAAATACTTGAGACAATAAGAGGGCTGTCCTTATGATAAGTAGTTTGTCACTTGTTTTATTGCTAGTGTTATATGAAGTGTATAGTTCGATGCAACGCACCGAGATTAAGTCCTTTCTCGTTGGTTCTAATCTTATCGGCGAGTAAACCCTTAATGATTACTTATGACTATCCTATTTATCTTTCTCCTACTTTTCTACAGACCATAGAATGCATAGGCGATCTAATAAACAGGCGAGGGCAGAGGCATGGCGACCCGATCAACGCTCAGCTAGACACAGAGGTTATCAATGCACTAATAAAAGTCACCAAAGACATCAACATATAAACTTTAATTAATGAGAAAGCAGTTTTAAGGGAGTGCAATCTTTCCGTTGTCACATTACACAAGCCACCAATCTTGATGAATTAAAGTTTACTAACACAATAAAACAAAACTACTTAATGAATTAAACACATGCAGCACCTTCTTACAGCTCTTGTATCTTTGATTTGAGTGTGTCTTGTGCTCGCTATTCGACTGAATTCGTCCTTGGTTTCTGTACTTCGGTCTTCGTATATATTATATGTCACATCGAATTCGTCTGGTCTTGGGGTATTTATAGTTTCTGTCTGAGGGTAAGATGCGGCGCATCTAGTAAGTAGATGCGGCGCATTTACTTAACTTCGCGTGGGGTCCAAGATTATAATATTCAGGAATATTCGTACACCGCCAGAAGATGCGGCGTATCTTTATCTTTGGATGCGGCGCATGTCCTCTTGTATCTTGGATCGTATCTGGTGAGATCTTGATAGCGATGCGCCGTATGTGATAAGCAAGATGCGGCGCATCTGGAGCAGATTAGTCTTGATCTTGTGCATTTCAGTAGACTCTTAACTTCTTGCATGTTTTGCCCCATAATTAGTCCAAAATCGCCAAGTTTCACCAAATGCTTGTTTTCAACTGAGAATTACAAAAGTAAATGATTAAGTATCAATCCTCATACATAATATAGTAAAACAAGTCGAATTAATAGGATAAATGATAGTAATAAAATGTACTTATTTGAGTTCATCAAAATGTTAAGGAATCTAAATCACACCCGTTAGATAATATAATAGGAAACCTAAATCAAAGAACCCTTAGATCACAAGCTCAAGATAAAAATAACTTCTTTTGTTTCCTCTCAACAATAGAACCTAAAAATATAAATGAGGCATTAAAAGATGAAAGTTGGGTTATGGCTATGCAAGAAGAACTAAATCAATTTAAGACTAATGACGTTTGGGAACTAGTCCCAAATCCCATGAACATGACCATCATAGGAACTAAATGGGTTTATAGAAATAAGTTAGATGAAAATGGAATAGTTACTAGGAACAAAGCTAGGTTAGTTGCCCAAGGTTATAATCAACAGGAAGGAATTGATTATGACGAAACTTATGCCCCCGTAGCTAGATTAGAATCTATAAGAATACTCCTTGCCTATGCATGCGCCCTAGACTTTAAGTTATTTCAAATGGATGTGAAAAGTGCATTCCTTAACGGTTTTATCAATGAGGAGGTATACGTGGCACAACCTCTAGGATTCATTGACTTCGCAAAACCTGATTATGTTTATAAACTCAAGAAAGCTTTATATGGACTCAAACAAGCTCCTAAGGCTTGGTATGATCGATTAAAAGCCTTTCTTATTGAACATGATTATTCCATGGGAATGGTAGATAACACTCTTTTCACGAAAAAAAAAGCCCAAATCTCATCATTGTCCAAATATATGTAGACGACATTATATTTGGATCGACTTGTCAGGATATGTGTGATGAATTCGCCAAAATCATGCATGATGAGTTTGAGATGAGTATGATGGGTGAACTAAATTTCTTTCTAGGATTACAGATAAAACAATTAGAAGATGGAATATTTTTTAATCAATCTAAGTACATTAAGGAGATGCTTAAGAAATTTGGATTAGAAGACTCTAAGCCTATGAAAACACCGATGTCTACGGAAGTAAAACTCACAAGAGATGAAGAAGGTGAGTCCGTAGAAAACACCAAGTATAGAGGGATGATAGGTAGTTTACTATACTTAACGGCAAGTAGACTGGATATCATGTTTAGTGTCTGCCTTTGTGCTCGCTTTCAAGAGGATCCCATAACCTCTCACCTAGAAGCGGTTAAGCGTATCTTCCGATACATTAAAGGCACTATACACTTAGGATTATGGTATCCTAAGGGATCCGGCATAGAAACTGATGACGTATAGTCCGCATTCGGGTCACGAACCCGACCCATACTCAAGTCCATCACGAATGGACTCAAGCCCATCACGCATGGGCTATCATGATAACGGTTTGGGCTCACGATGGCCCGAACCCGACGTTATTTATGACCTTGATATAAGATATCTCTTATTTATGGGATATATATCAAGCGGCCGACTTAGGCGGGATACGCGAAGGTTAAGGAACACGAAACCAACTAGGGTTTCGTGTGGATATAAAGAGTCCTTCGATTCTCATTAAAGGTACGACATATTAACCCTAACTCTTCAACTAAACCCTAAAACCGATTACTTACTCTCACGCCGGAGGATAATCGTGGGAGACAATCCCACGATAAGCCTAACGGTGTTTTTCTGTTTTCTTAGTGCGCAGGTCTCAAGCATTAAGATCGAATTGGTACGGAATCAAGGACCGCCCAACTTTTGTATCAACAAGTGGCGCCATCCGTGGGACCCTACACTAAGAACTTTGCTAAGAACTAGAATGACAAAGCACGGAAACCCAAATCAGCGGACTCCGCATACCAAGAAAACGCATGACGATCCACTAGGAAAGAAGCAGCAAACTGATGCGGCCTCTAAGCAGGCCTCTGGGACAACCAGTACGCCTAGGAGCTTAGGATCGTACTCAGATCTGCTCTTTACTCCAGTAAAACCGCTCACTATGACTACCAATGCTACTACAACAAGTACTAGCGTGGTAGACCTACAGCGCACTCCTCTCACCATGCCAGAAGTAAACCTCACTGAGCCACCAAATGCGCCTATCCGAAACAAGGATCTTGTTTAGGAAACAGACTCCATCGCGCTAAAAGGAGTCACGCCTGAACTAGCGCCAAGTGATTTCGTATCTTAAAACTACGAAGCCTTGGCTGCGCTCATGAGAGAGGAGACAAAAAAGAGGTCAAGCCAAAGTCTGCACGCCAGGCTCAACTTCGACCCTGAGCATGAGGCATCCCTACCGCGCTACCGAAAGGAAAGACGCGAGAAGGATAGCCGCAAACACCCAGTGTTTACTAGGATTGGAAGGAAGGTTGTGGATGATGAAGCAGCCGACTTTCAGTATCTGGAGGAGCATGAAGATGGGGAACGACGCGCCAATGTCCACACTAGGCTTGGCAGTCGCAGGGTTCATGATAGGCTAGGGCGACGATGCTCCCCAAGTGAAAGCCCTTAAAGCTCTGATTTTGAGGATAGTCGGCGCAAGCGCCGCAGAAGAGATAGCTCAGATTCTGATGGCAGTAGGCGCAAGCGCCGAAAAAGAACAAGCCCATCCTCAAGTGACTCCTCGGACAACGAGGACAAAGAAACAGGACACTGGAAATCAAGGGGAAAATACCGCGACCAGGAAGACGAAGACATGTCTCGTCCCTGGCGTCGCCAAAAAGTTGATACGTTCACTCGGCGCATCAGCAATTTTTCTGAAAATAAGAGAAGGCGCATGCCTGCTAATGTCAAAAAATATGATGGGACAGGTGATCCTGATGATCACCTAAAAATTTTCGAATCAGCAGCCACTATCGAAAATTGGCCACAACCTGTATGGTGCCACATGTTTAACTCTACATTAGTAGGGAATGCGCGCAACTGGTTCAGCAAGCTTCCACGCAGAAGCATCGGCGGGTTTGAAGAGTTGCGAAAGGCGTTTCGTTTAAACTTCACTCAGAGGAAGAAGTGCGCCAAAAACCTTGTCGAGCTTGCTAGGGTAAAACAGCGCCAAGGGGAATCCACAAGCGCTTTCATGGAACGCTATAAGGACGAATGCATACAGGTCAAGGCGTGCCCAGAAATACTAAAGATATCGGGGTTTATGAACGGAATCAATAACCCAGATCTGATTAAAAAGTTAAACGATAGGGTTCCCCAAACCTTTGACGAACTCATGAAGCGCACGAGGTCCTTCGTCCAAGGAGAAGCAGCCGCTGCGGATAGCAAGAAAGGCTAGTCGAACTACAGGTCACAAGAAGAGCCAAGGAGACAATCCAATGACCAGGGTAGCAACCGTAACAAGAACTATCGCATTCAAGGAGGCAGAAGGGGAAACGGCAAGTATACCCCACTAACAAAGACTCCAAGGGAGATACTTGCAACGGAAGGCGCGAACTTTCCGAGACCCCCAACAATGCGCACTCCAGAAGGGCAGCGCGTAGGGAATGGGTACTGCGAGTATCACGCACAGAAGGGCCACACTACCAATGACTGTGTCCAATTGCGCCAGCTAATCGAGAAGTTAGTAAAAGAAGGCAGATTGGATCATCTGGTCAAGAACATCATGGATGGGAAAAACAAGCAAAAGACCGAGAACAAGAAAGAAGCACCTAAGAAAAGGCTGATACTATCTACATGATACAATCATGGCAGAGAAAGACAAGGCAAAAGATCAGCCATAAATTTTCTCATGGAAGCGAAATTTCTTTTCCCACCTTGGCTGCGGACAACGCAGTGGCGGAACCACTAACCATCGAGATAAATACGGGGGGTCACGATATCCACCGCATGTATGTTGATGGAGGGGCATCCACAGATATAATGTATGAGCATTGTTTCAAAAGGTTGCGACCTGAGATACAAAGACAGTTAAGCCCGGCTACGACGCCGTTGACTGGCTTTACAGGAGAAAAGATATGGCCTATGGGGCAACTACGACTACTAGTCGCTGTTGGTAATAAGGAACATTCCACAACAGCCTGGATGGATTTTATGGTGATCAGATCTCCTTCACCATATAATGGCATTATTGGAAGACCAGGAATCTCGGCAATGCGCGCAGTACCATCCACAGCGCACGGGATGCTCAAATTCCCGGTAGAAGGTGGCATTGTTACCATCTACAATAACGCTGCGCCACCCAAGGAATGTAACACGATTACATGTGAGACGACGCGCGTCCCAGAACAGAGCGCAGCTAAAGTACCAAATCTGAAGGTCGCAATTCACCCTGATTACCCAGAGCAAGAAGTATCAATCGGAGGTTCGTTGTCTGACAAAGGCAGAGCGGCCGTGTGCGCGCTCTTACAAAGGAATCTGGATATCTTCGCATGGGAACCAAAGCACATGACTGGTGTGCCACGCTCAATCGCAGAACAAAAGCTAAAAATCCGACAAGGATATTCCCTAGTGCGGAAGAAAAAGCGAGGCCAGGCTCCTGAGCGCGCAAAAGCCATTCTGGAGGAAGTACACAAACTTGTGGACGCAGGCATCATGCGTGAAGTCTATTACCATGACTGGCTCTCCAATCCAATCATGGTCAAGAAGGGCGATGGCAGTTGGCGGATGTGTGTGGATTTCACAGATCTCAACAAAGCATGTCCACAGGACTGCTATCCGCTGCTAGAGATAGACTGGAAGGTAGAATCTCTGTGCGGATATCCCTTTAAATGTTTCTTAGACGCATACAAAGGGTACCACCAAATCCAAATGGCCAAGGAAGACAAGGAAAAAACAGCCTTCCACACAAGCCAAGGTGTCTATTGTTACACAAAGATGCCTTTTGGTCTAAAGAATGCGGGCGCCACCTACCAACGATTGGTAGATAACGCATTTGAAAAGCAAGTGGGCCGCAACTTAGAGGTCTATGTAGATGATCTTGTCATAAAAAGCCATACTGAAGACGAAGTGGTGCGCGATATCAAAGAAACATTTAGAACGCTACGGGCGATCAATATGAAGCTAAATCCCAAGAAGTGCACTTTTGGCGCTACAGAAGGCATGTTCCTGGGATACTTGATAGAACCAGATGGCATTAAGCCATGCCCAGAAAAAACAGAGGCTGTCATCCAACTCCCTTCACCACGCACACTGAAAGAAGTTCAGTCTCTAAATGGGAAGCTAGCCGGTTTGAAAAGATTCCTGTCCAAATCAGCGGATAAGTCACTCCCTCTCTTTAAAACACTCAAGAAGTGTACAAAAAAGGGAGACTTTCATTGGACTACGGAAGCAGAAGAAGCTTTTACACAGCTTAAGCAACATATTGCAGCACTTCCTAAGCTTGTCGCACCCCGACCAGGGGAGGAGTTAATCGTCTACTTATCTGCGACTCATGGAGCAGTCAGCGCAGTACTACTAATAGAGAGGAACTCTGTACAAACACCGGTATACTTCGTAAGCAAGGCGCTCAAGAAGACAGAGATTAACTATAGCCCAATGGAAAAGTTGGTCTTGGCATTAGTATTCACCGCCAAAAGACTGCGCAGATACTTTCAAGCGCACCCAATAGCGGTGATCACAGACCAACCAATCAAACAAGTTATCTCTAAACCTGACGCATCGGGGCGATTACAAAAATGGAGTGTGCTACTAGGCGAGTATAACATCTCCTATAGACCACGCACTGCGGTTAAGGGGCAAATACTAGCAGACTTCATCATCGAAAATCCAGACACCGATGCTGCACCCCCACCAAGAAAGGTAGAACTACAAGAGCCATGGATCTTATTTACGGATGGATCTTCATGCGTAGATGGGTCGGGCGCTGGCCTTATCCTCACTAATCCAGAAGGAATGGAATTCACTTACGCACTGCGTTTTGAATTCACAGCCACGAACAACGAGGCAGAATATGAAGCCCTAATCGCTGGATTACGAATTGCAACTCGAATGGGTGTACGCAACCTAGAAGCAAACGTGGATTCTCGATTAGTAGCCAACCATGTGTTGGGCGAATATGTGGCTAAAGAGGATAACATGGTTCAATACCTTGAAAAGACAAAGTCACTAATCCAATGTTTTGATAGGTTTACAATCAAACAAGTTCCTAGAGGGGAAAACAAAAAGCGGATGCACTGAGCAAGATTGCATCTACAAGCTTTGCGCACCTGTCAAAACAAGTATTGGTGGAGATCCTAAAGAACAAGTCCATCTCGGAGATGGAGATATCTACGGTGATAGAAGAGCAGGATCCTACATGGATGACCCCTATCATCGAATTCATAAGCAAGGGCAAATTGCCCGAGGAGCAGAAAGACGCTCGACGGATACGGCGCACAGCGCAGAGGTTCGAGCTCAGAGATGGTATCCTATATCGGCGTTCATTCTTACAACCATGGCTTCGGTGCGTTGGACCTCTTCAGGCAGATTACGTACTCCGAGAGATCCACGCTGGTTCATGCAGTATGCATTCAGGACCACGGTCCTATGTAGCACGAGCATTGCGCTCAGGATACTACTGGCCTACTATGCACCGTGATGCGCGCGATATGATAAAGAAATGCAATGACTGCCAAGTTCACAGACCCATCCCGCGCAGACCACAACAAGAGCTAACACCTATCACTTCTCCATGGCCATTCTATAAATGGGGCATTGACATTGCGGGTCCCTTCCCTGTCGCAGTAGGAGGACTGAAATTCCTTATTGTGGCAATAGATTACTTCACTAAGTGGATTGAGGCAAAAGCAGTTGCGACAATCACAGGTAACCAAGTAAAATGATTTGTTTGGGAAAATATTGTATGCCGCTTTGGATTACTTGGGGAAATCGTTTCGGACAACGGAAAACAATTCTGTGATAACTCGTTCAAAGACTGGTGCGCGGAACTAAATATCAAACAACACTTCGCATCAGGTAAACACCCACAAACCAATGGTTTAGTTGAGCGCGCAAATCGTAGTCTTGGCGAAGGAATTAAAGCTCGCTTGGACAAACACAAAGGAAGATGGGTGGACGAATTGTCGCATGTCTTATGGGCATATCGCACGACGATCAAAGTTAGCAACGGAGACACTCCTTTCTCCCTTGTCTACGGGACAGAAGCTGTCATACCAGCTGAAATTGGGATGCCAACTATCCGCACCGCGGAAGTCAATATCACGACCAATGACAACGAACGACGTATAGACTTGGACCTATTGGAGGAAAGGCGCGAGCGCGCAGCTATACGTGAAGCAAAAACCAAGTCAAAAATGAAGGGATACTACGATGCTAAAGTTCGAAGCACCTCATCGTCTATGCGGATTCGGATCATGCGGGAGACTACGTGGATAGAAAGAGCACTAGCGGTATTTGCACGTTCATGGGATGTTGCCTAACATCTTGGTTTTCGAAGAAGCAAACGGCTCTTGCTATTTCCACTACAGAAGCCGAATACGTAAGCGCTGGAAAGGCATGTCAACAAGCACTATGGATAAAACAAGCTCTCGTAGATTATGGCATTAGGTTAGATAATATTCCAATTATGTGTGATAACAAAGGTGCTATAGATTTAAGTAAGAATCCCATTCAACACTCTAGGACTAAACATATAGAAATACGTCACCACTTCCTTCGCAATAACGTTCAAAAAGGAAACATATGCATAGAAAAGGTTGCATCGGAAGATAACATAGCGGACATATTCACAAAACCCCTTAAGCGCGAACTATTTAACCACTTACGTTTAGGCCTAGGAATGATGGAACAAATTGACTAAATTTTCTGCATTTTTGGTACAATTTTTTTTTCTAGATGGGCGGACCCCTTAATGTTATAAAGGCGGCCCCCTTAATTATTAAGGGGACCGGCCTCTCATTAAGGGGACCGGCCTTCTGTCTGACAATTTTTTTTTCTCCTTTCTTCATTCCTCTCATCTGTGTCTAGGAATCTGTTTTGCACAAACTTAAAGATTGGGAAACATTTTTCTTTTGTATGAACATATTTATATACAAAACCCAATCTAGTTTCTTCAAATCATTCTCACATCTAGGAAAACACATGAAAACCATTTTCCTTGCATTGCTGAATAATGCTAAAAATATTTTTTCTTTGATGCATAATATCTCACATGAATTGTCAAAATATATAATCTAATATGTATATTTGATATTCATAAATTGAGCAAAATCAAATCAAGGAGACTTTGGATTGTTTCTTAGGAAATTTTTGCATTTAGGAGTCGAAACAATCACATCTCCACATTTGTTGCATATAGAAACACACTAGAACAAAATAGCTAATCACATCTCCACATTTGTTCCATCACCGATTCCTTGTTAGTCTCTAGTGCCTTTGTTCTATTATCATTGCCTTATATGATTTCTAGTTTTAATTTTCTTGATTGCTAGATATAATTTGTTGCTTGCTTATTTGTTCAATTAATATGTCTTGCATGCATAATTATTAATATATTACATATTTTCTTGCCTCAAAGAGTTGGACTTGCTTAAACTAAACATAAAAACACAACCTTTTCTACAATTTTCTGTCAAAAACCCATTTCTGGTAACCTGGGAATCAACAGATGGGCGGCCCCCTTAATTCATTAGGCGGCCCCCTTAATATTTAAGGGGACCGGCCCTCATTTAAGGGGACCGGCCATCTGAAAGTCGGAGTCACTGTTTCCTTTTTCACTTTTTAGCCCATTTCATCCTACACTTCCCTAAATTCACAAACATATTCTGTCCTAATCACCCCAACAATTTTATCCATCCTTAATCACATCAATCCTCCACTATAAATAACCCCATTTCTCACCATCCTCACTCATCTCATCATGTCTTCTCCCATCAACCCAAAACCAAAAACCTCAAGGCTAGCAAGGATGACCATAAAACCCGGGTGGAAAAGAAAAAACTCACCCTCACAACAAGTCCATCTCAACAAATGGTGTGACTAGACAACCAACACCTCCATCCTCACCCTACTCAAATTGCTTACCCCACTCTCTCAACTTGGATCAAGTTACAAACCACACCCACTATTGCCCTTGTTGCATCTTCCTTCAAAAACAAATTCTCCACTTGAGTGAAGATATTTCTTGGATCGAATATCTACTCACCCGTCCTCATCCTATTCCTCCCCTAACCCGATATAACATCGTTAGATCCACTCCATCCGCTCCATTTCCCTCACCATCAAATAACTAAGTCCCATTCACATGCTTTCCGCCCCAAAATAAAATCCCTCACCCTTTTGTGTCACAAGCAAGTCCAATCGCTCTCTTTGGCAATATTAGGACCATTAGTATCTTTTACTTATGTTGTAATCCTTATGTTTTAAGCATATTGTGTAATGTAATGATGATTCATGTATTATACATGATCATCTTGAATGCATAAATAAATTAGTTGTTTGTTCTAAATATTTTTGCTATGCATATATATGTCTTGTGTTCTTAACTTGTTTTTGCAGCCAAGATTTCCATAGCTCATCTCCTTGGTGCCCTCGAACGAGGGGGAGCACACATCAAGGGGGAGTTCTCGTTCCGACAAATTTCGTATCTAAAACTTGTCGGCATAACCTTTTTGATTCTACAAAAAGGGGGAGAAGTAGATATAAACTCACTAAATACTTGTCTAAAAATTAATTTTTAATTTAATGAGTTTAGATTTTGTAATCATAAAAAATGTAAAATCATTAAACGAAAGATTATGACGTAAACAAGTATTTAGTTGTAAATATCTATTTTAACAACTTAATCACTTAAGGTATGAATAAACAAATGCCTAATGCATTATATGATCAAAGGAACTTTTTCTTAATCACTAGATTTTTTATAAAATGACACAAACATTTTATATCTTTTACAAAATCATTTTTGGAAATTAAAGGAAAATGTTTAATCCATAATAAATTTATGAATTCAAATTTTCAACCAAAAATGGCAAAAATGTTCCAGAAAAACCTTCCCCACAAAAAGACAAAGCTGGGCAACGGATATAAGGGGCGGCCCCTTAATTATAAAGGCGTCCCCCTTAATTATTAAGGGGACCGGCCCCTTAATTAAGGGGACCGCCCCGCTCCTCTGGGTCCCAGTCTTTGCCTATAAAAATACTGGTTCATTCCTGGCATTTTTTCTCACCTTTTGCACCCCAAACCTTCTGTTCTAAATCTCTTCCTATATCTTTCTAAAGCCTTTTATCATATATTCATAAGCTTTTGTTTCAAGTGATCCAAAGCTTCAACCTCTCAAGTGCAAAAGAAGAATACTTCTATCCCTAAAGACAAGAAGTATTACAACTTGGTGTTTCTCTTCCATCCAAGTTGTTGGTGTATCATATGTGTAAATCATTCATTCAAGTTGTGTATATTTGTTAGATAGGTGTGAACATAATTGTTTACAGTAGATTTGTGTGTAAGTAGTGAAGTTGGGAAGAAGTTAAGGTGTGTAAGTAGTGAAGGTGTGAAGAAGTAGAAGAGTACATAAGTAGTGCTAGGTTGTGAGGTAGCTGTGAAGCCGTAGTGAAGAAGTTGTGAAGAAGTCGTGAAGAAGTCGTGAAGAAGTCGTGAAGAAGTTGTGTAGAAAGTTGTGAGATTGGTTCTAGCTACGATTAGGACTCAACATCTAGCTTTGTGTCGTTAAATTGGTGTAAGCAAAAGTTCTGTAAGGTTTTCTCCGCCATAAGGGAGCTTGTTAACATAGTGAAGAAAATTCTCGAGTTAGGTGCTCGAGGAGTGGAGTAGGTCAAGGAAGGTGTCCTTGTAGCCGAACCACTATAAATCCTTTGTCTCGCAGTTAGATCTTTCCATCCCTATCTTTCACTTCACTTTATTACTTTACTTGCATTGTTTACTTACATTTACTTATATTTGTTCATATTGCTCAAGAGTTGAATTCACATAAATTCGAATCTAAGTTTTTTAAAAGTAAACAAATTTTTATAATAAATTAAAAAGACATAAAATTATTCAACCCCCCCTTCTAGTTTTCCACAATAGTTGTCTTAAAAAGGGACTTGCAACTAAAAGATGACAAAATGAGTGGGCTTATATATGAACTAGAAAAGCTTAGGAGAGAAAGAGAGAATATAAAGTTAAGTGTTGACACTCTTGAGTATACATCTAAAGGGGTTCAAAGAATAATAGAGAGTCAACTTGTAAACAAAGCTACATCTGGTTTAGGCTACAAGTCTGTTGCACCTCCCATTAGAGGAATTTTTGTTCCACCAGGAATTGATTTAGCCTATACAGGTCTAGAAGAGTTTAAGGAAGTTGAGTTTCCTGGTTATGGTCCTAAGACCAAAGACAGTCCCACAAAGTTTGTCAAGGCTGAGGACACTTTTGAGAGTAAAAGTGATACTTCACTCTCTAAGAACAAGGTATCCTCTGCAAGGGACTCAGATTCTCCAACCATTCAGTATTGAACTTCTGATGATGAAAAGGATGATCAGGTTAAGGTCAAAGCTGAGAATGTTATGGTAGAAATGAATCATGCTCCTAAAGTGGTTAAAACAGAAAATCTAAAACCAGTTAGGAAGAATGTTAGGTATGCTGAGATGTACAGGACTACAAGTAGATCTCCAGTTCCTAGGGGAAATCAAAGGAATTGGAACAATTTAAAGTCTCGACAGTTGGGTAGTGAATTTTGTATGCAGAATAAAATTTGTTTTGTGTGTGGTAGTTTTGACCATTTGGCTGCATACTCTGAATTAAACCCTTGGAAATGAAATGTTTTTGGAAAATCAAGGGTGAATAGGAACACAGATTCTAGGGCAAACCACAAAAGTTCAAGTAGAATGACTCACCCTAATGTCAATCAAAGGATGACACCCAATGCTGTAATGTTAAAGTCTGGCATAAAATCAGTTTCTACTACTAGACCAAACAAAGGTGTTAACAACAAACCAACTGTTTCAGGTGCAAAACCATTTTCAAATAATGCACAAACAGTTAACAGTCCCTTCCACAAGAAAACAACTTTACAGAATCAAAAATGGGTGCCTAAAGTTAAACATACTAAGCCAGCAGTTTCTACTGTTAGGTCAGCAGTTCCTACTGCTAGGCCAGCAGTTCCTACTGGTAGGCATCTGAATGCTGTTAAGGGAAAATGAGGCAATGCTGTGAAGGCCTCAGCACGGTGGGTCTGGAAACCTACCAAACCCAATGGTGCATCATTGACTTTTAATAAATATTCTTATATTGATGCACGAGGCTCATCCAAGTCAGTGATGGCTTGGGTCCCCAAAAGGAACTAAAATCCTTTATTTTGTGTGCAGGAACATCCTATAAATCGTGGAGAAGACAGAGGGTACTCGGACAGTGGATGTTCCAGGCACACGACTGGTAACATGTCATACCTTTCAGACTTCAAGCTCTGGATGGAGGACCTGTTATCTTTGGAGGAGGAGTAGGTGGCAGGATTATTGGTGTAAAGGTGTTATTAAGACTGGTAATCTTGACTTTGAGAATGTGTATTTTGTACCAGAGCTTAAGTACAACCTTTTCAGTGTATCACAATTATGTGATAAAAAGAACAAGGTTCTTTTTACTAACACTAACTGTCTTATTCTTTCTCCTGATTTCAAGCTACCTGATGAAAATCAAGTATTGCTTAAAATCCCCAGGAAGGGTAACACATACAATGTTGAGATGAATAAACTTGTTCCAAGAGAAGGTCTTACTTGCCTTGTTGCAAAAGCCACATTAGATGAGTCAATGTTGTGGCACAGGAGGCTTGGTCATGTGAATTTCAAAACCATTAATAAACTTGCTAAAAATGGTTTGGTGAGAGGTTTACCCAAAAAGATTTTTCAAAATGATCAAACTTGTGTTTCTTGTCTTAAGGGTAAACAGCACAGAGCTTCCAGTAAGCCAAAAGTTCATAACTCTAATTCTCAAGCTTTATGCATGTTGCATATGGACTTATTTGGTCCCACTTGTTAGTAGCTTGAACCATAAAAGATATTGTCTGGTTATCATTGATGATTATAGCAGGTTTACATGGGTTTACTTTTTGAGAACTAAGGATGAGACTAGTGAAATCCTTAAGACCTTTATAACTGAGGTAGAAAACCTAGCTGATAAGAAGGTGAAAATCATCAGATGTGATAATGGAACAGAATTTAAGAACAGGGTTATGGATGATTTTTGCAAAGAGAAAGGTATTAAAAGGGAATTTAGTATATCTAGAACCCCACAGCAAAATGGAGTAGCTGAAAGAAAGAATAGGACTCTTATAGAGGCTGCTAGGACAATGTTAGCTGACTCTAAGTTACCTATTTCATTTTGGGCTGAAGCAGTTAGTACTGCATGTTATGTACAGAACAGTGTTCTAGTAGTACAACCTTACAATAAGATACCTTATGAACTTTTCAGAGGTAGAACCCCCGCATTAAGTTTCATGAGACCTTTTGGTTGTCATGTCACAATTCTCAATACCAAAGACCAATTAGGAAAGTTTGATGGGAAATCTGATGAGGGTTTCTTTGTTGGTTATTCTTTGCACAGTAAGGCTTTTAGAGTGTATAATAAGAATACCAGGCATGTAGAAGAGAATCTGCACATAGAATTTTAGGAGAATATTTCAAATGTTGCAGGTGGTGGTCCAGATTGGATATTTGATATTGATGCTCTTTCAGAATCTATGAATTATGTGCCTGTTACAGGTACAAATACTAATGAAAATACAGGTGATGAAGATTCTGATGAAGAGTATATCTTAATGCCAATTTTGGAGGACAGTCCAGTGTATGCTACTTCTTCAAAGAATGATGATGCTCCATCATCAAGTGGTGTAGATAAAGAGAAGAATGTTGATGACAACATTGGACAGCCAGGTAAAGAAACCGAAGTTCCTGAGAGCAGTACAAATGGAGTTAGTACTGCTGAGCCTAATGTTGATACTGTTGGACCAAGTCAGGCTGATATTGTTCCACCAGTTACTACTGCTCCACAAGTTGATGATTTTGATTTCTTTGGAGCTGGTCTGCACAATATGCCTATCAATTATGAGGCTCCTTCTACTCCTTAAACAATTGTTCAAAGGAATCATCCACTTACCAATGTGATTGGAGATGTACAATCTGGAGTAAAGACAAGAATGCAGATTCAAGATCCAGATCATCATGGTTTTCTCAGTGTTGTGTATGAAGAAAAACACCATAAAGATGAGCATGAATGTATGTTTGTGTGTTTTCTATCACAGATTGAACCCAAAAATGTGCTCAAGGCTTAAGAAGAATCAAGCTGGGTTGAGGTAATGAAAGAAGAACTGCTTCAATTCAAAATTCAGAAGGTATGGGTCTTAGTTGATTTACCAAAGGGAATGAGAGTGAATGGTACTAAGTGGGTATTCAGGAACAAGAAGGATGAGAGAGGTATAGTGATAAAGAACAAAGCAAGGCTTATAGCTCAAGGCTATACTCAGGAAGAAGGGATTGATTATGAGGAGGTTTTTTCTCCTGTTGCCAGGATTGAAGCAATAAGGCTATTTCTAGCTTATGCTTCCTTTATAGGGTTCATGGTCTATCAAATGGATGTGAAGAGTGCCTTTCTGTATGGTACTATTGATGAGGAGGTCTATGTTTCTCAACCTCCAGGTTTTGTTGACCCTGACCATCCTGACAAAGTCTACAAAGTGGTGAAAGCTCTCTATGGCTTGCATCAAGCTCCAAGAGCTTGGTATGGGACTCTGGCTACTTATCTTTTGAAGAATGGGTTCCATAGGGGTAAAATTGATCAGACTATTTTCATTATAAAGGACAAGGGTGATATTCTATTAGTTCAGGTGTATGTGGATGATATCATCTTTGGTTCTACAAAGAAGGAGATGTGCAAAGAGTTTGAGAAGTTGATGAAAGATTAGTTTCAGATGAGCTCTTTGGGAGAGCTTACTTTCTTTCTAGGACTTCAATTACAGCAGAAGCCAAATGGAATATTTATCTCTCAAGATAAATATGTTGGTGAAATTTTGAGGAAATTTCAATTCACATATGATAAAGTTGCTAGCACACCTGTTGATAAGGAGACACATTTGCTATTGAAAGATCAAAGTGGTGGAGCAGTGGATGTGCACATGTATAGATCTATGATTGTGTCTTTGATGTATCATACATCATCCAGGCCTGATATTATGTTCATAGTATGTGCTTGTGCACGATTCCAAGTAAATCCTAAGGTGTCTCATTTGACTGCTGTGAAGAGAATCTTTAGGTACCTTAAAGGTCAACCAAACTTAGGTATGTGGTATCCTAAAGAGTCTGTATTTGATCTGGTGGCATACTCAGATTCGGATTATGCTGGTGCAAGTATGGATACGAAGTCTACAACTGGTGGTTGTCAGTTCCTAGGATGCAGATTAATCTCTTGGCAGTGCAAGAAGCAAACAATGGTGGCCACTTCTACAACAAGCTGAATATGTGGCTGCTGCAAGTTGTTGTGCTCAGGTTCTTTGGATTCAGATTTAGTTACTTGATTATGGGTACATTTTCTTAAATACTATAATTTACATAGACAACAGCAGTACAATGTGTATTATTAAAAATCCAGTTCACCATTCAAAAACAAAACACATTGAAGTTAGACATCATTTTATTAGAGACTGTGCTGAAAAGAAGTTAGTTCAAGTTGTCAAAAACAAAAGGTTTTGATGTGGGGAGGTTTCAGTACTTGGTTGCAGGTATTGGAATGCTCAACCCTTAAAAGTTTAAGTGTCTAAGTGTTTTGACTTTAAAAAGGATTTTGTACTGCTAGTTGTGCTGTTTGTGCTTCATGTAATAGTTTGTACTGTTAGTATAATTTTTGTACTGCTTCTTTAAAATGTTAGTTAATGTTGATAAGTTGTCAAATAGAAAATACTTTGTTTTGTGTTTTCTTTGGTTTTGAACTAACATTACAGGTCAAGAAAGCTTTTCGGAATGAATTATATTTTTGATTATGCTTTGGAAAGTATGGTATTTTGACATTCAAGTGTGAGATCTTGTCACACAACAAATGGTAATTGGTTCACCATGTCTAACACACATAAGAACCAACTAGTCCAGATCAAACGGTTTCTGGTAAAGACTAATCAAATCCGTTTATGGTTGACAGTTTACCAAAAACTAGATGGTCATTAACTCATCATATCTTATAGTAAAAGTTGGCTAGTCCAAAGCAAACGGCTATTGGTAAAGACACATCAAATCCGTTGATAGCTGATAGTTTGCTAAAAACTATAAGTGGACAAAAATGTTTTCAAGTTCACACTCAATTTATACTGTCTTTAAACATTTTGGTCAGCAGTTTGTACTGATGGTTAAAACTTGGTTTTGTACTAAGTTTATGTTCTATGATTCACCTCTCTCAGAAGGTCACACATCTGGAAGTGATAAGAACATATTGAAATTACAAAGAATTGATGGAAACTTGTACAAATTGTCTGACAACATTGGATGCTGAGTTCTAGTTCTTCTCAGAATTATCATTATCAGTTCAAGTTCAGGTTCAAGTGATGGTGAAAATTCTTCCAAACAGGGGAGGATGATAATTTCTTGAAGATCATTTAGCTCAGATTTGTTAGATTTATTGATTCAAGAAAGTATGGAACTCAGGGGAGGAAAACAAAGTTTAAAGATGAGAATCAAGTTCAAAATTCATATCAAGAGAAGATTCAAAGAAGATTCAGAGTTTAATTGATGTTGATATTGGAGTACTTGCTGTTAGAGTTTCTTCAAAACAAAGATGATACTGAAGTAATTCAAGATCGAAGATAAGTGTTTGAAAGAATCCTCCCCATCAACAATGTCAATGTTTAATTCAAGAAACTTACTGATTTGCACAGAAATCATAAGTTTAGGGGAGGATTGTTAGGAATTAAACCAACTGTTAGTACTGCCAGGTATGCAGTTAGTATTGTCAAACTTAAAGTTACAACTGATGAAGAATGCACTAACAGTGCTAAGTCAATTAGTACTGCTACCACAAGAAAGTTAGTACTGATTATAAGCTAAGGACAGAAGATGAAATACGTGTGAAGATATATATAGAAAAGATGTAATGTATATCTTATTAAGTTAGATTGATACGTATAATAGTTTTACTTGTGCAGGACTCTTTGTAATATAAAAAGACATCCTTAGTTAGGGTTTGAGATATATCCTAAGTCGTACGTAAAAGCTTCAAGGTTGTTAAACCCTAGTGATATTGTAGATCACTCGTAATATATTGAAGCTATTTGTTTGATTAAACATTGGGTTCATTCATATACTGCTACATTCAGACAATCACATACACACCATACAAACCATATCTTCTAAGTGTTAGCTAGCAAATTCCGCGTGCAAGTTAATATTAACTCAAAGTATCTTCAACACAAGTCGTGTGTTTAAATCCGGTCAAATGATAATATGTGAATGCTTTTTCTTGGTGAAGAGAGTATTATCTACTAAACCCATGGTGTACTTATGTTCAACTAAGAATGTTTTAAGTCGATCATACCATGTTTTTGGTGCTTGCTTAAGTCCGTATAAAGCCTTTTTAATTTTATAGACATGATTAGGTTTTTCAAAATCGATGAAACCTAGAGGTTGTGCGACATATACTTCTTCATTTATAAATTCATTTAGAAATGCACTTTTGACATCCATTTGAAAAAGTTTGAAATCATGTGCACATGCATATGCAAGTAAAATCCTAATAGACTCGAGCCTAGCAACCGGAGCAAAAGATTCATCGTAGTCAATGCCTTCTTGTTTATAATAACCTTGTGCTTCTAGCCTAGCTTTGTTTCTAGACACTACACCATTTTTATCCATTTTATTTCGAAAGACCCATTTTGTTCCAATTATTGTTTGACTTTTTGGTTGAGGAACTAATGTCCAAACATCATTTCTAACGAATTGATTTAATTCTTCTTGCATCGCTTTGACCCAAGATTCATCTTTTATAGCTTCATTTATATTTTTGGGTTCAATGGTTGATACAAAACAAAAGAAGCTGCTTTGATTTTGGACCTTTGATCTTAAGGTTCTTTCATTTAATTTTCCTATAACACTATCTAATGGATGACCTTTAGGTTCTTTGATATTGACAATTTCTTTGTTTAATAGTTCATCTTCCTTGTCATTATCTATATTCTCTTTGTTTTCAACGAGTTGACTTTCAACTAAGTCATCATCTACCAAAGGTGATGTCTTAGAGGGAGGTGGACTTTCGTCAAATGTTACATTTAATGATTCCTCGACTCTCAAGGTTTCTTTGTTTAAAACAATATAAGCTTTGCTATTTTGAGAATATCCAAGAAATACACCTTCATAAGACTTTGGGTCAAATTTGGTGAGGTAATCCTTAGTGTTTAAAATAAAACATTTACTTCCAAACACTTTAAAGTATCCTATGGTCGAATTAATACTCTATTTAAAATATAGGTTGAAGTGTCAACGGCGTTACACCAAAAATTTTGTGGTATGTTTTGTTCATTAAGCATTGTTCTACTCATCTCTTGAAGAGTCCGGTTTTTACGTTCTACTACACCATTTGACTGAGGAGTACGAGGAGCCGAAAAATTATGTGTTATGCCGTTGGCATCACAAAAGTTTCCAAATTGTATTTCATTATCAAATTCACGACCATGATCCGTTCTTATTGACACAATACGACTATCTAGTTGGTTTTGAATTTTCTTACTAAGAATTTCAAATTGATCAAAAGCTTCGTTTTTACTTTTCAAAAACTTTGTCCAAGTGTATCTTGAATAATCATCTACTATGACAAAAGTGTAGAAGTTGCCTCCATAACTTTGTATAGCGGATGGACCAAATAAATTCATGTGCAAAAGTATTAGACACCTAGATGTAGACACCATATTTTTAGCCTTATGGCTACTATGAACTTGTTTTCCAATTTTGCAAGCATCACAAAAGTGTTGGTCATATTTCAGCTTGGGTAAGTTCCTAACGAGATCTTTTGAGGATAGAGATTGGATAAGTCTCATATTAGCATGGCCTAAGCGTCTATGCCAAAGATTTGAGGAATCATCTAACGAAGTTAAGCAAAGTTTATCTCTAGAAGTTTTATCAATTTTCATGACGTATACATTGTTTTTCAAAACTCCTTTTGCTACGGTTATTCCATATTTTAGTATTTTACTTTCGTTTTCACTAAATAGAACATTATACTTTTTACGGCATAGTTGACTAATACTAAATAGGTTGAATCCTAGATTATCAACATGAGCAACATTATCAATAGAGAGAGAGTCATGAGAGATAGTACCTTTTCCGATGATTTTGCTTTTCAATTTGCTACCAAAAGTGACATTACCTCCATCATATTCTTGGTAGGTTAAGAAGAGGCTCTTGTTTTCCGTCATATGCGTTGAACAACAACTATCTTTTATCCACTCGTCTGGCTCCAATCCAACTTTCAAGCATACCTACGTCATATAAAAACTCAAGCATTTGGTCCCCAATATCTCATGGGTCTATTTTGGTTAAACATCCCATTAACTTGATTCATGAATGGAAACGGTGGATATGAGTTCCATGGCATGTAGTTAGGAGCTTGATAATGTCTAGGGAAGTTTTGATTCCAACCATTTTGATGATAGTTGGGTTGTGCATTGTAGTTGCTTTTTGGAAGTAGGTGTTTTAGGCCTCTGTTGAGTAGTTTTGGATCTATACTCATTTTTAGCAAGTCCTAATCCTAGTGTAACGGCTGGTTTTTGTTTAGTTTCTTTTATAATAATGTTAGGTTTCTTTGTGACTTTAACGAATTCAATACGACCCGATTTGCTATTTTTTTGTTCACTTGAGGAACTCACGGAACCAAATGGTTCAACGGACGGAACCAAATTTTTGGTTCCGTCTGGTCCGTGACTTCCTGAGGTGGTTGGAGCAGTTTCTTGCTCCTTTTCGGCTTGCTTCTTTAAACTACTTAAATCTCCTAATTTCATAAATCCTAATCCAGTTTTATAATATGGTAATTTCTGGATTTTCATTATTTCATCCGCACAACAAATACTCTTATCAAATCTTTTGAACTTTGAATCTTGTTCGATGAGATCATTTTGTGTGCTTTTAAGTTTTTCAATTTCAAGTCCAAGTTCTTGACATGATGTACATATCGTGTCAATGTCTTTACTCTTTTCTAAACGTTTTGCTTTTTCTTTTAATTCATAAACTTCATTTTCCAAAAATTCCTTTTTTGTTTTTAAAAACTTATTTTTGTTTATGATTTTTAAGCTAAGTTCACACAGTTTGTTATATTCTTTTCATAATGTGTCATCATCAATAGAAGAGTAAGATGAGTCAGAGTGTACCTCATTAGAGACTTGAGCCATGAGAGCAATTTCGTTATCATTGGTTCTTTTTCGTCATCTTCGCTTTCACTCCAAGAACCACTCACAAAAGCTCTTTGAGTTTTGTTTTTAGGTGGCTTTGGACAATCTAATATGAGATGTGTAAAACCCGAAAATCTAAAACGTATTAAAAGACCAAAATGCCCTCATAACTTTGAAATTTAATTAAAATATATATAACTTACAAATAAATCACAAAACGTATGAAAACGAAACAAACATGACATGAAATGATTATGAGGCACCATAAGATAATTATACTAACTACCAATAAGATTGATGACACATTACTTAGTTACTTGAACCGAAAATCATAAATACTTATGTAATTGTATCTTTAAAAGTTATGATATAAGGTTTAAAGGCAATTAAAGGTTAGTAAATGGTTCAAAAAATCATGGGTTTTGTTTTGTTGAGGCCTTGGGCCGATCCAAGCCCTCTCCCCCTTCCAAACACACGACCAAAGACCCCCTTAAATCAGCCCACACCCTTTTGTCCTCCACACAATAACCGAACATCCAAAAACACAAAAGAAAACCCTAAAAACAAAAAGTTCTGCTGCCTTTGTTTTGTTTGCTGCTGTGTCGATCCAAACAACCCAAAAAGGAGGCTTAATCTTGATCTTAATTCGTGTCTCATCCATTCTAAGGTAACCATGTAACTCATACTATGATCCTTTCGAATTGTAAGTAAAGAAAACCCTAAGTTATATATGAATCTGTGACAATCTGCTACTGACCTGGAAATTGGTTCGAATTTTAACCGGCTACAACTCAATGATTTGAATGGGTATTGGGATGGTTTTTGAGTCTAAAACTAAGTTCAATGAAAGGGCTACCTGGGAAAATTTAGTTTGTAATTTTTAGAGGCCTAGAAGGCTACTTTTTGATTTTTGGGAAATCACATGTCTGATCGGATTTGTAAAGTCTGGAAAAACAGTCCGGGTTTTTCATTTATCATTTTCAAACCATAACGAATTAGGATGTGTCCTTTGAGGTAAGTAATATATAAAATTTTAGCTAATTACTGGAATTTTTGTTGAATTTTATAAATTTTCTAGACTGGGAAAACAGATGAAAAGTGATCGGGTGTTTTTATGTAATCCGGTTCTGGAACAGGTTGGGAAAAAGGATTTTTAGTTCATACCTAGACAACTTAATAAAATCTGAAAAAATTACATAAAATACTTAAGACCCTGGGGAACGTCTGTGAATTTTTATAGATTTTATTTCGAAGGTTTAATATGGTTCATAAATTATTTGAAACAGGTCCAGTTAAGGCTTAAAAACTGTTAAGACTTTTAAAAAGGGTGTAAATTGTTATTTTCCTAAACTAAGGGTTATAAATTGTAAATCATGAAACTTGAAGGTATAATTCGTATAATACGTTAATTTGAGGGTACACTCTATAATCTTGGAAAATAAAATGCTTGATGTGTTAATAAACTAATGAGAGGGGTTAAAATGTAAACTATGTGAATCTAGGGATATAAAGTGTAAATTATGAAACCCAAAGGACTAAAAGAGTAACTTGGGGAATCTAAAAGCTAAAAAAAGGAAACTCTGGATAATTTGTGAATATTAATGAGAATATTGGAACCCTGTTAATTATAGAAACATTCTAAATAAGGAAACCATCTAAAAATGGAAACTTACTAAATTTGGAAACCTGCTAAATATAGAAAGTTACTTAAAATGGAAGGGTTTGTAATTCTTGTCTACCCCTCTAGGTGTGAAGAAAGAGAGGTCCTGATCCACTCTGTGTCATCCATTTCTGAGTTTGTGTTTGCTTTGGAATAAGGTACAGATATTCTGACCTTCTCTGTAAGGTTTCCTGTGATCTCTTTCATGATTCTGATCTGTTTAGCCTCTGACTTGATACTTTGCCATGATTCCTTTGCTTTGAACCTTTGACATATGATATGAACCTAGACTGTGAAAACCTCTTTAATTCTTACCTGAAAATGATTTGAGAAAAAGCTATTTTAAAATGATGACTACAAATGTGACACAATACTCTTTTAATTGGGATTTTTACTAACTTTTATGAAAACCATTTTAAAAGATTATCTTTATGAAAACCCTTTTTGAAAGATCATTTTTATGAAGACCGTTATTAAAAGATTCTTTAAATGGACTCTTAATTTGAAACCTTTTTAATTGAACTGTTACTATGGAACTTGGACTATTGACCTCCTGATATTGACCTTCTGATATTGACCTCCTGATATTGAACCTTCTGACATGACACCCTGATTATGATATGAACCTTTGACCTTTGACCTTTGACTCCCAGTTTGATACCCGAGCCAAAATTTGTTCCCTAGCCATGAAGGTAACATGGCCGTGTCTGTGATGCACCACTGGCATGACTAGCGTGTAGCCCTAGTGATTTGGTTACACCGTCCCCATTCTGATTCTGATATGCATGCACACTATATGATTTATTATGGCCAATCTGTTCTGGGGGGCGAATGGATGCATCCTAGGTTCGTTCTGTTTTGTGATGATTCTGATATATCTGATTTCTGGTGACTGACGGTGGGTGCAATCCACGTCTTTCATGTTCTGGGAGCTAGCTACTCCATATATATCTGTTTGATACATGAGGTCACCCCTCATATTATCTGGTTACTTGAGAGGCATCCCCTCTGGATTTCTGACATGGATACATGGTATGATATTTCTGTTTCTGGGCTCGTGGTGGATTACTGTCCTAAACCTTTAACTCTTTATACCTTTACTTATATCTTATTCATTATGCTATATCTGTTCATTTCTGTTTGCTTTCGTTTCCATTTGTTATATATCTGTTCACTGGGCTTTTTAAGCTCAGCCGCACGTTTTCTTTTCGTGTGCGGCAGGTTTTAGTTGGAAGCTGGGTATGAGTGAAGAGACTTTTTGACTTAGAAGACCTTGATAGTTATTCTGAAGTAGAAGTCATAGAAGGATTTGCTTTGACAGACATAGTATTTAGTTTTGTTTTTCACTTGTAACCTTGTAGTTTCAGTATTTCATTTGTAACCTTTGAAATTCTATTGTATTATTTAAGTCGTATGTTATGCTTGCCTTTGATATGTCACCATTTACGTGACACTTCTACCCTTGCCGGGTTGGGGTGTTACAATTATGGTATCAGAGCCCAGGCTGCGACTTGTAATACATTTACCCCTGACCTGTGAAGTTTGGACCACTAAGTTTCCACTGTAGGCGCTCATAAGATGACCTGTAAGAATTGCTCTAGGACTTCCCTATAGGAACTTAAGCTCTGATCAGTGAGGAATGGGTAGACTAAGGCATTTGTTTAAGTATCATTGCTTCCGCATCACTCTGATTCGTGCCTTACTTTTGGTTTAAGCCTGTTGAATCCCTCTTGGAGATTGAAAGCTTATGCCTTCAAGATTTATGTCATTGAGAATTGTATGCCTGACACTATTGAACCTTACCTCTGGATTCCGACTCTGACATCTGATCCTTTTGTTAATCATTTTGATGCCTCTTCGGGCAATTCTGAGAATCTCCATGGCGATGACGTACTAGATACATTCTGTTGTTTGTCTCTTGCTTTTGATAAGCACCTATGAATCTTCTGACGCTATTTGATTCCGTCTTACCCCTCTCTATCCCTATGAAAAGTCTTGTGATGTTTAACCATGCATATAAGAATGTTTCCCTCTCACTTTTGAATGATAAGATTTGTCTGGTTGATCCGTTTTTCTTGGATAGTCAACTTCGATTCCATTCTGATAAGGGATTGGTTGATTGAGAACTCGAAATGTTAACAACAATGGCGGCTACCCTGAAGAGTGAAGGCATCCCTTACAAGGCAGAAGTGTTGGCGATGCAGAAGAAGAAATCTACTCAAGACGGCGAACCTGGAGCTGATGAGGACATGCAGTCTAACTTCCCTATTCACCTTGGTTGTACTAAGATGAATTGAGAGCGGAGGCAGACTGGAGGATGAAGGATTTGAAGATCGTGCCAGAAATTCACATTACTCCAAGAAGAACAGCAGGAGGCTTGACGAACCAGACACAAGTTCACAATTTTGTTTCACCTCCGAGTATTCTCAAATTTAAGATCCTCTGATGATTTAAGTTCCTTAGAAGCATTTCAGTTCCGTGTCTATTCGTACGTCCAATGATGGCTTTGATGAATTGGAGAAGATCTGACACTTGTGGACGGCATACCTTAATCTGATAGGCAATCTGGGATTCCGATACTCTTGCAAGTAGTTGTTTTCCCTCTTGACTATGACATCGATTTTGTTGACCTCTGAGACTATAGAGTACTAGGTGGATTAAGATAGGTGGCTTTGTTTACGACTTGAGATAAAGTATGATCATCATGAAGGCATAATTATGTGGTGCTGGTATTATTAACGTGATAATACTTACACCATATAACGTGCCCTCATTGTGGCCATAGGATATCTTGGGAAGTACCTAAGAAGTTTAGAATTTGACCCCGTTGGATTATCCGTAATTAGTGAGACTTTAGGTTTATTTTACCTATGCGTATACTCTACCTTCGTTCGTTAAATATCTGGGTGAATTTGGACTGTCGTGTTGAATTCTGTCGACCTCAGTTAGGAATCTTAAACTCCTTGAAGAGCTCTCTGCTATGGATACAATTAATTCGATTTGAAATCTTGTTCGCATTCCGTATGAGTATTCCGTTCTCTATTCTTTCTGCTTTCTGCAAATTTCGAGGACGAAATTTTTTTTTGTTAGAGGGGAAGAGTTGTAAAACCCGAAAATCTAAAACGTATTAAAAGACCAAAATGCCCTCATAACTTTGAAATTTAATTAAAATATATATAACTTACAAATAAATCACAAAACGTATGAAAACGAAACAAACATGACATGAAATGATTATGAGGCACCATAAGATAATTATACTAACTACCAATAAGATTGATGACACATTACTTAGTTACTTGAACCAAAAATCATAAATACTTATGTAATTGTATCTTTAAAAGTTATGATATAAGGTTTAAAGGCAATTAAAGGTTAGTAAATGGTTCAAAAAATCATGGGTTTTGTTTTGTCGAGGCCTTGGGCCGATCCAAGCCCTCTCCCCCTTCCAAACCCACGACCAAAGACCCCCTTAAATCAGCCCACACCCTTTTGTCCTCCACACAATAACCGAACATCCAAAAACACAAAAGAAAACCCTAAAAACAAAAAGTTCTGCTGCCTTTGTTTTGTTTGCTGCTGTGTCGATCCAAACAACCCAAAAAGGAGGCTTAATCTTGATCTTAATTCGTGTCTCATCCATTCTAAGGTAACCATGTAACTCATACTATGATCCTTTCGAATTGTAAGTAAAGAAAACCCTAAGTTATATATGAATCTGTGACAATCTGCTACTGACCTGGAAATTGGTTCGACTTTAACCGGCTACAACTCAATGATGTGAATGGGTATTGGGATGGTTTTTGAGTCTAAAACTAAGTTCAATGAAAGTGCTACCTGGGAAAATTTAGTTTGTAATTTTTAGAGGCCTAGAAGGCTACTTTTTGATTTTTGGGAAATCACATGTCTGATCGGATTTGTAAAGTCTGGAAAAACAGTCCGGGTTTTTCATTTATCATTTTCAAACCATAACGAATTAGGATGTGTCCTTTGAGCTGAGTGATATATAAAATTTTAGCTAATTACTGGAATTTTTGTAGAATTTTATAAATTTTCTAGACTGGGAAAACAGATGAAAAGTGATCGGGTGTTTTTATTTAATCCGGTTCTGGAACAGGTTGGGAAAAAGGATTTTTAGTTCATATCTAGACAACTTAATAAAATCTGAAAAAATTACCTAAAATACTTAAGACCCTGGGGAACGTCTGTGAATTTTTATAGATTTTATTTCGAAGGTTTAATATGGTTCATAAATTATTTGAAACGGGTCCAGTTAAGGCTTAAAAACTGTTAAGACTTTTAAAAAGGGTGTAAATTGTTATTTTCCTAAACTAAGGGTTATAAATTGTAAATCATGAAACTTGAAGGTATAATTCGTATAATACGTTAATTTGAGGGTACACTCTATAATCTTGGAAAATAAAATGCTTGATGTGTTAATAAACTAATGAGAGGGGTTAAAATGTAAACTATGTGAATCTAGGGTTTCATTTTGTAACTTTGATAAGTAAAGGGATATAAAGTGTAAATTATGAAACCTAAAGGACTAAAAGAGTAACTTGGGGAATCTAAAAGTTAAAAAAAAAAAGGGAAACTCTGGATAATTTGTGAATATTAATGAGAATATTGGAACCCTGTTAATTATAGAAACATTCTAAATAAGGAAACCTTCTAAAAATGAAAACTTACTAAATTTGGAAACCTGTTAAATATAGAAAGTTACTTAAAATGAAAGGGTTTGTAATTCTTGTCTACCCCTCTAGGTGTGAAGAAAGAGAGGTCCTGATCCACTCTGTGTCATCCATTTCTGAGTTTGTGTTTGCTTTGGAATAAGGTACAGATATTCTGACCTTCTCTGTAAGGTTTCCTGTGATCTCTTTCATGATTCTGATCTGTTTAGCCTCTGACTTGATACTTTGCCATGATTCCTTTGCTTTGAACCTTTGACATATGATATGAACCTAGACTGTGAAAACCTCTTTAATTCTGACCTGAAAATGATTTGAGAAAAAGTTATTTTAAAATGATGATTACAAATGTGATACAATACTCTTTTAATTGGGATTTTTACTAACTTTTATGAAAACCATTTTAAAAGATTATCTTTATGAAAACCCTTTTTGAAAGATCATTTTTATGAAGACCGTTATTAAAAGATTCTTTAAATGGACTCTTAATTTGAAACCTTTTTAATTGAACTGTTACTATGGAACTTGGACTATTGACCTCCTGATATTGACCTTCTGATATTGACCTCCTGATATTGAACCTTCTGACATGACACCCTGATTATGATATGAACCTTTGACCTTTGACCTTTGACTCCCAGTTTGATACCCGAGCCAAAATTTGTTCCCTAGCCATGAAGGTAACATGGCCGTGTCTGTGATGCACCACTGGCATGACTAGCGTGTAGCCCTAGTGATTTGGTTACACCGTCCCCATTCTGATTCTGATATGCATGCACACTATATGATTTATTATGGCCAATCTGTTCTGGGGGGCGAATGGATGCCTCCTAGGTTCGTTCTGTTTTGTGATGATTCTGATATATCTGATTTCTGGTGACTGACGGTGGGTGCAATCCACGTCTTTCATGTTCTGGGAGCTAGCTACTCCATATATATCTGTTTGATACATGAGGTCACCCCTCATATTATCTGGTTACTTGAGAGGCATCCCCTCTGGATTTCTGACATGGATACATGGTATGATATTTCTGTTTCTGGGCTCGTGGTGGATTACTGTCCTAAACCTTTAACTCTTTATACCTTTACTTATATCTTATTCATTATGCTATATCTGTTCATTTCTGTTTGCTTTCGTTTCCATTTGTTATATATCTGTTCACTGGGCTTTTTAAGCTCAGCCGCACGTTTTCTTTTCGTGTGCGGCAGGTTTTAGTTGGAAGCTGGGTATGAGTGAAGAGACTTTTTGACTTAGAAGACCTTGATAGTTATTCTGAAGTAGAAGTCATAGAAGGATTTGCTTTGACAGATATAGTATTTAGTTTTGTTTTTCACTTGTAACCTTGTAGTTTCAGTATTTCATTGGTAACCTTTGAAATTCTATTGTATTATTTAAGTCGTATGTTATGCTTGCCTTTGATATGTCACCATTTACGTGACACTTCTACCCTTGCCGGGTTGGGGTGTTACAAACTTTCCTCGTCACGATCTTTTCGTAAAGGTTTCTTGTCATCTCCACATCTAAAGCATTTTCTTTCACCCTTCCCTTTTTTATCATCACGATCTTTTCGTAAAGGTTTCTTGTCATCTCTAGGTTGTCTTACAAACTTTCCTCGTCTTCGAAAGAAGTTTTTGAAATCTCTTACGGCCATGGCATATTCTTCATCTTCACTTCCCGAGCTAGATTTTTCATCAACACTTGACTTCGTTCTTGCTTTTAAGGCAATGGACTTGATCTTTTCCATTTTGCCTTTAACAATCTCTGAATCATTCACCATCACTATTTCATGAACTTGGAGATTTCCAATTAGCTCGTCAATTGATAACTTTGAGAGATCTTTAGATTCTTCAATAGCCATCACTTTTGCTCTCCATTTTGGATGAAGTGCTCAAATAAATTTCATGACAAAGTTCTTACTACAAAAGAATTTATCAAGTGCTTTAAGAGAAGTAATAATAGTATTAAAACGAGCAAATGCACTCAATGATTTCATCTTCAGGAATACTAAATTATTCATATTGTTAAACAAGAAGATCAATTTTGCTATTCTTGACTTGTGAATTTCCTTGATGGAGTGATTATTAAAGAATGCCAAATTTCTTTAGTGGTTTTGTACATAAAGACTCTTTCAAATTCCTTTTTAGTTAGAGCGTTGTAAAGCATCATTTTTGCTTCATTATTTTTTTGCAATTAACTTCTTTTACTCGTGCTATGACGAGTAAGTGAAGTATCCTCATCCCGACCACTTGCGATATCTTTTATGATAGCTTTATGATCACCTTCTATAATTATATACCATAAATCTATATCTTTTGATTTCACATATGTTTCAAAACGGCTTTTCCATTAAATAAATTCATTTGGTTTAAAAAGTGGTGGTCTTTGTATAGATTGCCCTTCTTTAAAGTTTTTAAAATCCATGGATCATTTCAAGTTTTAAAATACAATAAATTTTAAAAATCTTAAGTAACGTAGCTCTGATACCAATTGTGGAAAACTAGAAGGGGGTTGAATAGTTTTACCGTTTTTAATTTCTTTTTCTTAGTTATCTTTGTGTATGAAATGACTTAATGTATGCAAACAAAATAACAATAAGTAAAGTGCAAGAAAGATAGAAATGATCAAACCACAACACGAGTGATTATAGTGGTTCGGTATACAAGGACTCTTTATCATTGCCCTACCCCGCTCCCCGAGTATCCAACTCGAGAGTTTTCTTCACTAGTAAACAAGCTCCTTTATCCGGCGGAAAAAACCTTTACACGTCGCTTACACAATATTTCCGACACAAAGCTAGATGTCGAGTTCTTTTACAAGGGTACAACCACTCCCGTCACACTATGTATTTTGAGGACTAAAATACTAACCGATCACTATCAGAGGTTTATGATGGTTTGGTACAAACAATGATGTATGAATAAATATAATTCACACAATGACAAACAAACAAGTCTTGCAACATTTTGTTGAAGCTTGCAATGCTTTGATCTTCTTTCTACAAAAGAAGCTCACTAAAATGAAATAAGAATGAGTTAGATATAGAGAATGATGAATGAGAGAATGTATGTTGTTTTATGTATGTAAGTGATGACCAAACAACATGGTGTGGCTTTGCTATTTATAGGCACCAATGGCCAGCAAACCACGGATCAGACGAAACCAAATCAAGGGTTCCGTCTGTGTATACTTTGGTTCCATGGGGACCTAACAGAAAATCTTCAAAATCTTTTATCAAATCTAACCAAAATATACACCATATCTACCAAGGATTCAAGATTGATAATCTAAACAAAATATTCACCATATCTTCCAAGGATCCTAAAGAGATATGCAATCTAGATTAGAGTAGGATGATCCATGGAATGATGTAAAAATGCTTTCTTGTTGATCCCAAACACAGACAGATTCCTTGAGCTTGTAAGGTTAAGTTACCTTGGATAAATCCAAAACAACTTTGTTTGAAACTTTGTGAATGTCAAAGAATATGCGAAAACTATTCTTCAACACATATAAGAATATTAACAATGTTAATGAAACAGTAAACTTGAATGTAATGAAAGAACAATATCACCAAACGCTTCCATATTATTAGATCAATAATACGATTACTCTTTGTGTAGTACTAGGATTTACAACCTTGAAGCTTAACAAAAACGTATATCAAACATCTTAACCTAGGACCTCCTTTTGTAGGCTAAGGAGTCCTTTACAAGATAACTACAAATCTTCTAAACATATACTATATACGTATCTTTCTAAACATATAAGATATACACTAAATATCTTCTATACTTATCACTTCATACGTCTTCAATCACTCTGGCAGTATCAATCTTCATAAGCAGTCCTTAGTAGTACAAAGTTAGTCTGGAAGTACTAACTTTTACTCTAGCAGTACTAACTCAGTTAGTACTGTTAGTTATATCTTCATCAGTTCTAACTTAAGCTTGACAGTACAAAGTGTTAAGACATTTAATTCCCAACAATCCTCCCCTAAACTTATGATTTACTTTCAAATCATCAAGTTTCTGAATTAAACCTTTAAGCTAGAGAGGATTCTTCCAAACACTTTATCATCTTCCATACTGCATTTCTCTTTCAGCCTACATAAAGATCTTTCTAAGTAGTTTTCTTGCCATCTCTTTCTCTTCATCTACTGTGAGTTTAGCAGATAACATCACAGTGAAAATACCTTTTCTCAATGGATATTCTTTTTCAACAAGCATATATACATCAACTCCAGCTTTTGTAGATACATGGTGAACTCCACATGTATCATACAACTTCCATTTCAATCCTAGATTGTTTGCTTGAAACTTCCACAGACTATCATTTGGATCTGGTTTAAAAATCCTTTTCAACTCCACCCAGAGCATTCTTTCTTTATCATTTGTTGGCTCTGTTAAGTTGAATCTTTTTTCACCAATGCCCATAGCTTCACCAGATCATCCCTGTCAAAACCTTTGAGCATATCTTCAAAGTGTTGGTATACCTCAGTGTGATCTCCAACTTTGATGATTTTCCAAAACTTTCCTAAGTCATCTGTGTAGATCTCCCAGTCTGTGATTGGATATTTTGACTGTATGGCTTCCACATTCATTCCTTATTCTGGAATGACAATCATCATCTATTGAAGTTATTCTTCTGTCAATTCTTCTTCTTCTTCTTCTTCTTCACTAACTTTCTGCCTTTTTGAAGACTCTGACTCTAACGTTATCTCAGCTCTTTTTGTACTTCAGCTCTCTTCTTCTTTTTCCATAGGAATTAAATCTTTTACTTTCATATAAGCCTTGAAGTACAATCTTTCAATTTCTTCATAAGACCTTCCTTTTAACTGAGCAGCAGTTTAATGATCATGATTCTTCAGATACTCCTTCATATGCTTCATCTTTTGTTTTTGAGTTGGAGGTTTATTCCTTCTAGCAGCAGCCATCTTTTCACTCTAGTTCTTATTTATCATCTCAATCAGATCATTAAGAGCATCCACTCTTTCTTCTTTACTAATTGCTGCTCTGTCTTCTTCATAAATTTTCTGAGCTAAAAGCTCATCAGCCTTTTCTTGTGCCAACCTTTCTGCTTCAGCTGTTTCTCTTGCAAGTCTTTGTTCATCAAGAAACCTTGCAATCTCAAATTGTGCTCTTTCTTCTTCCTGTGATTTTTTAGCTACCTCTTAAGCATGTACCCTTTGAGCAATTTCTTCATCAAAGCTTATCTGAGCTTGAACTCTCTCTTTGACCTTCTTTGGTTGCTCAGACTCTATCATAATGCTTTTTCCCTTATCTGCTGCACTCCTTCTTGTGTAAACAACACAATACTAACTTGTTCAGCGGTACTAACTTCAATCCTTTGACTTGTAGCTGTATCTACAAGATTCACTGGTTATGTATCCTCTTCTTGAAGGTTTACTGGTTCAGTATCTTGTTGAACATCTTCATCCATACCCATATCTTGCTCATGCTGCCTCCCCTGAAGCTCTGCATCTTCTTCAACCAATGAGATATTGGGATCTTCATCAATTTTAGCAATTTTCCTCCCTTGTTTGGAAGAATCATCCAAGTCATCATCTGAACTAGTAGACTCCACATTTTTTTCTCTTCTCTTTGCTTTGCCAGTCTTGATCTTTTGTTCCAATTTCTTCACCTTCTTGATCAATTTGGTGTATTGTAACACCCCCAACTCGGGTTAAGGCAGCGGGACTGAGTTAGGGGTATTACTCGGGGGGTAGTGAGTCAAAATTATAGATAACGAACTCATAAAGAGACATTTTAAATAAAACACCACATTAAATTACAAAGTTAAATTCTTAGAGTTCAAAAGACTCTTAACACATTTAGCAACGGAAATGAAATAGTTTGCAGCGGAAAATAAAGTAGTTTGCAGCGGAAAATAAAGTAGTTTGCAGCGGAAAATAAGATAGGATAACAAAACATAGTCCCACAGATAGCCATCTTGAACTTCCAGCCCTTTCCTCGTGCACACTTCATACTTCAGTTACCTGAGATAACATGCTAAAAAGTCAACACAAAGGTTGAGTGTAATCCATAGGTTTAGAAAAATATAGTTGAGCACAAGAAATTTTTAATCTGGAAGCTTCCATATTCAATCAGGATACCTTTCATTTATTTTGCTAAGCTCATGAAACACAAAACGTTAACCGGCACCAGAACTCCTGGTGTAAATCAATAACAACCGCGGAATTTCGTAATCATAATATTTGCCCTCCAGTAGGTATCTTGCCAAATACCTAGGTACTCGAATACAGTACACCCGTGTTGCCTATCTGGTCAACAGGGATGGGATGGTCAATCCTATAGGCCTATAAACTATAATCGCGCTCACCCGCAGGTGATTAATGGTTCATGATCGAGGGACTTGCTTTTGGCAAGGAAAGGGACTTAGCATTTATAGCGTCAATCAGGATATAGCATACAATAAACAATTGTGCTCAGAAAATAGTAAGTAGCATGCATCTCCCCCACGGGATTTATAAACATTTAAAAGAGCTCAAGTGGGGCTATGAATCACACCTTAGTAATGTAGATTTCGGTTAGTGCTCAAATGTAGATCAATGAATAGCTCCGAACTCGTGACCTGAATTAATATGATTCGTTTAGATTATAATCGGCATTTTGGTTTCGATAGAGAAATGACGAGTGTGGAAAATATTCGAGTGAGATAATGTCGGGATCGTTGTATATGTGTTAAGGGGTTGAAAAATAACTTAACAAGTTATTATTGTTATTATAAAGGAAAGTATTCTATACTTATTCTTTAGTTTTCAAAGTAGAAGGGCTAAAATGTATTTATTAGAAACTAGTTATAAAGAATTTTACACTTCGCCCCTTGGAGTTTTGCATAATTACAATATATACCCTTGAACTTTCACAAAGTGACAATTTATACCCTTAAGTTTCAGTTTTGACATAATCAGTCCCTAGGTTTCTGTTCGATTACAAAATCAGTCCTTGACATAATATTAGTTGAAGCTTTGGCAAGAAACACCCTCAAAGCATTTTTATGTTTACATAGGAAGTCCTTGTTTAGAGTTAGTAGATATTGAGTTGATCAAAACTTTGAAAATTTATTTAGACTCAATGGCTCAATGATTTTACGACGTTCTTGGTTATTTATAGTCTGCTGGGTGGGCTATAGGTAGGTTCGAATTTGAGGTACTCAACTTAAGTATTGAAGTCGAAAAAAGTTTTGGAAAGTGGGAGTAGCATCGATACTTAATAAAACAATAAGTAAAAATTTTCTAAGTTATCAAGTCTGCTCATTTTTAGCGATATGGACTAGATTTCAAAACCAGTTTTCCAACTCGTTTCTTAATCATTTTACGAAATTCTTTTTGCTATGAGTAGTCAGCTGGGTTAAATTTGGTAGGACGAAAACTCAGAATTTTTAAGGGTCGTATAGGGGTCGAACATAAGGTCTAAAGTTGGGTCGAAAAGAAAACAAGAGAGTTAAGTTTTCCAGTTATTAGCGATATGGGTTGAAAAAGAAAAATGATTTTCTGGATGGTTACTAGATCATTTTACAAGATTTTTGCTGCTATAAATAGTCAGTTAGGTTGTTGTTGTTATGGCAAAGATCCAAATTTTTATATGGTCTTAAGGGGTTCGAACCTGGGGCATAAAGTTGGGTGTGTAGTCGACTAAAAAGAAAAGAAAATAATAATACCCAGTTTTTCATAAATATGTTTCGATATGGCTTAAACTTTAAAATCAAATTATGGATTCGATAGTAGACCTTTTTACATAATTTTTTCTTCTATTAAGAGTTTGTTGGGTCGACTTTAATGTGGTAAAAACCTGGATTTTAAGATGGTCATTTGAAGGTCTATTTTTATACTCAAAGTTGGCTGGTCTTGTGGTTCTCGGTAAAAAGAAAAATAAAGAAACATTTGAGTTGTTGCTTCTGAGCTGGAACAAGACATTTTTGGGCAGGATAAATGATGTTTTTAGATTATTTAAGAGGTGTGATGATGATGATAGGAATGTATACATAAGAAAGAAAGGAAAAACATGAACTTACCAAGGTCTTCGAGGCTAGGATTATGAGTGAACAAAGGATATATTCGAACTAAAACCTTGCAACACTTTCGACTATGATTCCCATGATTCAAGAGCAGCCCATGGTTTCTGTTTTGGCTTCAACAAAAAAAGAAAAAAAAAAGTGTGTCTATGTTCGAAAATAGTTGTATACGAAATGATAAAAAGAAAACGTATGAAACTTACAAGGAGACAGTACGAGTGAAATGAACTGAGAATGCACTTTGATCACTCATGGAGTTCCAACGCTTAAAGAACTATGAATAATACTTTGGTTTGATTTCCTTTGGCTCGACAGAAAATCACAGAAGAAGTAGCATTTTTGTTGCATGAGTTTTAGTGAGTGTTCGTGTATGTGTCCGAACGACTCAGACCGGACGGATCAAACCGGACATATCCCAATCAAGCCGTCCGGTCCAGATCACAATAGCAGAAAATAATAAATAATAAATAAGGACAATAGGAAACTCGGGAAAGACCAAGAAACGTATAGCGCCACCATCCTCGGGTTTTAAGGGATGTGCCTGTCTGGTACGCCGCCCCGGATTTTACGGAATGGTACTTTAAGTACATAAACAGTGCCCCAGGTACAGCAACTGTTCACGTACCAGCTCCACGCCCCCAGGTACAGCAACTGTTCACGTACCAGCTCCACGCCCCCAGGTACAGCAACTGTTCACGTACCGGCTCCATGCCGCCAGGCACAGCAGGTAACAAGTGGTTGGGGTACTATAAATACCCCAACACATTCAATGCCCAAACCAACTACATTCTCACTCACATTTACTACTCACCTACATTACATTTATTGTTCAGACCGAACAAGTACTTACTCTTGCACTAGAGCTTGGTCTTGGGATGAACCCCAAGGCGAGGCTAACGTGCATGATCTTTGTTTCAGGTTCGCACAAGGTTAAGAGGAAGACCTGCCGAGCCCGGGGTAACTTCTTACCTCAACAAACTGGCGCCATCCGTGGGACCCAAATTCAGTCTACCAAAAAGTTTAGAATGAGTGGTCCCAACCCACAAACCCCTCCTGTACATACGGAAAGGGAAAACTCTGGAGAAAACCCTCCGGATACGCGAGCCATCATGGAGGGCCACGTATCAGCCCTCAAAGAATTGCTCAAACAACAAGCCAATCGTGACTTGATAAAACCAATGCTCTTAAACTTCGAAGAAGATTTCACGGATAACGAGGAAGAAGAAGTCGGAGGAGGCGCGAACGGTAAAGGAAAGCAAGTGACAAACGACGATCTGAGTAAACCTTACAAAGAAATGATAAAGTGTTCGTTCACTATATGGATTATTGAGTTCTCTGCTCCAAAGCACAAGATACCAACGAACCTCAAGCTGTACGACGGAACGACCGATCCGGATGACCATATCAACTGTTTCACGGGAGCAGGAAATCATGAAGAATGGCCAATGCCCGTATGGTGTCGGATGTTCCAACAGACTCTGGACGGAAAAGCTAGGGGGTGGTTCGACAAGCTGCCTACCGGGAGCGTCGACGGTTGGGACGACCTTCAAAGGAAATTCTTGAACAGGTTCAGCGTACTGAGGGCCTGTGTCAAAGACCTCACAGAAATTAACAAACCATAGGAGGGCCAATGAGAGCCTCCGGGACTTCAAAGAACGATGGGTAAGCTAAGCCAACTACTTCTCGGATGCCCCGGAGATAATGCAGATTTCCTCTTTCATGAGCGGCCACCATTGTCCAGAACTGGCGAAAAAATTCTTCGATAGAATCCCTAAAACGGTCGACAAGATGCTAGAAAGGTTTGAAGATTTTATCCGATCGGAGGAGGCTTTTCAGAACACCGAGCTACCTAAGGGAGAGTACACCCGAAAGGACATGGGGGGATCGCAGCCGTTAAGAAACGAGCGACCCCACAAAAGCTTTGAAGATAGACGGGGGTGGGGACTCCGGCCCCCCTTCCGGCCCAAGGACCGTCACTCTCCATACGCTGCCCCAAGACAAGAACCCGTTAGGAATCCTAGGTACGGATTCAGGGATGATAGGAAAAAACTGACTTTGGAATCACTAAAACGTACCCCTAAGGAAATCTTGGCCACCGAACACCATCTTCGGTTACCACAGCCACCCTCGCTGCCCGGCACACCAAGGAGAGAAAACTTGGATCAATACTGTGATTACCATGGGGAAAAGGGACACTATACCAACGATTGCTATCAACTGAAAAAGCAATTAGAGCTCGCCCTAGAGTCTGGCAAGCTAGGCCATCTGGTCAAGGACGTAAGGCAAAAAGGTAAGGCTTACCAGAAGAAAGATGGCCCGCAGAAAGCAAGGATCATCAATATGGTTAGTTGTCAAGAAGAGGGTCGGAAGAGAAAAACAATGACCACAACAGAAAGCTGGATGAACATGCCCATAACTTTCCCGCCGGTGTCAACGAACGACCTATTAGAGGAAGCCATTGTGGTGGAAGTAGAGGCTGCCGGGTATCTGGTAAAGAGAGTCCACATAGACGAAGGGGCTTCGTGTGAAATTATGTTCAAACACTGTTTCCACAATCTGCACCCGGCTATCAGGGCTAAGATAGTAGAAACGGCGACGACTTTGGCAGGTTTCTCAGGGGAACAGGTAAAACCATTGGGGAAAATAGAGCTGGACGTGTGCTTTGGAAGTGACGGTTTGTGCAGCCGCGCCACAATGACGTTCGTCGTGGCAGACGCATCCTCACCTTTCAATATAATAATAGGACGATCAGGGTTAAAGAAACTACGAGCCATCCCTTCAACCATTCATTCAATGATGAAATTCCTGACTCCCAAGGGGATAGCAACACTGGTTTCACAAACAGCCTTAGTATTCGAGTGTAGGTATTTGGGTAGAAAGAGAATGGTGGAGGACAAAGTCAGGAGGGAAGCTCCGAAGAAGGTCGACCTAACCGAGGAGGTTATGGTAAACCCGGCTCACCCGGATCAGCTTGTGACAATCGGGCGGAACCTATCAGCAGTCGGCTCAGAGAGTCTGAAACTTCTTCTCAAACGGAACTCAGACGTCTTTGCATGGGGACCGGCTGACATGACGGGGGTCCCCAGGCGGGTCATAGAGCACACTCTGAACGCTAACCCGTCGATCACACCCGTCAGCCAAAAGAAGAGACCTCTCTCAGCAGAAAAAAGCCAGGCGGTAGTGAAAGAGGTGGCCGAATGGTTATAGACAGGAATAGTGCGACCGGTCAAATATCCGACCTGGATATCCAACTCGGTGTTAGTGAAGAAAGGGGATGGGAGTTGGAGAATGTGCATTGACTTCAAAAACATCAACTCCGCGTGCCCAAAGGATTACTATCCTCTCCCAGAGATCGACTTGAAAGTACAATCAATAATAGATTTCAGGTACAAGTGCTTCCTAGACGCATACAAAGGGTACCACCAAGTGCAAATGGCCGAAGAGGACGAAGAAAAAACAGCTTTCTACACAGATCAAGGAACCTTCTGTTATACTAAAATGCCCTTCGGCCTGAAGAACGCGGGGGCAACGTACCAGCGTCTGATGGATTCGGCTTTTCAATCTCAGATCGGCTGGAACCTAGAAGCATATGTTGACGACATGGTGATCAAGAGTTCCACAGAGAAAGCACTATTGGCCGACCTAGCAGAAGCATTTGACAACCTCAGAAGGATAAACATGAAGCTCAATCCCAAAAAATGTTCGTTCGGCGTGGAAGAAGGAAAGTTTCTGGGGTACATGGTAACATTCGAGGGTATACGGGCAAATCCAGCAAAGACAAAGGCCATCGCGGATATGCAATCCCCCAGGACGCAGCGGGAAATGCAAAGTTTATCCGGAAAACTGGCCGCACTGAACCGATTCCTAGCCAAGTCTGCCGAAAGGGCCCTACCTTTCTTTGAAACTCTGAAAAATATCACAAAAATCAACAAAGACGAGTATCGCTAGACGGAGGATGCAGAAAAGGCCTTCCAGGAACTCAAGAAAGTCATTATCAAACTCCCTTCCTTGACCTCCCCAAAACCGAAAGAGCCGTTGTGCGTCTACCTAGCCACAGCGAAAAAGGCAGTCAGCGCCGTCTTAATGGTTGAACGGAATGGAAAGCAGCTCCCAATACATTACGTCAGCCGAACACTACATGAGGCCGAATGTAACTACGCTCCGCTTGAAAAACTGGCCCTATCACTACTCCACACATCCAGAAGGCTTAGGAGGTATTTCGAGGCACACCCCATTAAAGTCATTACTGATCAACCAATCAAGCAGATTCTAAACAAGGCGGAATCCTCGGGGAAGTTGGCAAAATATTCAGTCGAATTAGGGACGTACGACATAATGTACGAGCCTAGAAGCGCAATCAAGGGCCGAGTTTTAGCAGATTTCATAAATGAGGTCCCGATAGACAGGAACGAAAAGATGAAAGAACAAGTTACAACCGAGCCAAAAAGTCCGGATGAAGAATCCAAATGGACCCTCTATACGGACGGAGCGTCAGGGAAGAGCGGATCGGGGGCCGGCCTTGTCCTGATAAGCCCGTCAAAAACCGAGTACACATACGCCCTCAGGTTAAATTTCCAAAGCACAAACAACCAAGCAGAGTACGAGGCATTACTCGCCAGGCTAAGAATGGCGAAAGAGATGAAGGTGTCAACCCTTTCCGCTAAGGTCGACTCCCAGCTAGTTGCCCGGCAAATCAACGGTGAATTCGTGGCCTGTAATGAAAACATGATCAAGTATCTAGCCGAAGCAAAAAACAACATAAGCCACTTTCAGAAGTTCCGGATAGAGAATATCCCTCGCAATCAAAACCAGAAAGCAGACATCCTCAGCAAGTTAGCTTCGGTCGCATTCAACCACCTCACTAAGGAGATTCTAGTCGAAGTACTAAGCAAACCATCCGTAGAAACAGCAGAGGTCAACTCAATAGTGGACGAAGAGGGAGACAACTGGATGACACTGATAGTGAGATGTCTTCAAGAAGGAAAGTGGACTGAAGACAAAAATGAAGCTAGGGCTCTCCGTATTAAAATCAGCCAGTATGTCATGGAAGGGGGAGTACTCTTCAAAAAATCTTACTTAATGCCCATGCTGCGATGCGTAGGTCCCTTACAAGAAAATTATGTCATTCGGGAACTACACATGGGAGCGTGCGGGATGCATTCTGGTCCGCGGTCGGTAGTAGCAAAAGCGATCCGGCAGGGATATTACTGGCCCACTATGCATCGCGACGCAAGAGAAGAAATACAAAAATGTGATGCTTGTCAGATACACTCTTCGGTGCCTAAACTACCTAAGAATCTCATGACGTCCATCATGGCACCTTGGGCATTCTACCAATGGGGAATGGATGTCCTTGGCCCTCTTCCAGCCGCTCCAGGGAAGGTCCAGCACGTCATAGTAGCAATCGACTATTTTACCAAATGGATCGAAGCAAAGCCTTTGTCCAGAACCACGTGGAAGGAGGTCATTAAGTTTGTATGGGAGAATATAGTGTGCCGCTACGGTCTCCCGTCCGTCATTATTACCGACAACGGGACGAACTTTGTCAAAGATCCATTCAAAACCTGGTGCCAAAGACTAAAGGTAACACAGATAAACACGGCAGTGGCACACGCGCAGGCTAATGGATTAGTAGAACGGGTGAACAAAAGCTTGATGAAAGGCATTAAGACACGCTTAGGAAGAGAGCGTGCCGGATGGGTGGACGAACTCCCCAACGTCCTCTGGGCCCACCGGACATCCTTGAAAACAAGCAACGGTGAAACACCATTCAGCCTCACATATGGAAGCGAGGCAGTAATCCTCGCGGAAATCGGGATGCCGAATCACAGGACCATGATGGTCCAAGAAGGAATGAATGAAGACGAAATGCATCTAAATTTGGACATATTACAAGAAAGACGGGAGGCAGTGGCCATTAAAGAAGCAAAATACAAGTCCAAAGTGGAACAATACTACAACAAAAGAGTCTGACCAATGTCTTTTAGAGTCGGAGAGTTTGTTTACCGAAAGAACGAAGCCAGTAGGGTAGAGAACTTGGGAAAGCTGGGAACCACTTGGGAAGGACCATACCGAGTGATAGAAGCTTTCCAAAACGGCTCTTACAAGCTCATGACAATGGACGATAGGGAAGTTCCACGCACTTGGAACGCAATGAACCTAAGGCGATGCTACATGTAAATAAATGCATTCCGAGCTGGGATGGTAGCAATGGACGATAGGGACATAAGTTAGAAAATGGCTCCGGCGGACGGCTAGCTACCTCCGACCGAGGTGTAGTCAATGTCTATTAACACCAACCTAGGTGCTATTCACCGAACGGTTGCATTCCCCAAAACGTGCTATTCACTTGGGAAGAACCTAGGTGTTATTCACCGAATGGTTGCATTCCCCAAAACATGCTATTCACTTGGGAAGAACCTAGGTGCTATTCACCGAACGGTTGCATTCCCCAAAACGTGCTATTCACTCGGGAAGAACCTAGGTGCTATTCACCGAACAGTTGCATTCCCCAAAACGTGATATTCACTTGGGAAGAACCTAGGTGCTATTCACCGAACGGTTGCATTCTCCAAAATGTGCTATTCACTTGGGAAGAACCTAGGTGCTATTCACCGAACGGTTGCATTCCCCAAAACGTGCTATTCACTTGGGAAGAACCTAGGTGCTATTCATCGAACGGTTTCTATTCCCCAAAATGTACTATTCACTTGGGAAGAACCTAGGTGCTATTCACCGAACGGTTGCTTTCCTCAAAATGTGCTATTCACATGGGAAGAACGTAAATGCTACTGGCCGAACGGTAGCATTTCCCAAATCACACTCAAAGGGTAAAGTAAATTTTTTTAATTAAATAAAAACCCACTCACCACAAGATATATACTACATAAAAAAAAGAGAAAGCCAAGACAAAACTTCTGATCCGTCGCGCGGATGGACGACTATTTCCACAAGCAAAAGATTACAAAGCAATGATGTTTGATTCATACAATCACCCAAAAAAAAAAAAAAAAAAAAACTAAACTATTACAAATCAATGCTGCGCAGAGCCAAAGCCGCCCTGTCCTGGAGTCGGAGGAGTCTCATCCGGTAGCAAATTTTGCAGCTCGGCCGGAGTATTCAAGTAGGAACCAGCAATCTTGTCAACATAGGAGTACCTCTTGTTAAACAATTCATCATAGAGCGGGTTAAGTTTGCTATCGGCCTCCAAATCAAATCCGGATGAGGCATCAAGGACATCCTTAACAGCTTCAGGGGATCGACCCACCTTCACCCCAGCGAGCCACCCAGCGGCAATAGCCATGTTGAACGGAACGGCCAAGCTCCTCTTATACTCTTCACTTTGAAGAAGACGCCTGACAAAAGTAGGGAAGTATTCCCGAACCAGGCGTTGCTTGGCCATGGACATCTGCCCACACTTGACAGCGAAGTTCTCTCTCTCTCTCACCAGCTTGCGACCCTCAGCCTAAGACGCTGCAAGTTTTGCCTCTAGATCCCTGATTTTGTTGGCCTGTTCGGCCGCAGCTACAATCAAAGGCATTTTTTCTTTCTCAGCACGGCTAGCTCTTTCAACCGCAGCGTCCCTCTCGGCTTTAGCTCTTAACAGCTCCTTCCTACACCCTTTGAATTGGAGCTCAACATCCTTGCAAGACTCATGCTTGTGGGAAAGATCGGCAAACTGCTCAGATAGCGCCTCGAACCGCAACAAGACATTAGTCTGGTTCTGCATACACATCCCCAACGAGCGCCACGGCCGCTTCACAACTGATTCATCAGACATCCCATACATATAGAACTCATGATCAGCCGGGGTAAACAGGTTCTTCAGCGTGTCTCTGCAGTTAGCAGCATTATTCATTCGAGAACCTTCGGTCAATCCCCGCTGAGGAGTAAACACCCGGTCACCAAAACGCTCTTCGAAAGTACCTACACAAAAATATATATAAGGCGAGAATAGAAGTAACAAAGAGAGGAATAATAAAGCCAATTCTCTCACCCTCTCCTTCACCCGTATGACCAAAAGAGAAACTAACAGGTCCCTCCTGATGTCCGGAGGCATGAACTACAAACAGAAGGAAGTTAGAACCAAAAAGATAAAAAAAAATACAGCGAACGAATCGTACAACACCAACCTGAATGAGCAAGAGAAGGATCGTGCAACCTTAGGGATAACGCAGTATTTCCCCCTTCATGAACGATCCGCTCAGAGGTCGGAGACCGATTGCCAGCCGCGCGGGACTGAAACTCATCGCTCTGTTGACGAAGCGAAGTCAATCTCTCATTCTGGTTTCCTTCCTCATGATCGGAGGAGTCAGACTGAACATCCACAGGGTCCGGTACAGCCAGGTTGATGGGGTTAGGAGAAGAAACATGCGTTGAACTCAACTGGTGGTCAGAGGGCTCCTCCACATTCTTTCTTTTCTTAGACGTGCGGGAAACTCTAGCAACGGCACGCCTCTTCTTAGTATGAACCTCACCCTCCACCGTTCCTCTGGCGAGCGCTTGAGCTTCTTTTCGTTGCCTAGCGGCAACCACCTCCGGACAGGGTACCTCCACCGTTTGCATATACTTAGTCTTGGATGGGATGTCCTTAAGCCGTTCGGCCGGAGGGGAAGTATGAGTCACATGGGACTCCCCTTCGGCTAAGGGCTCCCCAGGAGAAACTTTGCAACCGTCAAATGTGGGAAAACGGAGGAACTCAGACATACTGACAACTGCAACAACAAAGAAAACAAAAGTGTAAGAAAAAAAAAGAGGAGTTAGAAATAAAAGGAGGCACACAAAAAATACTAAGGGTCGCAATACCATTTCCCCCCGGACCCTTCAAGACAGGATGATGTCCGGCATGTTTCCATACAGAGCTGAGCCCAAAGGCGTACAATACACTGGGATGGGGCTTATGAAGAGGAATGACCACCTCACGAAGTCTGGCAACCGCATCCTCGTCATAAGACCCAGCAGAAGGAGCGGGATCAGAAATATTAGAATCTACATGGCGCCAAGGCATGGCGATAGGGATAACCCCCCGATCAACCAGGAAGAACTGATTTTTCCAATTTTTAAGACTAGATTGAATCTCTTTGAAACAAGGCTTATATGTTTTGCCCGTCTGGGCCTGAAAAGAAAACCAATGGCCTTGCTTGCAGAGTTTATAAAAGACCCGGAACAAAAGGACGGTAGGATCTATATCTAACGCCCGACAATACATCTGAAACATAGTAGTCCGGTTCAAGCCAATCGGCACCAGCTGAGAAATATGAACTCTGAAATGCTTCAAAACCCTCAGGAGAAAAGTAGAAACCGGGATCCTGAACCCACCTTGCTTAAAGAAATGAAGGTACAAACCCAGAGCATCATCCGAAACTCCAAGCATGGTCATGCCTTCCGGAGCAGGGCGTGGATGCAAGTCAAGCGGAATACCATAAACATTGGCAGTCCAACCCACATTAGTCTCATCCATATCGGACGTATGAATGTGCATATCAAATTTCGGAACGTAAGAAGTTCCGCTAGTACCCTCTTGATTTTTCGGAGAAAGATGGTCGCTTGACATGTCTTGAAAGGCCGGACAGGATGAAAGGAAAGGTCTAAAATAGAAAGTAAGAAAGAAGATACAAGCACCTGAAGACGAGAAGGATGATCACAGATAGCTCGGAAAAAGACGGTGAAATAATAGGTATGTGGTAAAAAATAAGGATTCACCCCCTATTTAAAGGCATCGAGAGAGAATAAGCCGAAACATCAAATCATGACCAGAAGTGCATCGCAACCGTTAAAGAGACTCAGTGGGACATGTGTCAATACTCACAAAAATCCAGGTGTGACTCACGGTATTCTTTTAACCTTTCACATTAATTACGTTTGTCCATCCCATACAGTAACTTTTTAATATTGTACCTTTTAATTCGGAAACCAAAGATACAATACTTGGGGGAGGGACATGTTTGTGTATGTGTCCGAATGACTCAGACCGGACGGATCGAACCGAACATATCCCATTCAAGCCGTCCGGTCTGGATCGCAATAGCAGAAAATAATAAATAATAAATAAGGACAATAGGAAACTCGGGAAAGACCAAGAAACGTACAGCGCCACCATCCCCGGGTTTTAAGGGATGTGCCTGTCTGGTACGCTGCCCCAGATTTTACGGAATGGTACTTTAAGTACATAAACAGTGCCCCAGGCACAACAACTGTTCACGTACCTGCTCCACGCCCCCAGGTACAGTAACTGTTCACGTACCAGCTCCACGCCCCCAGGTACAACAACTGTTCACGTACCGGCTCCATGCCCCCAGGAACAGCAGGTACAAGTGGTTGGGGTACTATAAATACCCCAACACATTTAATGCCCAAACCAACTACATTCTCACTCACATTTACTACTCACCTGCATTACATTTATTGTTCAGACCGAACAAGTACTTGCTCTTGCACTGGAGCTTGGTCTTGGGATAAACTCCAAGGCGAGGCTAACATGCATGATCTTTGTTTCAGGTTCGCACAAGGTTAAGAAGAAGACCTGACGAGCCCGGGGTAACTTTTTACCTCAACATTGAGATAATGAGTGAGTAATAGAATAGTATTGCTACTGATTTTAGTTTAAGGAGAATCTCACATGTAAGTGAGTGAGGTCGAGTAGTATTTAGGGACAAGTATGTGTTTCAAGTTACAAGGAGCATGTTTGCATGGTTGGGAATATAACAAGAAAGAATGTTGTGAGAGTGAGGCGTGAGATTTTATTAGTGTATATGAGTTTGTGTAAAGTAAAGTGAGATTAGAATATACATAGCATCACATGTTTCTGTTATTACCGAGTACAAAAGGGAGAGTATAATTTATATAAGTTTGTTGTGTGAATTAGTGTAAGTAAAAGTATGATTATAATACTTTGTATCACATAGTTGCTGATTTAACCGAATACAAAAGAGAGACTTTAGTTTGATTTATGTTTGATATGTGAAGTGAGATTTTAATAGTGTATGATTATTAGTAACAAAGGGTATATTAATTTTCTTGTGTTTGTATCGTGTGATTTAGTGTTTGTGTGAGTGAATTTAGAGAGTAAAATAGATTGTGTTGATTATTAACCAAGAGAAAGGAATAAAGGAAGAAATGAAATTTCAAATATATATGAGATAATGAATAGAAATATGTTGGTGTTATATATATATTTATTAGATTGGTTTAATCATATCCCAGAGTTCGTTCTCAGTATTGTTGGTACACGTGTGAGCTATTCACGTTACGTCACATTATCAATCAAAGAGTGACGGTGTTGTTGTTCCATAGTTAAAATAAAAAAATTAACTCATAAAAATGGGTTAATCAACCTCGGGTTTGGGTTACTTGTTGTTTAACATTAATGATTGGCTAGAAAAAGTTTGAAAAATTACCGGGTATTACAGCACATACACCATATTGGAAATCCGTCCCGGATTTCAGTTCAACTTATCAGTTCCGGTTTTGAAGAGGTGAGGGTATTTGCGTTTGAACTGGTCCTCGCGTTCCCAGGTGAATTCGGGTCCTCTCTTGGAATTCCAGCGAACCTTCACAAGAGGGATTTGGTTCTTCTTCAATCGTTTGGTCTCACGCTCCATAATCTCTACCGGCTCTTCAATAAAGTTCAATTGCTCATCAACTTGAATTTCATCGAGTGGAATCACGGCTGTCTCATCGGACAAGCATTTCTTCAAATTAGAAACGTGGAAGGTTGGGTGAATTCTACTGAGCTCAGAAGGCAATTTCAATTTATAAGCTACAGGACCTACTCTCTTCAGAATTTTGAACGGTCCGATGTACCTCGGATTCATTTTTCCGCGCTTGCCGAAACGAACCACTCCTTTCCATGGTGAAACTTTCAACATGACTCAATCCCCAACCTGAAATTCAAGGGGTTTACGTCTCACATCTGCGTAACTTTTCTGACGGTCTCGCGCGACTTTCAATCGGTTTTTAATCTGTGCAATCTTTTCTGTGGTTTCACGAACAAGATCCGGTCCGATGAGCTGAGCTTCTCCTACTTCAGCCCAACAAATGGGTGATCGACATTTTCGGCCATACAATGCCTCAAATGGTGCGGCCTTAATACTTGCGTGATAGCTGTTGTTGTATGAAAACTCAACCAAAGGCAAATGGGTATCCCACCCATTTCCAAAATCAATCACGCAGGCTCGGAGCATATCCTCCAATGTCTGGATCGTCCTTTCACTCTGGCCATCGGTTTGCGGGTGATATGCAGTACTCATCTCGAGTTTTGTACCAAAGGAATCTTGAAGCGACCACCAAAAGTTTGAAGTAAACCTGCTGTCTCTGTCGGAGATGATAGATATGGGAGCTCCATGTCTCGATACTATCTCCTTCACATAGAGCCTTGTCAACTTATCCATGCCGTATTTTTCCTTGATCGGTATAAAATGTGCTGATTTCGTCAATCGATCGACTATGACCCATATAGCATCAAAACCAGTTGCAGTCCCTGGGAGTTTTGTGATGAATTCCATTGTGATCCGTTCCCACTTCCATTCGGGAATCTCGGGCTGTTGCAGAAGACCAGACGGTTTCTGATGTTCGGCCTTAACTTTTGCACATGTCAAACACCTTCGGACATAATCAGCAACTTCAGCTTTCATATTCGGCCACCAATATAGTTCTTTGAGATCATGATACATTTTCTCGGATCCTGGGTGAATAGAGTACTTTGACTTATGCAACTCATGCATAATTAAGTCTCGTAGCCCTCCATGAAGTAGCACCCAACTTCTTCCTTTATAACACAACGTTCTATCTGAACGCCTCTCAAACTTCTTTTGTATCATTCCGTGAAGGCTCTTACTCTGGAGACCTTCTTGTTCCACTGCTTCTTCTTGAGCACAGAGAATTTAAGCGGAAAGGTTCGAATTGATAATCATAACTAAAGCTCCAACTCGTAGGGATTTCAACCGTTCTTTTCGGCTCAAGGCATCCGCCACAACATTTGCCTTTCCCGGGTGGTATCTGATTTCACAGTCGTAATCACTTAGAGTTTCTAACCATCTCCGTTGTCTCATATTCAGTTCCTTCTGATCTAAGATATGCTGAAGACTCTTGTGATCGGTGTACACGACACATTTTGTTCCATATAAATAGTGCCTCCATATCTTGAGTGCAAAAACCACTGCACCCAACTCTAAATCATGCGTAGTATACTTCTCCTCGTGTGTCTTAAGTTGTCGTGAAGCATATGCCATGACTTTCCCCCTCTGCATCAAAACTGCTCCTAAACCATGGTATGACGCATCACAGTATACCACGAAATCTTCCACTCCATCTGGCAACGCCAAAATCGGTGCACTACACAGTTTTCGTTTCAGGATTTGGAACGCTTCTTCTTCATCATCTCCCCATTCATATTTTTTATTCTTCTGTGTCAGTGTAGTTAATGGCTTAGCAATCTTGGAGAATCCCTCGATGAATCTCCAGTAGTACCCAGCTAATCCCAAAAATTGTCGAATCTCCGTAGCATTAGAAGGCGTTGGCCATTTCTCAATAGCTTCGATTTTTGCGGGATCCACATGTAACCCTTTGTTGTCGATCACGTGACCAAGAAATTGTACTTTGCGAATCCAGAAATCGCACTTAGAGAATTTGGCGTACAATTGTTCTTCCTTGTGTAACTTGAGAATTGCCGTCAGATGCTGCTTGTGCTCTTCTTCACCCTTGGAGTAGATCAAGATGTCGTCGATGAAGACTATGACAAACTTGTCCAAGTATGGTTTACACACTCGGTTCATGAGGTCCATGAATACAGCCGGTGCGTTTGTCAAACCAAATGGCATTACCTTGAATTCATAGTGGCCATAACGAGTCCTGAACGCCGTTTTGGGAATATCCTCTTCCCGGACTCTAAGTTGGTGGTAACCTGACCTCAGATCAATCTTCGAGTAGTAATCTGATCCTTGCAGCTGGTCAAACAAATCATCAATTCTCGGTAACGGGTAGTGATTCTTCACCGTCAGCTTGTTCAATTCACGGTAGTCAATGCACATTCTAAATGACCCATCTTTCTTCTTTACGAACAACACTGGTGCTCCCCACGGTGATGAACTAGGTCAGATGAAACCTTTATCCAACAACTCTTGTAATTGCTTAGACAGTTCTTGCATTTCTGTAGGAGCGAGTCGATATGGTGCACGAACCACGGGTGCAGCTCCTGGAACTAAGTCAATTTGAAATTCCACTTGTCCAACTAGTGGAAGTCCAGATAGATCTTCAAGGAATACCTCAGGGAAATCACACACAATCGGGACGTCCTTGAGTCGCTTCTCTTCAGACTCTTTCTTGGATACTTGTGCTAAAAATGCATGATAACCTTTCTCGATGTACCACTGAGTTTTAATACAGGAAATGATACTCAAACGGGTTCCACTACGGTCTCCGCAGACAACCAAAGTCTCATTATCAAGAGGGATATGAACAACCCGTTCACCACAAATAATGCTGGCTCAATGTTTGGACAATCAATCCATTCCCACAACTACATCAAAACTTCCGAGTTCAATGGGCATAAGATCGATGCTAAACGGGTGTTCTAGAAGGTTTAGGGTACAATCTCGGATAACGGTGCAAGTATTAACTAGTTTTCCATTAGCTAGTTCGATACTATAGTCGGTATCTAGTGTGGTAGGGGTGAGGTTTAGTAATGGTGAAATTTTAGAAGATACAAAACACATACCGGCACCAGAATCGAATAAGACTTTAACATAACAGTTTTTGAGGAGAAACGTACCGGTGACTATGTTCGGGTCATTCTGCTGTTCTCCAGTACCCATCACATACACTCTGCCACGAGCACCTTCAGTCCTTTTTCCTTTATTCTTTGGGCACTCGTTCTTGTAATGCCCACGTTCTCCACACCCAAAGCAAGTCACAATAGGCTGTGCATTACTCGCTGTAGCCACAGCCTTTCCCTTACAGTTCCTAGCAGCATGACCAACCTTGTAGCATTTCTGACATCTCTCAGTGCAGGGTCCAGAATGATGTTTGTTGCACTTGACACAGTATGGTTGATTCCCAGCATATCCTCCCACTTGAGCTGGTGCAGCTACATAATCTTTGACAGCCTCCTGTTGACGGTTCTGTTGGTAGTGATGATTGTTGTTGCAGTGCTGGTTATTGTTGTTGTTGCGGTGCTGGTTATTGTTGTGTGGTGGTGCTGGTTATTGTTGTTGTTATTGTGATGGTTAGGGGAAGAGTAATTGTTATTGTTGCGATTGTTGTAGTTGTTGTTGTTGTTTCTCTTGTAGTCACTATGATCAAAGTTGTTACTCTTCGGAGAAGTTCCATTCTTGATTGCCTGATCCATTAGTCGTTCAGCTATACAGATTGTATCCTCCAAGGTCTGAGAATTGTACGATGTCACATTCCCTTTTATACAAGCCGGTAAACCTCCAATGAATATTTCAACTAGCTTCTCATTATCCGGCATCATATGAGCACAGAAAACTTTCAACTCTTGGAATCGGCGAACATAGGTAGCAAGATCAACACCTTTCACAGCTAAGTAGTAGAATTCAGTATCCAACTTTCTCATGTCACTACGGGAGCTATACTTTTTCACCATTTCTTTCTTGAAATCGTCCCAAGTCATACTGTAAGCTCTCTCCATCCCAACATCATTACGATATGCATTCCACCAAGACAAAGCATGTTCCACCAAGCTTCATGCGGCATACTTTACCTTGTATTCTTCCGTGCAGTTACTTAACAGAAATACGGATTCCATCTTTTCAAACCATTGTGTTAAGCCGACTGCTCCTTCTGCTCCCTTGAAAGTAGTGGGCTTGTAGTTCATAAATTCTTTGTAGGTGCAGGAATGTTTCTCCGGAACAGGCTGCATTCTTGCTTTCTCAACATTCGCTTGTACCACATTTGCTTGTTCCACATTCTGATTACCAGCTCCTGCTAATCCGGCAACAGCCACAGCTATGCTATCTTCAATTAATTTCTGGATCGCAGCCGCGGTCATTCCCTTAGGCGGCACAATTCTATCAATCATTACAATGTACAACATCATAAGTATATGATTAATATAACAGAATCATAACACAAAAGTAAATAACAATAACACATCATAATACAGTATCCATTCAACAGCATAGATAGTACATCACCAAATACTTCATAGATTCGATACTCGTTAATAGTCTTACAAGATTGCAAAACAGATACAAGTTTCATATCAAAATCTGCTAACTGATACTAATCAGTTTAGCATGTACATGGTAAACTACCACTACAACATCGAACTACTATAACTAAGATGCTCCCTAAACTCTACTGTCGATCTACTCCATAGGTAGCTAAAACATCCACACTATCATCAAAACAATAACGAGCCATCCTGTCGTAGTAAGCCTGCCTCTGCATGGCGTGAAGCTCCTCCCATAACTGATGAACACTCTGCTGATAATGACGGGCAGTAATATCAGTAAACACAGACCTAAGCTCCATATTCTCCACTCGCCTTTCCGTCTCAGTCATCCTCCTCTCAATAGACACCAAACGTTCTTTAAACTCTGTATTGGCTGACTCTGTAGATCCTACTCGATATGCCTGATCATGTAAAGTCACATATAGATCCTATGTCGTTCTCTTGCTACTCTTCATCTCTCTCCTCAACTCGGACATCTCTGTCTGACGTGTGCCCAAGCATCGGGACATGGACGCGTACCGACCCTGGCACCAAGTGATATCGCCTCTCAACTGACTCAACTCCGTTCGCAGCATTGTAGGGGTAACTCGGGGTGCGGTGGAAGACTCGCCCACCTCAAAGGTAGATGTCATCCTAGAAGACACAGCATGACCAAGAGCATCTGATGTGTCGGACTCATAAGTGATATCAGAAACTGCTGGGGAGGGTGGCACGGGATGCATCTCCTGGTCCTCATCCATCTGATCCTCGTCATCATCATCGTCATCATCATCATCGTCCTCATCATCATCATCGCTCATCTCCTCATCATCGGCATCCATCTCCTCATCATCATGAGGAGGCATCTCAATAGGGGGTGGTTCCATTTCTGGACTGAGTGGTGCAATGTGGTGATCAACTGGTGCATCTGGTAACTGACCGGATGGAACTGATGTGGCCATAATACTCTACATGGGGTATCGGGACAAGTATAAAAATTTCTAGCCAAATGTTTATAAAATAATTTCATGTAAAATGAAATCGTGATGAAAACATACAGAAATAAAGTACTTACGAGTGAAGTGGCACGGAAGGCTGATGGCTATCGATTTTTGAAAAATGTTTTGACTCACACGGAAAATGTTTATAGTCGAGTATGACCTCGTTCTCTATAAACTTGGCTCTGATACCATTATGTAACACCCCCAACTCGAGTTAAGGCAGCGGGACTGAGTTAGGGGTATTACTCGAGGGGTAGTGAGTCAAAATTATAGATAACGATCTCATAAAGAGACGTTCTAAATAAAACACCACAATAAATTACAAAGTTAAATTCTTAGAGTTCAAAAGACTCTTAACACATTTAGCAACGGAAATGAAATAGTTTGCAGCGGAATATAAAGTAGTTTGTAGGGGAAAATAAGATAGGATAACAAAACATAGTCCCACAGATAGCCATCTTGAACTTCCAGCCCTTTCCTCGTGCACACTTCATACTTCAGTTACCTGAGATAACATGCTAAAAAGTCAACACAAAGGTTGAGTGTAATTCATAGGTTTAGAAAAATATAGTTGAGCACAAGAAAATTTTAATCTGGAAGCTTCCATATTCAATCAGGATACCTTTCATTTATTTTGCTAAGCTCATGACACACAAAACGTTAACCGGCACCAGAACTCCTCGTGTAAATCAATAACAACCGCGGAATTTCATAATCATAATATTTGCCCTCCAGTAGGTATCTTTCCAAATACCTAGGTACTCGAATACAGTACACCCGTGTTGCCTATCTGGTTAACAGGGATGGGATGGTCAATCCTATAGGCCTATAAACTATAATCGCGCTCACCCGCAGGTGATTAATGGTTCATGATCAAGGGACTTGCTTTTGGCAAGGAAAGGGACTTAGCATTTATAGCGTCAATCAGGATATAGCATACAATAAACAATTGTGCTCAAAAAAAAGTAAGTAGCATGCATCTCCCCCACGGGATTTATAAACATTTAAAAGAGCTCAAGTGGGGCTATGAATCACACCTTAGTAATGTAGATTTCGGTTAGTGCTCAAATGTAGATCAATGAATAGCTCCGAACTCGTGACCTAAATTAATATGATTCGTTTAGATTATAATCGGCATTTTGGTTTTGATAGAGAAATGACGAGTGTGGAAAATATTCGAGTGAGATAATGTCGGGATCGTTGTATATGTGTTAAGGGGTTGATGATTATCATTTCACTAAATACTTGGACATAACATACGCATAGAAAATGAAAACCAACAACAAGAATGAGCACCCTAGCCTTCTATTTATAGATGAGAAGCTAGGGCAACATGTGCTCATGTGTTTCTAGAAGAAATATTAAAGAGATGGGCTGCCCATGGACTCATAATGGACCGTCCCATATTAACTAACTTAGAGTCCATTTTGAGCAACATACATATCGCAAATGACTAAGACTTGTATTACTACAAAACGTGTTCCTAACAATACCGAAACAGGGAATCACTCCTTCTTCACCGAACCTATACTATTTAATGATCACATGTTACTTATAAGCTTGTTAATCAGATATAATAATTTAAATTTCCTTCTATTTTTAGAAACTTTCTATTTTTAGTAACCTTCCAGATTAAGTAACTTTCCATAATTAGCAACTTTCCATTTTTAGTAACTTTTCATTTTTAGGAACTTTCCATATTTAGCAAGTTTCCGTATTTAGCAAGTTTTCATATTTAGTAAGTTTCGATATTTAGCAACTTTCCATACTTAGCAAGTTTCCATATTTAGTAACTTTCCATATTTAGTAAGTTTCCATATTTAGTAACTTTTAACACGAATTCCCAATTTAGTTAAATTAGGTTTAGGGTTCGGGATTATCAAATAGGTTTAACATACTTACACACTAGTCAACATGACATTAATAAGTCATACCCGAAATAGAAACAAGTATTGGGGCACCTAACATCAAAAGAACACCTTTAACACTTAGGTAAAACATGCGTACATATTAACTGATTTTATCACAAAATTATGCCCAAGAAACGAATTTTAAAAACCTATCAAAAACCCAAAATAAATATCCAAAAAATTATCACAGATGCCCATATGTCTTAGGAGTCTACTGGAATTTTTACAGATTTTGGTATAAAGTGTAAAGTCCTTTTAAAAATCGTCTAAGTTAACATGTTCAGATTCAGATCTGCAGATACACTTCAAAAGTATGCACTTAAAAACCTAACCATATGACTTCAGAAAATTCTACAAAAATTTCAGAAGGTAGTCCACATATGAAATATGATTCTTAAAAATTTGTGGCCTCTAATATGCTATAGTTCGGAAATGATAAATGATAGAATCCGACTGAAATACAACTCAGCTAGCACATTTTAACATATCATCACATTAAATTCAGAAAAACATCCAAATCTAACTCAAATTCATTCAAACCAATTGGAATACTTTCATAGGACCCTAAGCTAGGTTTACATGCAAAAATTTCAGTATTAGAAACTTCAGAAGCTCACGTTATCAAGCACACAAAATTTACATTCAGAACAGTCAATCACACAAATCCATTTTAGGTCATATCTAGCACCATTTTAATTATCCAATTTGCATATAAACTTATACCCTTCAACCACAACTCATCAAAGCATCATATTAACATAATTATGCAATCAAATCCAAGGAATCAAACACCAATTTAGTTTATGTAATCTAAATATTCAAGAACCGTTTTAATTTATTCACAAACAAGCCCTAATTCATCTAATCCTTTTTAACCCAATCAACCACGTGATCAAAAAAACTTTTATTTCCAGAAATTACTCATCACAAACATATATATAAACATTTCATACAAATCATTCAAGATCAACAACAATAACATACACATGAAAACACATAAAATAACAACACCAAAATCACAAAAAGCCCTAATTTGACTCACAATTAATTTATAGGGTTTCAAGGTTTTAATGTCTCAATTAATGATCATTTATGATTAGTATAACATGTTCTAAGACTGATTAACATATATATATATATATATATATATGTGTCGAATGAATGAAATCAAATAGGAGACATGAATACCTTGTTGTCAAATCAAAGGGGAAAATGATTAGGACATCAAGGAACAAAGACTCGGATCACACAAGGACTCCAACGACCTGCACACGATCTTGGTCACCAAACCTTGCTCTTCTTCCTTTTTTTTCTTCCTGCCGTGAGAATTAATGGAGAGGAGAGGGAGGATATTGGGTGTGGAAAAATATTTTAAAGACCGTATATTTGGTGAGGAATAAAAGGTAGGGTGTGTATATAGTTTAGGAAACTGTGTGTTGGGAATTATCATACGATTCAAGAGAAGACAACTTAGGTCTGGTAATATATATCAGAGTTAGGTCTATTTGTGTATTAGGTCTGGTTATACAAAGTTAAGTCTGGTAGTCTGTTTAAGTCTGGTTGACTTATTATGTTAAGTCTGGTCGTGTTATAAGGAAAGTCTGATAGAGATAAGTTAGGAAAAGATACAAAACGTGTAAGTATTTTTATAGAAGATTCGTGAATATCTTTTTAGTCGGTTAGCATTAGGGTTTTGATGCGTGGTTTTGCAACCTTACAACATGTTTTACCTCTCGAGGGATCTCAAGAGGCTTACAACCCCACCAGGCAGTGTACCTGACCGATGTAGTATAGTGTAGTGGTAAGTACGGGGGATTGATCGTTCTCCACAGGGAATAGTGTTCGTTAGGTATGAAAAATTATTTTAGTAGGTCTAAGGGTGAGGGAAGATTCTTTTTGTATTTTTATATTTTTTTATGAAAGCAAGTAAAATCTCGGGTTTGAAGGAGTGGGCGGAATTAGTTGCTAGTCAACTAACCCAAATAACTACGAATGCAAATAAAATAAAATAACTGAAAATGAAAAGAGTTGTGAAACTTATGTGGAGAGAAATGTGTTTACTTAGATTTCCTTACTCCCTAACTATCTTTTACCGGTTGATTAGTGTGTATTAATTGCGTGGATGACGGGTGTATTCCTTAATACCAATCGTGGGGTGGCGTACGTACTTCCCCAACTCTATGAACTCCTACTTCACTCCTATGTCGAGCCGGCTAGGAAGCTCCTAACATGGGATCACTAGAATTCGCTCATGCATTAAATACAACCATAAAAACCTTAGTACGCATTGGTTCATGTTTCTTAAGACGTTCAAGCAAGTTACCGAATAGGAAGTTAGCCAGTTTCCTTAAGCCTAACATCGATGAACAATCATCCAATACAATTAATAACACACTAATAACCAATAATCAATAGCTAGGTTTCATTAGATCTAAGCAACACACAAGATAAATCTAGCCTAGCATGTTAATCAAAAGACAAGAACAAGATGTAATCAAACAACACATAGACATATTGAATGATTAAATAATCACTTATCTTCAATTAAACATGGGAGATCCAAGGGTATGAAAACCCTTAAAAATGGCAGAAATTCATCTTAGGGTTTCTCCTCCAAAATTACACACAATAAGTTCCCTCACTTATGACAAAAAATTGCAAAACTATATATAGAGTTTAGGGGCTGACGGCGTCACGTTATAGATCCTGACGCCGTCACCTCGCCGCTTTTAGGGTTCCGGATGGCCTTCCTGACGCCGTCCCTCTTTAGTGCTCCAAAATCCGCTCTGGCTTATCAAGGCTTGACGCCGTCAGAATATGAGCTTGATGCCGTCCCTCTTTAATTTAAACCGTGATGGCCTTGATCACTTCAAAGGGTGACGCCGTCAGATTTTTCATGCAAAATTCTCTGGCTTATCATGAGTAATTTTCATATCCACCTTTTTTTGCCATGCCATAACGCCGTCTGGACCAATCCCTGACGCCGTCAAAGGTACTTTCCAGCATAATTTTGAGACTTTGTCGTTTTCTTCACTTTTATGCTCCAAAAACGTCCAAAATGCTTCCTTTTCCAGATTTCTTCTCCAAAGTACCTAAAATGACAAAAGGAACGATTTAGGGCAATATTTGATCAAATAAATACGATTTAGGGCTTAAATGACCCCCTGAAAGCGGTACACTTTTCGCTTTATCAAATACCCTTACACTTGAGATTTGCTTGTCCTCAAGCAAATGCACTTTTATTCTAATCAAAATACAAGTTAGGGGTCATTTAACACTAATATAAAAGTAATTACAACAAATAGTCGTTCCACTTTAATCATAATAAGCACGGAGATTACAAACTAGCACCTCACAAGTAGTGTTTAGATACTCACATCTCTCAAGTGTCATCAAAATAAATCTCATAAATGAAAACGGATAATATCTCTCACTACCTGTCATAGCAAATAGACTACCATAGGCTTGGAAAAGGATCAAAAACCTCCTCCACTAGGCGTAAGCACCTAAGATAAACTATCAAAGAGGGCTTTTAAACGGGTTATAACGTTAGGTGTAGGGATATGATAAACACGGTTTTGTTGGATAAGGGATATTTTACTGGTGGCGAGTTAAAGATCTTGATCAATTACATGTACTATACAATGTTGCTAAGCCAAGACTCGACTCAATCTTAAGCTAAAAACAAAATAACAAAAACATAAAATAAACATAAAATGAAACGGGATGGTAGTCCGTATGTTTTTTCTACTTTTCTTTTTCTCATTTTTTTGTATTTTTCTTGATTTTTTTTTTTTTCATACACTCTTGCCCTACCATCCAAAATAATACATCATAGGGGCGTTGCATTCCCCTTACACTTGAACTTTTACATAACTTTACAAATAACTATTCTAATGACTCGAATTAAGATAATCGAAACACTTGGAGTACTTTTAAAATATTTAGCACATATGGGGGTAATAAATGATGTTCTTCCCCAAAACAATATGTACAAGGATATGACTCGACTTAGCAACCATGTAATCAATTAGATAATTAACTTGGGGTTTAAACAAATGTTGTCACAATAATGCACTAAAAATGAGTGCATACAAGGTAGGCTAAGGCGATTTGGGTGTACATTTAAGTGGGGTGTAAACAAATTCTTCCTTTAAGTAAAATGCTTAAAGGTCGAAACGAAAAGATAGGCTCTGAGGGGTGTACTAGGGGTATCGTGTACTAAAAATGAGTACAACGCAAAGGGTGTGGGAGAATTACTTGACCAATGTAGCCAAAGTAATTATAACAAAAACACAGGTGTAAAACAATGGGTTAATCCTAATGCCTCTTATCATGTAGTAAATCTAACTACACGAATGTAGTCTCACTTGTGGCCTCGGAATGGTCCTAACGCAAGTTCTAGAATCTAAGTGCTACTGGTACACACATCATAGCATAAATGCTTTTCCTACCAATTCTAGGGGCGAACCTCACATATTTGGGGGTGGAAAATTTTTTAGTGGTACGGTTTTTGTGCTAGTCATATAACTCCTATCCGTGAGATGCTCATTAAGATCAAAGTTTCACTCCTATATGTTGTAAAAAAATTTAAATTTGGCACTAAAATTGCCCTAACAAGTATTTCTCTCAGTTTTATTACACATCTACTATTAAATAAACAAAAATCAAGTGCAATTGTATTCTATAAAGTATCGTACTTTTACCCCCCCTTACACTTAAGATGAACATTGTCCCCAATGTTCAAATAACAAGATGTAAAAGCATAAAGTAAAAGAATGAATTCAAATACTCCCCTGATTCGCCCGGCGGATAATGTGGCAACATGGTTAGATCTTCTTCCAAAGTAATGTTGAAGCTCCATGACTAATGCATCGCCAAAAGCTTGATCCAACAAACATTTCCTTGTCCAAAATAACCTGTTAAACCTGAGAAAACAAACATGAAAACCTGCATAACATCGGCGGGATAAACTCTATATAAGGATATAATGCTTGTGGAATGATAATTTTGCAGATTCCTGGAGTTTATAAGTTATAGATTTAATAAAAACTTTTTATGAAAACAAAATTTTCAAAATTTTCAGAAAATTAAAACCTGACGCCGTCAGGTTGTAAAGCCTGACGCCGTCAGAAATGATCTGACAGAATTCTCATGTTAAGCTTTCGGAAAAATTTTGGAAAAACCTATACCTTACTTCCTGGAAATTTTGCAAAACATCATCATGACTCGATACAAGCATTTGACTCAAACGAATACTAATATGTATGTTAATTTATTATTATTACGATTCATGTTCCTTTGTGTTCTAATAAACCGATTTAGATTTCCCTTACACTTAACTTTTACAAAATACCTTTATATGTAGTTAAGACGAAGTTAAAAACAAAATAAAGCATTTTCACAATTTACTTTTGAACATGAATCAATAATAATAATAATTAAACATACATACGGAAACAAATAAAATCAAACAAACAAACAAATAAACACACAAAGCAAATAAAGCTTGGGTTGCCTCCCAAGAAGCGCTTTTCTTTATTAACGAGTCTTGTAGCTAGACTCAAAGTCACCGTACATTACGTGACTCCATCATTGGTCACGGTTCCTAGGCCATTCTCATTTGATTCTCTATCAGAATCACTCTCATAGTAAAGGTATTTCGGATCCTCGAGATCAAAAGGATTGTTTTGGTATTTAGAACTAAGCTCCTTATCATGCTTAAAGAATCCACTTGACAGGTCAAAAGTATCCTTACATCCCCGTCTCACATCATCGTCACATAACACGAGTTGGGAACTTAACTCATCGAGCCCTCCATAATCAATCTCCTTGAATTCTCTCATCTTGTAAGGCGTTTGGTATGAGATTTCCCTAATCCCATCGGTGAAAGTCATGATCCCATTGAGCTCGTCCACAACCAAGCTTGTGGCCTTGCAAAAAGGGGCCCCAAAAACAACTTGTGATAACCTGGGATCGATGTACTTTTCGATATTATCGACGATTGCGAAGCTCATAGTGAATGTCATATTTCCTACAAACACCTGTACATCATCATCTATGCCAATGTCATCCTTCCCTTTATGAATCATTCCCCATCTGCAAATGTTGTTATAATGAAACAAGGACATCACATTTTTGGGTAAACATGTGTCAATGTAAACATTATAAAAATGCTTGTGACCAATCATGCAAGGTATTTTGAGATTATTCGGATCACGTCGCTTAATTCGGCCAGGCCTTCTACCGTGTAGCCCCCATGTGTTGCAAATTGCTGATGGTTGATACTCATACACTTCTTCACTGCCATCCCGAAAAATCACTTTCCTGACACCATCGGTAAATAATGCACTACTATCATCCTCATCGAGTATCACTCCCGTTGCTTTTATGAATGGTTTGCCTAGAACAAGGCTAGTTAAGGATGGGCTGATGATAGAGTTCATGTTATTAAATACAGTTAGCTCGATATGAAAGAGGAACTTTTCTATCACAATTGGTACCCTTCTTATTACCCCGATGATATTAGACCCTTCATATTTGACCTGTTCGGTGAAGGCTTCGTTATATAGAGAAAGGGATATTGCATTCATAGAAGAGTTGGGGTTTATGTAGGCATCTTTAATGAACTTTTTCCTAGTGGTGCAAGATATCTTAAAGACCCTGGGAGCGCCATCCTCTATTCTCTCTCCAAATCCCATAGGCAGCTTTGCTGTGCCCCTCTCAAGTTCCTCCACCAGGGGGCGGTCTAGCAGTCCTGGGAGCCCATGAGGCATTTCGGATTTCTCTTCCGAGCCCTCCTCATCACTCACCTCTCTTGTACTCGAGTTCTTTGGTGAGTCTAGATAGTCGCCGGGCGCCTCGGGGTTCTTTTCGGGAACTTCATCCTCCATTTCATTGCCTACATTATCGGTTGATTTTTGGTCCAGGTTGGGTTTAGGAATAGGTATTGTTGTAATGGTGTTCACGAAGTGAAGTGGTTTTGAAGGGGTATGAGTATCTCTGGTTTCTTTTCCGTTTTGTGATATGTGTTTGAAAAGTTTACTAGGGTGCTTGATTTTTATAGGAGGGTGTGTTTGGTGAGTCACCGTGACAGATTTGATCTCATTAACTCGTGCCAACTCACAAGTTGACCTGCCAGCAATGCGTTCATTGATAACCTTTAACAGGTTATCAACCTTGTTGTTCATATCAACTTGCTGTTGTCTGAATTGATTCTCAAGTTTGGATAGCTGTGTTTCTTGAGAGAGAATGAATTTTTGCAGTGATTCCTCACGATTTTGTTGTTTATGCGTATGTTGATGAGGATAATGTTCAGACCAGGTGAGTGGGGGAGAGTCATTGAATGATACGCTTCAAGTTTGGTTCCAACTAAAGTCTGGTTTACTCTTCCATGCCTCATACCTATCTTCGGAATTCTTGGGTCCATCATTAGTGGTGAGCCACTTATCTCCCGCCTTATCGATTCGCGAGGATGCGAATTCTTTGAAAGCCTGTTTGGGGAGTTCCATGCAATCATGAGTGTCGTGGGGACCACTACATAATTTACACGAAGAAGTGATTTTGTTCACTTGGCTTGAAGGTTTAGGAGCCTCGTAGGATTTCATAAGAAACTTGACTTGGTCTTCAAGTTCTATGATCCTACGGTCGGAAGTGCTTGAATTATTCGAAGGCAAAGATATTGCCTTGACCGTTTTATTCAAATCACGGGGATCACTCCAACTTTCGTTGTCATAAAGAGCAAGAACTTCTAGGAGAGTCCATGATTGTTCCGCACTTAGATCACGTAGCTTACCACCAGCCGATTGGTCAATGGTTTACCTCGTGGAGAGATTGATATGGTCATAGAAGATTTGGACTTGGAGCCAAAGTTCTATGCCATGGTGAGGGACTTTTTGGAGTAAGTCCTTGAATCGAGTCCATACCTCGTAGAGGGTTTCGCCTTGACGTTATTGGAACATCAATATATCATTCCTTAGCTTGGTAGTTCTTCCCGGTGGGAAAAACCGAGCAAGGAAACGAGTGGTGAGATCATCCCAAGAGGTGATGGATCCTGCGGGTAGACGCTCTAGCCATTGACTAGCTTGGTCCCGCAGAGAGAATTGAAAGAGACGCAGTCGGGTCGTCTCTCGAGTGGCAACATCAAGGTCTATGGAATCAACGATTTTGAGAAAGTCCTTGAGATGTTGATTAGGATCTTCGGAACGAAGTCCATGGAATGCGCATCCGCTTTGCACCAACCGGATGGTGTCGGATCGCAAGGGAGTGACATTGGCTCCTTGAGTGAGCTCAATGGTGTTTCGATAGCCATGGTGGCTAGGACGGGAGTAGTCTCCTAAGGTACGGGCTCTAGGAGGTGGGTGTTGTTGTGGTGGTGGGTTGTTGGGATCAAGGATATTACCACCTTCCATGATGTCGGATGGTAATGGTTACGAACAAAGAAACGAAGAAAAAAGATAGACTAAAGAAAACCTAGAAAAATAAAATAAAAATATCACTAGAAAGGAATCTAGTGAGTAGACCTAATAAAATAAAAATTCAACCTAAACAATAACTATTCCCCGGCAGCGGCGCCAAAAACTTGATGCGTGGTTTTGCGACCTTACAACAGGTTTTACCTCTCGAGGGATCTCAAGAGGCTTACAACCCCACCAGGCAGTGTACCTGACCGATGTAGTATAGTGTAGTGGTAAGTACGGGGGATTGATCGTTCTCCACAGGGAATAGTGTTCGTTAGGTATGAAAAACTATTTTAGTAGGTCTAAGGGTGAGGGAAGATTCTTTTTGTATTTTTATATTTTTTTATGAAAGCGAGTAAAATCTCGGGTTTGAAGGAGTGGGCGGAATTAGTTGCTAGTCAACTAACCCAAATAACTACGAATGCAAATAAAATAAAATAACTGAAAATGAAAAGAGTTGTGAAACTTATGTGGAGAGAAATGTGTTTACTTAGATTTCCTTACTCCCTAACTATCTTTTACCGGTTGATTAGTGTGTATTAATTGCGTGGATGACGGGTGTATTCCTTAATACCAATCGTGGGGTGGCGTACGTACTTCCCCAACTCTATGAACTCCTACTTCACTCCTATGTCGAGCCGGCTAGGAAGCTCCTAACATGGGATCACTAGAATTCGCTCATGCATTAAATACAACCATAAAAACCTTAGTATGCATTGGTTCATGTTTCTTAAGACGTTCAAGCAAGTTACCGAATAGGAAGTTAGCCAGTTTTCTTAAGCCTAACATCGATGAACAATCATCCAATACAATTAATAACACACTAATAACCAATAATCAATAGCTAGGTTTCATTAGATCTAAGCAAACACAAGATAAATCTAGCCTAGCATGTTAATCAAAAGACAAGAACAAGATGTAATCAAACAACACATAGACATATTGAATGATTAAATAATCACTTATCTTCAATTAAACATGGGAGATCCAAGGGTATGAAAACCCTTAAAAATGGCAGAAATTCGTCTTAGGGTTTCTCCTCCAAAATTACACACAATAAGTTCCCCCACTTATGACAAAAAATTGCAAAACTATATATAGAGTTTAAGGGCTGACGGCGTCACGTTATAGATCCTGACGCCGTCACCTCACCGCTTTTAGGGTTCCCGGATGGCCTTCCTGACGCCGTCCCTCTTTAGTGCTCCAAAATCCGCTCTGGCTTATCAAGGCTTGACGCCGTCAGAATATGAGCTTGACGCCGTCCCTCTTTAATTTAAACCGTGATGGCCTTGATCACTTCAAAGGGTGACGCCGTCAGATTTTTCATGCAAAATTCTCTGGCTTATCATGAGTAATTTTCATATCCACCTTTTTTTGCCAAGCCATGACGCCATCTGGACCAATCCCTGACGCCGTCAAAGGTACTTTCCAGCATAATTTTGAGACTTTGTCGTTTTCTTCACTTTTATGCTCCAAAAACGTCAAAAATGCTTCCTTTTCCAGATTTCTTCTCCAAAGTACCTAAAATGACAAAAGGAACGATTTAGGGCAATATTTGATCAAATAAATACGATTTAGGGCTTAAATGACCCCCTAAAAGCGGTACACTTTTCGCTTCATCAGGTTTCCTTGGTGATATAAAAGGATCCCTAAGATTGTTAGTTCTGTGTGTGAGTTGTACGAGTTTCACTATTGTGATTAAAAAGTAATATACGAAGTTAGTGTTATCTCTGTGTGTTCTTCGTTGTTCTTGTTAAGTTTCCCCATTAACATTAACAATTGTTAAGGGTTTCTCACTTAGACTGGTTTGGATTTATCCCAACCATCTACTAGGTATTCAAGACTACTTAGAGATCCACATACAATTCGTGGACCAACAAGTGGTATCAGAGCAAGGTGAGAGACTCTAAATTCGAAGAACACTTAATCTCAAAAACCTAATTCTCACTCAAATCACCCTACACAATGTCTGAAACCGATAAGCCTATCAACACTGAAACTTTCTCAATCCATAACAGTGAGGATGATAGATCAAACCATGAAGATGAAGGAAAAACTGAATCCAGTAACTCCCAAACACAACAACAACCCATCCCTTCCACAACCACAATCTCAAACATAAAACTTCCATTACTGAAAAGAGAAGAGTATGATATATGGGCCATGGAGATGGAACATTATCTGGAGTATATTGATAGTGATGTATGGAAGGTTATTCAAAGGGGAAATTCTAAGAAAAGAATTTCACAAGGGAATGATGGGCAGATAAGAATAATGCCACCAGTATCTTCTGAGGAGATTAGGGCTGTGGAGAAGGAAAATAAGGCCAGAACCTTGCTCCTTATGGCTATTCCTAAGGAGCATCTGCAAAGGTTCCATGGCATGGTTGATGCTAAAGAGATGTGGGAGGCTATCAAGAAAAGATTTGGAGGCAATGCAAACTCTACGAAGATGCAAAAGGCTATTCTTAAACAGCAATTTGAGACATTCAGTGTTTCAAAGACTGAAGGATTGGAGAAGGGCTATGACAGATTTCAACATCTGTTAACACAACTGGAAGTTCATGGTGCATCAATTTCGAATGAGGATGCAAACCACAAGTTCCTCAGATCTTTACCATCAGAATGGGGCAATGTATCTGTGGCGATGAGGATAAAGGAGGAAGTAGATTCAATGACACCTGATGACCTATACAATAATCTCAGGATGTTTGAAAGGGACATCAGTAACAACACTCAGGCATCAACCAGTTCATCAAATGTTGCTTTTGTGTCACAAAACAAAAGCAGTACTTACAAGGTTAAACCTGGTAGTGTTTTGTCTGGTATCTATGAAACTCCTACAAGTGAAAGATCTGCATCAAGTTTTACTGATGAAGTGATACATTCTTTCTTTGCCAACCAAACGGAAGATGAAAGCTTTATTAATGAAGACTTAGAACAGATTAATGATGCTGAAGTTGAGGAGATGGACACAAAATGGCACATTGCTATGGTTGCTTTAAGGGTCAAACGATTTCAAAAGCAATATGGAAGGACCATCAACTTCAACAACAAATCACCAGTGGGATACACAAAGAGGACAGTTGAATGCTACAACTGTCACAAGTATGGACATTTTTCAAGAGATTGTCCAGAGAAGAAGCCTGCTGATGGGAAAAGAGATGAAGATGGGAAGATGGAAAAGAATCAGATGAGCTTGCTGACAATGGAAGCTGGAGGAGTCAATTGGGGTGATCATCCAAGAGTGAATGAGGAGTCTGATCATGCTCTCATGGCCATTGGTAATGAGGTATCATTATTCTCTAAATTATGCACTGATTCATATAATCATGTTAAGGCTTTGTGTGATGAGCAGTTTGAACAAATAGGTGACCTAGAAGTAAATCTTTTAGCACATAAAAATGCTGTAAAAACATTAGAGGCACAAAAGGTCACCCTTCAAAACCAACATGCTGCTTTAAATGAAAAACTGTACTTTCAAGCTAATAAAATATATGAACAAGATGAAAAGCTTAAAAGGTATAGACAATTGGGCCTTAGAATTCAGAAGGAGAGGGATGAGTTGAGAAAACGGGTAGATCAGTGGAACAATTCAAATAATAACCTGTTTAAGTGTTGGGATTCTCAAATTAAGTCAAATAAAAAATGTGGCTTAAGATATGAGGAAGATGAGAATAAGGCTATATTTAAGAATAAAGAAGAGGACTATGCTGATAAGCCTTTATATAATAGGTTTGTTAAGACTGGTGACTTTAAGGGAGTACTACTACCATTGAGTGATGACTATACTCCTCTTGAAAAAGAAGAGTTGGATGATTCACTCTTTGTGTATGGTAAGAAAGGTCCTAAATCATCTGAGTCAATCACCTCAGAGGAAAAAACCAGTAAGTATTCTTCTTGTCAATCCAATGACTCTGAAGGATCTATTGATGGTTCCTCTGATCACTCTAAGTCTGAGTCAAAAAGTGAGATAAAAGAGAATCCTGAACCTAAGGTTATTAAGAAGTGTGAACCTGTTGTAACTGAACCTGTAGTGACTAAACCAAAACCTGAGACAGTTAAACCTAGTTGTGTAAATCACATAAAAACTCCTAGGGAATCTGTTAAAATGAATGAGTCACCTAGAAGCAATAGTGTTCACAGAGAAAGTAGGAGTAGTTACACTTATGCTCCTAAAAGATGGTTTATGTGTGGTAGTTTAAGTCATTTGATTAAAGATTGTGACTTCCATGAAAAGAGAATGAAGAGAGAGGCTGAGCAAAAGAGAATGAATGCTAATATGGGTCATGTTTCAAATAAACCAGTTTGGAATAATGCTAGTAGAATTAATCATGCCAACCAGTTTGTTCCCAGACCTGTCCAACTTAATAACTCTACCCGACCTAACTCTTGTGTTAATACTGGTAGACAAAATTTTAGGTCTGGCTTCAGGAACTCTAATATGAATAGGCAAAATGGTAATTTTATGAGGCCTAATGTGAATACTGGTTATGTTAATTCTGTGAGATCTAATGTGAACACTGGTTATATGAGACCCAAACAACCATTTCAAAAGTCACAGGTGAATACAAATTTTCAAAGAAATAATTTTTACAAAACTCATTCACCTGTAAGGAGACAAACAAATTCAAATGGGGGTTCTGCTGATAACCTCTCTGATTGCTGGGCTTGGAATCCATTTAAAAATGAATTTACCTATAAGTCCAAACATGGTTTCACTGGAGCAAGTTCATACAAAACCTATAAGTATGTTGCTCCACAGAGAGGACTCAAGCCCACTCAGGCCTGGGTTGTTAAGAAAAACTGATTTCTTTTTCTTAACTTTGTATAGTTTGTATACTTGTTTGTTTTCTGTCTTGCTGTTCTACATGGTTATTCTTATTTTCAGTAGTTAATTTGTTTCCAACTTTCCATAGTATGTTTGTTTTTGGTATATTGTGCTTAACTTTGTTTTGCAGTTGTTAACTCTTCTCTATTGCAAGTGATTCATATGTGGAAAATTAAAACAACAGAACCATGGAGCTTTTTATTTATAAACAAGTGATTGCATTCAAGGATGCAATTTACAATGCATCATAAGACAAAAGCTTTAACATAAACCAGCCAAACACCACCACCTACATTTTCTGTTTCCCTTTGTTCATGAAGTCAGGAATGGTCTTCTTGGCTCCTCTGCCACCAAACTGATTCCACGCTTTTGGGCATGGGAGTCCAAGAATCAGGCTGCTAGGTGGTGGACGTGGTATAGAACCACTTCTCAAGGATGGCACAACCTTTGAAGGAAAAGTCACTTCATCATCATTTGCGGGGTCTTCTTCTTCAGTACTTCTATCATCTACATAAGAAGGGGAATTGGTTTTGAAGTCTTTGGTGCTTCATCTTCTGGTTCCTTTTCAGTAAGATCATAAGCAGCTAGCCAATGCTTAAGAGTTGATTCTCTTAATGTCTTGTTTCTTGTGATTGAAGAATACCCTGGTGGAAAATATCCACCCCATCCTCCTGATGATGAATCAGAAGATGAGCCGTTAGGATCCCAAGAAGAATCGGATGAAATCTCTATGATTTCTGAGTGGGAAGGATCCATTATACTAATATGGTCTCTCTTTTGGTATGTGATGGTTTTTGTGATAAAACAATGGGTGGTTTTATAGGGAATATCAAGGTTTAATGCTATTAAATGCTTGGTTGGTATATGGGTTAATTCTTGCAGGCAAAGTGTTATTAATTGTTATTTATGGAAAGTTGTTCGTGTTTATTATTTAATTTACATTTGTTAGCTTAAGTTTTATCACAAAAAAAAAAAAAAAAAAAAAAAAAAAAAAAAAGGAGGGGTTTACACTTAAGGGGAAGTGATGTACATTTAAGGGGAGGCAAATGTACAAGTTTTTAAATCGGGTAATCTTAAGTGTTAAATCTGGTAGCTTGTGTGGCTTGCAAATATTGGTTTTTGTCTCCCTTTCTTGTTGTTGAACTAATTTTTGCAGAACAGATTAGAATGATGATAATGTAAAGCCTTGCTTTCGCTAAAATCAGTGTGTAAGTCCACTCTTTTGGTTAGGTCTGGTAAGTTTATGATTCGGCCTGGTTGACTAATTTAAGTCGGGTAGTGTTAAATTTATGACCGTTAGATCTGGTCAGAGTAATAAAGATTTATCTAAAATATTATCGTTGCACTATTTTCGGTAAAAAGAGATATTTATGAAGTATATAAGACTAAAATTTGATATACTTTATCTTCTTTTATTCTTTATTTGCTTCCAAATTTAAATCATCTTTATTTTGAACTCACGACTCTGTTTATACGCAAATATTTTCAAACCCTACCCTTCCAATCAACCAGACCTAAATCATTAACTCATCCATGGCTAACCTCAAGTTTGTTGACAAGCATAATCAAGTTGGTTTCTTGAAGAAACCAGATCAAAGTGTAGGTTTTGAGGAGATTGTGGATTTCCTAAAAGGTTCTTACATTGTTATTCATTAATTCATAATCCTACTATTTATCAATCCCTTGTTAAGCAGTTCTGGAGGTCGGTTACCTCTGAGACTCTTGATGATGGGACACCATGTTTAAGGGCAATTATTGATAAAAATGGTTTTACCATTACTGAAGCCTCCATTAGGGAAAGTCTCCAATTGGATGATGCTTTAGGAGAATTTGATTTGCCTGGTAATGATATTTTGGAGGGATTGGATAACATTGGGTACCCCACAGATGGAAGTTTTACCTTTTAGAAAAGTCATTTTACACCTCAGTGGCGGTTTTTAGTACATCATTTACTTCAGAGCTTAAGTCCCAAGAGTGGTGGATGGGATCAATTTGGTAGCAGGATTGCTTCTGCATTGGTCTGTTTATCACTTGGAAGGAAATTTAATTTTTCAAAACTAATTTTTGAAGGAATGGTGAAAAATGCTAAGGACCCTAAATTTTTAATGTATCCACGATTTTTGCAAATGGTCTTGAACTATGAAACTAAGGATAAAGTGCCTTACATCAGTGTGGCCTTTACTCCAAAACTTTTTGCAAATATAAAAAGGGGCTTTCAAGGGACACATAGACCGTTGCTTGCTGCTATGCTTGGTACTAACAATGCAGGTACATCTGGAGCTGCACAAGTGCAACCTGATGAGGAACAAGCTCAAGCATCATCTAGGTCTGCTACACCTACACCTACCCCAACTCCATCATCTCAACCAGGTCCCTCACCATCTGCTGAAAGAATACCTACACCTATCCCACAATCTTCACCTTCACAACCAAATGTTCCAAGTCCTGCAAGAGAGGAGGCACATGCACCCATAACTGTGGAAAATCTTCTCATTATAGTTCCTCAACTGCAAAAGAAGATAGCTACTTTGGAAAAGTCTAATGAGGTACTCAGAAAAGCTTATGTAACAACCCGAGATTTCAGGTCACTTTCCTAACCACGACAATTCACTATTCATCAGTTACTATTCATCATTTACTATTCACCAATCACTATTCATCATTTCACTATTCATCGTTTTTGGAGTCAGTTTGAGACTTCGAGAAGCGTTCAGAAATTTTACTATTCATGTGACACTATTCATCCCCGGGAGGGAATCACTATTCATGTTCATTATTCATTTCAGCGTAAACGTAGTTTACGGGTATTCATATTCGCGTAACCGGTTTGGTTTAACTGCGAAATTCATGCATCATCAGTAGGAACACTGCATACGGACTAGGAATAGTCTGCATATCATCAGATTTACATTTTCATACTATTCCACTCGTAGGTTTACCAAATTAATATTTTTATTACATTTGACGTATTACGTATAATTACTTTTAATTAAAACGTTAACGCGCGATCAATAAATATGACTAACACGTCCGACAATCCCCACGATGGTCCCGATGTATTTTTATACTCATTTTAATATCAAGAAAATTTTAAAATTCATTTACCCAGTATTTTGCAAATTTATTTAATTTATATCGTACGTTTAATATAATTACGACGGTTTTTGTAAAAACTAAACAATAATTACCCGAACACCCAATACTTGTACCCAACCTATTTTTGTAATTTTTATGACTTCGTCAAGTCCCGATTAACACCGTTAAATTTTATTTCTAGCAAACACGGTACCCGGTTACACTTAAAACTAATTAAAACTACACAAATCTTACATAATCTTTATAAATAATCATCACCCAACATGGCCCCCCCCCCTCCCCTTGTTTCACGCCAGCCCCCCCCCCCCCCTCCTTTAGCCCCAAAAATTCAGATTTTTCAACTCAAATTAATGCACAACTACTAATTGTCTATTATATATACTTTATACCTTTTATTTTCATTCATTTTTACATATCATTTCAAGAATACACAAGTAAACTCTCCCATCTAGTGTGTGTGTGTGTGTGCTCGGCAAGAACAAGAACAAGAGGAAGAACACATCAATTTTTCAAGATCATTACATAATCAAGTCTTACTAGTGTTCCTTTAAGGGTTTTGAAATACAAACTCAAGGGTTTATTAGGTTTTTATCATCTTTTTATCACTAATACTTCAAGTAAGTTGTCAACACCTATTTTCATAATTCTTTCAAGTTAATATCATGTTTATATCATTTTTGTAGAAGATTTACAAGTATATGTTAGTTATACCACTCTTTATAAACTTTTTACAAGTTGTAAGCCCTAGATTTGTCTTATAATTAGATCCTTGTTAGATTATCATGGATGGTGATGTTTAGGACCCTTGACACCTTAAGAAAGTATATGGTAAGTTTTAGAATGATTGGTTGTTGTTTGTGACATTTTTGGACAAGTTAATAACTAGAAAATCAAGTTTTTGCAAGTATACATAACCTACTGTCATTAAAAGTGGAACGTGGGAAACTCAGTAGGTGTGAGATAATTTTTGGCCAAATATTTAGAAAATACATTCCGAGACGAAGCCGTGGCCGAAAACGGGGATAAAAACGAGTTAATAACGAAGGAGATATGATTTTTACAAGTTTAACGACGAAAACTAATTTTCCGGAAAAATAGCAAGCTGTTACACGACTTTCGACGGACCCACTGAGGCGTTTAACGCGACCTAGATGACCCGAGCTACTGAAAATATATTAGTACATGTTTATACGAAACCACGGATATAAAGAACGTCAAAAACAAGCTAATAACGAACGAGATACACGCGTTTAAACATCGACTATATACATTTTATTTTGACAGCTTTTTAAGTAGAAAATGTTTACGTACTAGAAACTATATTTTTCACGAAACGACTATGGTGAACCGTAATTCTTATCCATTGGAACACGTACAATCAAAGGTTTATTAACGCGACTACCATATCACATTTCAATGTTTTCAAAACGCCAAGACCAACACTAACGTTTTATACACATTATGACACGACTAGTTTTACGTTAACAAGTTAACATATTTATACCAAGTTTTGGAAAAACTTTACATATCAACGATAACTAGTATTTTCAAATGACGAGTGGTATAGGTTACATATACATGTACATGCACTACATTGCCTCATAATCTAAGTAGATTATGCATATTCATTTTAGGTAGCGGCTAGTGTTCGCGCCTTGTTATTGCCAAGTATTCCAAGTGTTCCAGTATTTCAATTATTCCAAGTATTCCGATTTCATAGCATTGTTGTATCATCACTTCAGGTGAGTTTTCATAGCCCCGTATACATTTTATTATTGTTTTCAAATCCCACGGGGGAGAATACATTGCAACTGTTTTCCATACGAGCCAAAGTATCAGACTTCCTGTACATAGATTAAGTTACCTTGTTGCCAATTGAAAGTCCCCATATAATCATGAACCGTTAATTATGTTTAAGCGAGAGTGAGTGGATAGATCTATCGAGGGTGACGCCTCCATCCGTGTTGGCTTTGACCAACAACCGATAGCGGATGCATTTCATGTCTTTTCATTTGAGTGTCTGGCAAAACACTCCCAGGGGCTCCAGAGAATTCAGTCACAGCGTCGGGGTCATGAGCTTAAGGCTATTGTACAATCATTTTTTTATGTGACTTATGTCATACACTTTATACTTGTGGCTATCGTATAACTTCATTTTATTAAACCTATGAACTCTCACCAACTTTATGTTGACCGTTTTTAGCAATGTATTTTCAGGTTATTAGCTATCATGTGGGCATGCATTGGACCATCTTGGAGTCGCGGGGTCGACTTGCATCACTTATTTTCATGCACTTATGTAACCGTTTGATCTACTATGGTTTTGTTTTTAAACTTGCAACATCATTTGGGACCTATGTTTTGTAAACTCTGATTTTATTTATGATCAAACGTGTATTTTCAAAACGACACTTTAGGTCGTTCAATATATCCATTGTATGAGACGCCATGAAAGTCACACCCAAGGTATTTAATTCCGCTGCCATTAACAGGTAAATTCAGGGTGTGACAGATTGGTACCAGAGCAATGGTTATAGCGAACTAGGTTGTCCTCATACCCTAGACTATAACTACCCCAACGGTAGCGTCTCATCATTACATCATAAGTGCACATTATTATTTGCGAGGATTCATTACATGGGTTATTCATTTCATTTTGTATTGTTGCCACTGGGATATGTCTTCCAATTCCCGTACTATTGTTATATTTTCTGATGTTTACATCGAGGACGCTATGTCTTCTACTACTTCCATTGTTGCACCTACTCCTCAGATTTCACTTATTGCACCACCTTTGGTTACTTGTGCACCTACAGATTCATCATCCCATACTATTCCGGTTTCCGCAGAATCCAACTCTTATGTTCCGACGTCGCAAGACGATCGGGATGTCCCTATTACTTCAGCCCATACAGAGTATACCATTTGATAAGACGTACATGCTTAGTCCTTATGGACCTATTAGAATGCTTATTGCAAGAAAGATAGTATATCTTCATTCCTTCACTATTAGAACACTCACTACTCATGTATTACCACCAGTATCAACTACTCATACCACTATTGGTCGTCCCAGAGTGCATACTCCAGTTTTACCGCTTAGACATCGCAAGATAGCGTAAAAGAAGGTAGTGATTCCTTCAGTATTATCACCATCGACTTTATCATCATCATATGGAACCCCATTTATACCATCACATTTCAGGGACTCTACTCACATACTTAACTTACCGCTTGAGAAGCGTACATGGTTTGATACACCATTACCATCTACCACTAAGGACACTACACCACCTTATAGATTAAGGTTGATGAGAGTTCGAGAGCCCTTACTGTTAGACAACCTACTACTCTTCATCGTTCGATAATGATCTCTAATTAATTGAGACTACACATGAAGGTTTGGATGCCCCACAGACCAAACAAGAGCAACAACAAATCGCCAAAGAGTGGCATTCCTCTCAAAGACTCTATACTATCTCAGGTTTAATCGACTCATACTTCCATGACATAATGAACCAACAAGATGCTTTGAGCAATGTTACACCACCACAAGAGAACTCTTCACAACTCCCTTTTCATTACCAAGTTTGATTACATCACATTCTAAACCGATGAGTTGGATTTCATCATTGGTCATCGTAACAACACCCCACCAATCAGATATGACACCGAGACCTTCGAGATTCGGGAGTCTAACCTTGCCTTTCAGTACGACCATTGTCATTTCTTTCTTTCCCATTCTCACTTGACATGAATTAGATAACATCTTGTGGATGACACCAAGATCACGGACTCGACAGGAACATTAATAGATTCCTCAGGAATGGATTGGAATCTACATTATCTCAGACATGAATCGATGCACAACCCCGGACCTCACTTCAGGACATCATCCTAGCTTTTACCTTTACTCGCTTTTACTATCATCCTAGCCACGGGAAGGGTGGCGTAGTTCGAAGAAGCTTGTGGTATGTTGATTGTTGTACAACGAGATCCCCAAGTATTGACTTTACTATATGGGTATGGTTGTGCTATCTATGACACCGGTCAATGTAGACAAAATTTTTTAAGTGTTGTATTCATGTGTTATGAGGATATACGCATGGTTGTGGTGGTATACCTAGTGAACAATGATCGTTGCTATTACGAGTACTCATGGTTGTATTTATACACGCTGAGGTTGTACATGTGGTGGTTGTACATATCGTGGTTGTATTTACACTTGTGGTGGATATATATATACATGTTGTGGTTGTATATATTTTGTACGATAATCATTTCTAGTATGATTGTTGTTGATGTATTCTGTTGTGATCTACCAGAATTATGGCACCTAGGAAAGCTAAAGCCAAGGCTGCTGCAACGACTTCCCCAGAAATGACTCAGGCTGCTATCCGGAAGCTTGTTAGGGATAGTGTAGCCGAAGCTCTAGAGATTGAAAGAGCCGCTGTTGCCGCAAGAGCTGCCGAAGATGCTTCTCGGATAGGGACATCGGGAGAAGCTAGCAACGGAACCAATGGGAAGAAATGTACTTACAAGGATTTCAAGAGTGGAGATCCTACTTTGTATAAGGGTACTGAAGGGGCTACTGCCATGGTTCGATGGTTCGAACATACTGAATCTGTGTTTATCTTATGCAATTGCCCGGATGACTACAAGGTTAAGTTTGCCGTTACTACACTTCGCGATCAAGCCTTATCGTGGTGGAACTCTTATGCAAAGCCCATAGGGATGGAGAATGCTTACAAGGTCACCTGGGACGAGTTCAAAAAGTTGGTAACTAAGAAGTTTTGCCCACGAACTGAAGTGAAGAAGTTGGAAGTAGAGTTCTATGATCTGGTAACCGTGGGAAATGACATTGAGACTTATATTCGGAGGTACCAAGAGTTAGCCGCTCTATGCCCATCTATGGTGCCTGATGATGAAAAGTTGGTAGAGAATTTCATTGGTGGATTGCCCGAAAGCATCCGTGGTGATGTGATTTCTTTTGATCCGCAAACTCTTGATGAGGCAATCAGGATGTCTCAAAAGCTCATAGCTCAAGTTCTGAAGAAAGTGACACCCGCCAACAACAACAACAATAACTTCAACCGAAACCGTAACTACAACAATAACACCAACAATTACCAGAACAACAACAACAAAAGGAAATGGGATGACACCCAAGGTAACAACGCCAACCAACCACCACCCAAATGACAAGAAACTGCACGGGCCTATGTTGCGGGTCCGACTGAAAAGAAAGGTTACGCCGGTACTCTACCAAAGTGTAACAAATGCCAAACACATCATAACCCGGGGGATTGCCCTAAACCTTGTTTCAATTGTGGGAAGATCGGTCATCTGGCTAAGGGATGCAGGGCTGCTCCTGGGAGAAATAATCAGAATCCACCGCCAACATGTTATGGTTGTGGAGAAGTTGGACACTTTAGGAACAATTGCCCGAAAGGAAATCAGGACATGGGGACCAAGAGGAATTAGCTCGAGGAATAGCGTGCATGTTTGGGAGAGAGACCGTCAGGACATTAGCAACATCAAAGACAACAACAATGCTTAACCAGAAGGAGTTCATGTTTTAATAAACCGTAGTTGAGCCCTCTAGGGTTGTATCTTTCTTTTGTACTTTCCATAGGTATGTTGGTGTAACCTAGTTGTATTAAGCACTTTCCTATCCAATGTAATACCTATCTTTTGTTATCTTCGCGATAATCATAACCATCGTTTATTCCATTCCTATTCCAATTGCTCAATTCTCCATAGTTTCGCAACAATATACCTTTATCCTACTAGGGATTAGGCCGATTTCATTCTTGACGGACTAGTAGACTAATACCATTTCATAAGATTCATCCATGTATCCAATGAACCATTCAACAAATTTAATGCCAGTTATTTTACTACCATACGGGAGAACTATATTTTTTTTTTCTTTTTCAGAACTTTCGAAATAAGCCATTTTGTACCACCCTATAAATGGAATTTCTGTCATTTTATCAAGTATTTACTACAGCTACGCGAGACAATTTTCATGTTACTTTCAAAGGAAATGCTTAGAAAATCATTTATCAAAATAACCCGTTGAACACCATCTAAAACTTTTGGGAAAAAGTAATACCGTTTCAATTTAACCAAGCATCGCATCGTTGGTCCTCAATTATACATAGCCTGATCACCTATGTATAATTCAGGAGGAACTATGCCGTGAAGAAAATAGTCACATTTTCAGGAATTGATAATAACAATCTTCATTCAAAAGCCTTATAAACAAATGAAATCTTTCATGAACACCCCTTTTAACAAACTCTCACCGGATACTTACATCACTCATCACTCACTCAGCCATTAAGTTGAATTTGCACCATTGACTTCTCTAGGAGAGACTCTACATTATGAAGGATATTTTATGACATAGAAACGGCGAAAGGATAGACGATACCCCTCAGGTTTCTAGCAATCCCTTAAGATATTCCTTTTCTAATCGGATATACACGCTCTACCATCGTTAGCCCGACGAATCCTTAAGAGAACTTCCTGAGCACTATAGGATGTATTCAACACCACATAACCAACTTTGTATGGATTAGGATAATCTTTCGATTACTGACGAATTTCATCATCAGCAAAAATAACCATCACGGGAATATATAAAGGCACCATTTAAGACACCCTATGGCCGAAGTGACCATATACATATTTATATATCGAATTTGGAAAGTTAAATTCACGGACCTAGAACTAAACCGGGAGACAACAAAGGAAATTTCACAAGTCAAGAATCAGTTACAAGAAATGAGAAAACAATGGAAGTTAGGTCGATGCATGATGCACATCATACGGAATTGATACCCTTAAACAACGAACCTCCTAGATTCAAGTAGAAGCACGAACTATGATTGAAAGCCTTGCCTTGGAAAGGCATGATACAATTTTTGATAACCCGATAGACTGAGCTCTCGGTATCGGACCATTTCGGATTCTAGTTAGAGCCGGTCAGTTGGCATACAAACCTAAGTTTCCGTCAGAACTCAGCAACGTTCATAACACATTTCATGTTTCAAACCTCAAGAAGTGTCTTTCCGACGAGTCGTCCGTTATTCCACTCGAAGAAATTCAACTAAATGACAAGCTTAATTTTGTGGAAGAACCCGTTGAAATCATGGACCGTGAGGTCAAACAATTGAAGCAGAGTCGAATTCCTATCGTGAAAGTTCGCTGGAATTCTCGAAGAGGACCCGAGTTTACTTGGGAACGAGAAGACCAAATGCGACGCAAGTATCCACATCTTTTTCCCGAGCCTGCTTCCGAAACCAACAACATTTGAATTCAGGGACTGAATTCCCTTTTGGAGGGGCGACTGTAACAACCCGAGATTTCAGGTCACTTTCCTAACCACGACAATTCACTATTCATCAGTTACTATTCATCATTTACTATTCACCAATCACTATTCATCATTTCACTATTCATCGTTTTTGGAGTCAGTTTGAGACTTCGAGAAGCGTTCAGAAATTTTACTATTCATGTGACACTATTCATCCCCGGGAGGGAATCACTATTCATGTTCATTATTCATTTCAGCGTAAACGTAGTTTACGGGTATTCATATTCGCGTAACCGGTTTGGTTTAACTGCGAAATTCATGCATCATCAGTAGGAACACTGCATACGGACTAGGAATAGTCTGCATATCATCAGATTTACATTTTCATACTATTCCACTCGTAGGTTTACCAAATTAATATTTTTATTACATTTGACGTATTACGTATAATTACTTTTAATTAAAACGTTAACGCGCGATCAATAAATATGACTAACACGTCCGACAATCCCCACGATGGTCCCGATGTATTTTTATACTCATTTTAATATCAAGAAAATTTTAAAATTCATTTACCCAGTATTTTGCAAATTTATTTAATTTATATCGTACGTTTAATATAATTACGACGGTTTTTGTAAAAACTAAACAATAATTACCCGAACACCCAATACTTGTACCCAACCTATTTTTGTAATTTTTATGACTTCGTCAAGTCCCGATTAACACCGTTAAATTTTATTTCTAGCAAACACGGTACCCGGTTACACTTAAAACTAATTAAAACTACACAAATCTTACATAATCTTTATAAATAATCATCACCCAACATGGCCCCCCCTCCCCTTGTTTCACGCCAGCCCCCCCCCCCTCCTTTAGCCCCAAAAATTCAGATTTTTCAACTCAAATTAATGCACAACTACTAATTGTCTATTATATATACTTTATACCTTTTATTTTCATTCATTTTTACATATCATTTCAAGAATACACAAGTAAACTCTCCCATCTAGTGTGTGTGTGTGTGTGCTCGGCAAGAACAAGAACAAGAGGAAGAACACATCAATTTTTCAAGATCATTACATAATCAAGTCTTACTAGTGTTCCTTTAAGGGTTTTGAAATACAAACTCAAGGGTTTATTAGGTTTTTATCATCTTTTTATCACTAATACTTCAAGTAAGTTGTCAACACCTATTTTCATAATTCTTTCAAGTTAATATCATGTTTATATCATTTTTGTAGAAGATTTACAAGTATATGTTAGTTATACCACTCTTTATAAACTTTTTACAAGTTGTAAGCCCTAGATTTGTCTTATAATTAGATCCTTGTTAGATTATCATGGATGGTGATGTTTAGGACCCTTGACACCTTAAGAAAGTATATGGTAAGTTTTAGAATGATTGGTTGTTGTTTGTGACATTTTTGGACAAGTTAATAACTAGAAAATCAAGTTTTTGCAAGTATACATAACCTACTGTCATTAAAAGTGGAACGTGGGAAACTCAGTAGGTGTGAGATAATTTTTGGCCAAATATTTAGAAAATACATTCCGAGACGAAGCCGTGGCCGAAAACGGGGATAAAAACGAGTTAATAACGAAGGAGATATGATTTTTACAAGTTTAACGACGAAAACTAATTTTCCGGAAAAATAGCAAGCTGTTACACGACTTTCGACGGACCCACTGAGGCGTTTAACGCGACCTAGATGACCCGAGCTACTGAAAATATATTAGTACATGTTTATACGAAACCACGGATATAAAGAACGTCAAAAACAAGCTAATAACGAACGAGATACACGCGTTTAAACATCGACTATATACATTTTATTTTGACAGCTTTTTAAGTAGAAAATGTTTACGTACTAGAAACTATATTTTTCACGAAACGACTATGGTGAACCGTAATTCTTATCCATTGGAACACGTACAATCAAAGGTTTATTAACGCGACTACCATATCACATTTCAATGTTTTCAAAACGCCAAGACCAACACTAACGTTTTATACACATTATGACACGACTAGTTTTACGTTAACAAGTTAACATATTTATACCAAGTTTTGGAAAAACTTTACATATCAACGATAACTAGTATTTTCAAATGACGAGTGGTATAGGTTACATATACATGTACATGCACTACATTGCCTCATAATCTAAGTAGATTATGCATATTCATTTTAGGTAGCGGCTAGTGTTCGCGCCTTGTTATTGCCAAGTATTCCAAGTGTTCCAGTATTTCAATTATTCCAAGTATTCCGATTTCATAGCATTGTTGTATCATCACTTCAGGTGAGTTTTCATAGCCCCGTATACATTTTATTATTGTTTTCAAATCCCACGGGGGAGAATACATTGCAACTGTTTTCCATACGAGCCAAAGTATCAGACTTCCTGTACATAGATTAAGTTACCTTGTTGCCAATTGAAAGTCCCCATATAATCATGAACCGTTAATTATGTTTAAGCGAGAGTGAGTGGATAGATCTATCGAGGGTGACGCCTCCATCCGTGTTGGCTTTGACCAACAACCGATAGCGGATGCATTTCATGTCTTTTCATTTGAGTGTCTGGCAAAACACTCCCAGGGGCTCCAGAGAATTCAGTCACAGCGTCGGGGTCATGAGCTTAAGGCTATTGTACAATCATTTTTTTTATGTGACTTATGTCATACACTTTATACTTGTGGCTATCGTATAACTTCATTTTATTAAACCTATGAACTCTCACCAACTTTATGTTGACCGTTTTTAGCAATGTATTTTCAGGTTATTAGCTATCATGTGGGCATGCATTGGACCATCTTGGAGTCGCGGGGTCAACTTGCATCACTTATTTTCATGCACTTATGTAACCGTTTGATCTACTATGGTTTTGTTTTTAAACTTGCAACATCATTTGGGACCTATGTTTTGTAAACTCTGATTTTATTTATGATCAAACGTGTATTTTCAAAACGACACTTTAGGTCGTTCAATATATCCATTGTATGAGACGCCATGAAAGTCACACCAAGGTATTTAATTCCGCTGCCATTAACAGGTAAATTCAGGGTGTGACAGCTTATGTGACTTTGGTGCAAAAAGTAAAGAAAATGGGAATGGCAATGAAGAAAAAGGGTGTTCCTTTTGATGATCAGGAGGGAGAAGTTGAAAATTCTTCCAAACAGGGGAGGAATTTGGAACAAGAACAAGAAATAATTCTTCAAACACCAGTCCAAGAACCTCCAGTTCAGGAACCTGTCACCACCATCAGTCCAGAGACACTGGAAGTAGCAAAAACTTTGGCTCAATCCATGGGCAAGATTAAACAGGATAGGAAGAAAAGAAGGTTAATTTTGTCTGCTGAGGAAGAGATTGAAAAGTTTGGGACAGTGTCTGATGAAAAGTCTGATAATGAAATTAATATTGGTGAAGGAAAGTCTGGTTCTTTTGAGTCTGGTAATGAACTTAGTTCTGGTAATGAAGAGCAACATTCTGCACAAAGAGAAGGAAAGCAGGTTGTGGATGAAACTTCAAAGTCAAAGAAGTCTAAAAGAAAAACAAGAGAAGAACTAGCATTTGAGGCTGCAATTGAGAGGATTAAGGCACAAGATATTGCTGAAGAAGAAAGACAAAAGAGGCTAGATGCAGTTTATGCAAGACAATTGGCTGAAGAATCTGATGAGTTTACTAAGCTGCTCAATGTTGATGATGAAGTAAGAGCAAAATATGAGGAGCTTCTAACTGTTGAAGGTTTAACTGCTGATGAACGAGCCAAACAGTTAGCTGACTTCATAAATGCAAGAAACAATGATGATACATTGGGTGGATTCTTAGAAAAGTTTAAGCTTCAGAAGAAATCAAAGATTCCCAAGAAGATGACTATTGCAGAAAAGAAACATGATATGAAGATGTATCTAAAGAATCAAATGCATCTATCTTTGGAACAGATGAAAGGGAAATCATATGAGGAGATTCACATTGCATATCTCAAAGTATTTGAGAGAGATCAAGGTTATAAAGCTATTGATTATTATGATGTACAGAAATATTGTTTTCAGGGCAGGAAGATTAAAGAGACTAAGCTTGTTATTGAACCTGATAAAATGGTTGATTTACAACCTGAAGTTGAGAAGTTATCAGAAGAAGTGCAAGCTGAAGTAGTAAAGCCAATTGTGTTTCAAAGAAGAAAAGGTTTGGAAAGAAAAAGTAAATACAAGAAAGTAATTAAAGAAGAGGAATCTGAGGAAGAACCTTCATCTGAAGGAGCTACTATGGGAACAATTGAAAGCTCAAAGAAACCTGCTAAGATTGTTAACTATAAAATTGTTATGACTGGAGAAAGAGCTTCATATATGATTATTAGGGAAGATTATTCTAATATTATGTATATGAATTTTGCTGCTATTTTAAATGATATAAGCAGGGAGGATTTAAAGGAACTATACAAGGTGGTGAATATCAAATTTGGAGATAATCCACCTGAAGATGATGTTACAAGAGTCTTTTGGGGAAATTTGAAAGTAATGTTTGAGCCACCTACTGAGTCAAATATAGTGTGGAAACTCCCTGAACAGCAGAAGATTACCAGCTGGACCTACTTCTATAACTGCAAGGTACATTGTTTATCTGTAAAAGATGGTGATATTTATATGCTTGCAGAAGTGGAATATCCTCTGTCATCAAGTGTTTGCAAAGATATGTTAAACAAAAAGTTATCTGCTGTGAAGAAGGATGATGTATATGAGCAGATATTGGACTTAATAAAATTGCAGTCATTAAGGGATGTAGCTTGAGGATGTTTGAAAGAATTTTCACAAGTTGTTAAGTGAGATGATTGGAACTTCTCACTTGGTGGAGGTGCCTTGCACTAACACAACAAAAGGTTATCAGTCCACCTTGTCTCATCAACACAAGGACTGGCTAATCCTGAGCAAACGGCTAACAGGTAAAGATTGCTCAAATCCGTTTATGGCTGACAATTTGCCAAAAATTGTATGGTATTCAACTCACCATATCTAAGATAAGTGAAGAGTTGGCTAGCCCACAAGATTATGGCTTGTGGTAAAGGCTGTGGAAAACCATAAATGGTAATCAATTCACCATGATGAGGTGCTTTTCCATCAAAGAATTGGCTAGTCCAGAAGCAAACGGCTTTTGGTAAAGACTTAACAAATCCGTTGATAAGCTGATGATTTGCTAAAAATCATATGGTTATTAATGTACCATGGTCTTACACACCAAAACATTGGCTACTCCAGTGGTAATGGCTATTGGTAAAGAGATTTCAAATCCATTACATTTTCAATGATTCACCTCTCACAGATGGTAACACATCTGGAAGTGATGAGAATAGTCAGGAACTTAAATGAATTTGATGTACATATAGTCAATGTTGCTGCAAAGATCATATCAGAAGAGCTTATCAAGATTCAAGCTGCTAGAAAGGTTCAAGACCTAAATACAATTCAAAGTGTTCAAGATTCAATCCTCAGAAAGCTAAATCAGAAGAACTTGAAGTTCATGGAGCATGAAGATCAAGTTAGGGGAGGATTGTTGGGAATTATCATACGATTCAAGAGAAGAGAACTTAGGTCTGGTAATATATCAGAGTTAGGTCTGTTTGTGTATCAGGTCTGGTTATACAAAGTTAAGTCTGGTAGTCTGTTTAATTCTGGTTGACTTATTATGTTAAGTTTGGTCGTGTTATCAGGAAAGTCTGTTAGAGATAAGTTAGAAAAATATACAAAACGTGTAAGTATCTTTATAGAAGATTCGTGAATATCTTCTTAGTCGGTTAGCATTAGGGTTTCCTTGGTGATATAAAAGGATCCCTAAGATTTTTAGTTCTGTGTGTGAGTTGTATGAGTTTCACTATTGTGATTAAAAACTAATATACGAAGTTAGTGTTATCTCTGTGTGTTCTTCATTGTTCTTGTTAAGTTTCTGCATTAACATTAACAATTGTTAAGGGTTTCTCACTTAGACTGGTTTGGATTTATCTCAACCATCTACTAGGTATTCAAGACTACTTAGAGATCCACATACAATTCGTGGACCAACACTATGGGATACTGATTTAATGATAATAATAACTGATTGATTGTAAATAATACTGATTACCATGATTTTAGGGCATAAATAAGGAGAATATCAAAATTTTTGGCCCATGATTATTTTTACACCGATTTTCTTTTTTCTTTTTTTTTTTTTTTTTTTTTTTTTTTTTTTTTTTGATAGGATAGCTTAATCTTTAATATTTAGTTTTGTAACATATATTTTTAGGTTAAATATTAATTTAGGAGTACAACATATAGTTTTTAAATATCAAAACTTATTATTAAACTTAGGTTATAATTTATAATACTCTTGCATAATTAATTGTATGTTCTTATAAATTTAAAGTTAGAGGGGCAAATTGGGAATTTCAAATGAATGGAATTTTAGGGTTTTACAACTCTTCCCCTCTAAAAGAAAATTTTTGTCCTCAAAATTTGAGTAGATTGATCGTATCGAATCGCAGAAAGCACATGGATAATAAATACGCATGACTCTTTAGTTTCTCAAGTATTATTATTGTCAGTATAGTCCTTCCAAAGGATTCTCACAATTAGACAGATCTTATTTCTCATAATTCATAGCCTCAGATCTTTATCCATAGTGGATCAGAATGAATCAGATTCAACGAATGTGAAGCGTACATGTAGCAGATGGTAGGCTTATCTTCTCAATAGTAACATATAGAACACATACGGACAGAAGACAGATTAGATGATAATATCAAATGGTAGAGAGCTCTACAATGAAGCTTAATATTCTTAATGGGTGTACCAAGGTCAACAAAATGCATGTCGAGAGTTCACACTTATCAAGATGTCTAACGATGAAGGTAGAATGTTCGGACAGATAGAATGAACCTATGGTCTACTAACCGAGGATAGTTCTTCGTTGGATATCAAAATTTCTAACACTTCTAAGGCACTCCTCAAGACATCCTATGGTCACAATAGGTGCATGTTATATGATGTAAGTATTATCATGTTGATCAGGCGTCATAATACTAGCATCATATAAATATGCCCTCATGATGGTCATACTCTATCTCGAGTTGTGAAAAAGCAACCTATCAGCATCCTAATCGATCTTCTTCATTCTCAGGTGGTGTCAGAAAGCAATCATTATCAACAGAATGGAAAAAAGGAAAACAGATCTTATCCTAAAGGTAATGGAAACCTAAGTATGTCTAGCAGAAGTGAAGTAGGTCATCGATTTCATCAATTACTCCATCATTCACAGGAATCAACTCAATGAGACATGAATGTTCACTTCAAGAATTCGTTCATTCAAAATACATGATCTCAAAACCTCCTCCAAGTCCGAGTAGTCTGTCTTTGTTTGTCCATCAGTTAGAGAGTGAAAGGAAATCTTAAACTTGAGTCTGATTCCTCAAGCCTTCTGTAGTCCATCCTAGAACTGAGAGATAATAATGCGAATCCCTGACATGATCATTGAATACCCTTCTACCAGCGAGTCTACTTCTGATCTCAATTCATCTTAGTACAACTAATATGAATAGGGAGGTGAAACTGCGTGTCTCAGTCAGGTCTTCTAACACAGCTCAAAATTCGTCATCTTGATTAGATTCTTCTTCTATGCTCGCCACCACTTTCGCCTTGCGAGAAATGTCTTCCAATCTTCAAGGTAACCACCACTGTTGTCAACTCCAGGTTATGTGTTAAATAGTTTATCTCCTACGGTTTGGTTGTCTTGATGACCAAGCAGTAATCTTTACGTGCTGAATAAAGTATAATCACGTCCCTCCTAAGTTTCTCTCCTCTTCTCACATGCTTCATTGATGGTAACGCCAGTCGTATACACCTTCCTCTACTCTTCTGTAAGTTTCTAACTCCGGAAACTGTCGTCGATCTTGGCCCTTTGGTGGAAATCTCACAGAACCCATAGTAGTACTATCTGTTGCAACTTATGAACACCAATCAAAATTTACTCTTCCAGAACAACGGGTCATCCTGACTTAATAAGAATTGATCTTCATGATCCTCATTCGCCTCTGAACACACCACAATGTCATACTATAACAAATTTGTCCAAATACTCGTGAAAGACATGATTTCATTAGATCGATCCACAAGGATAATTGAAGTATTTGCCAATACAATTGACATCATTAAAATTCATAGTGATCACAATGAGTACGAAAGGCAGTTCAGGAATATCTTGCTTCTTTCATGTAACAGATGATAATTGGACCTTAAGCAATCTCTATTGACACTTCACATCCTACGGTTGATCAGATAAATCCTCAATTCGGGGTAATGAATAACGGTTTCGCCAATCAGAATTCATGGTAAAAGAATTAATAAAAACGATTGTTTGAGTCGCCAAAAGTGAGACGTATAGCATGACAGTCGTTAGCATTTTCATGCTCAGTCAACAAATCCATACCAGAATAATATCGAAATTATATATTTCCAAAGGAAAACACTCAGCAGAATGAATCTTATAATCAGAATGGAATGGTCAAATTCCTATACTTGTGGTTAATAACCACCAGGTTTCTCATAAGAAAAGAAATGGTTTATGTGAAATCCAAAAGTGTTAGAGGAAACTTAATATGCTCAGCATAAGCAAAAGAATTCACAGAATGTGTCAAACACATTATAGTTGTAAGAATTCTCAGAGTGGTCGAAAAGGTATCAAACGAATCAGAGATGAAGGTCGGAATCAGAAAGTGAAACTTAAATGGTGTAAGGTATATCCATGTAGTTCTTGAGGCATTCTAAACTTACTTGGTTACTAAACTTAGGTTGTGCATAAATTCTAATTTCTGAAAGAATGATCTTATAAGGTTTAACTAAAAGTAGAGGCACGATTCAGAGTGATGCGGAAGCAATACTACTCAGGCAAAAGTCCTGGTCTACCCAATCCTCACCGGTCATAATTTAAGTTTCTACAGGGAGATCCTAAAGCAAGTTCTCAAAGGTTGTTTATAAGCTCTTATAGTGGAAGCCTAAGGGTCCAAACTTCACAGGTCAAGGTTTTATGTACTACAAGTCGAAGCCTGGTCTCTGATACCATAATTGTAACACCCCAACCCGACAAGGGTTAAGATATCACATTCATGGTGTCAAACAGAACATACGCAAGCAGAAAACTTTAATAATATAAATAAATATAAAGGTTACAAATGAATTCTTAAGGAAAATGAAGTACACTGACTACAACTAAGATACAATAAGTCTAATATGAAAAATCTCCAAGTCAACTCTAATCCATGGTAGCTATCAAAGGTGTAGTCCTCTAAGAGCTCTTATGCACTCTTCACTCATATCCCAGCTTCCCTCTAAAACATGTCGCGGTGAAAAGAAATGCGGCTGAGCTTAAAAAGCCCAGTGAACAGATATGTATAACAAAGTAATGAAACTGAAAAGAGAATACCTAATATGGTGCATTGGGGAATAACCGAAGGTATATCATAAGTGTATCAAAGGTGTAAAGATGTCAGAAACCTACCACGAGCCCAGAAACATATCATAACATAACATAATATCATAAACCTCATATCAAATCATAAGTAGCATAGTGGAGTAGCTAGCTCCCAGAAATGTGAAAGGCGTGTACTGCACACATCACCAGTCACCAGAAACATATCATAATAACATAACAGATCAGATCTAGGATGCATCCATACGCCCCTGCAAAAAATCATAATCATCGTGGCCATACGTATTACATAACAAAAGGGATGGGGTGGAACATCACTCGACCACCCTAGAGTCATGCCATTGGTGCATCAATGACATGGTCATGGAACCCCCATGACTAGTGATAGCTCGGGTATCAAACTGAAGGGTCAAACAGAATGTCATAGTAATGACACAGAATCTAAGGTCATCAGAAATATCATAATCATAGGTTCATATCAAAGGGTGCATAGCAAATGTTCATATCAAAGGGTACGTAGCAAAGGTTCATAGAAAAGGGTGCATAGCAAAGGTCCATATCAAAATCAGAAGATAAGTAAATCAGAAGGTGTGAAAGGTTCATGAAAAACCTTATAAGAAAGGTCAAAATATCTGTACCTTATGCAAGCAACCAAAATAAGAATGGATACCGAAACAGAGAATCACTCCTTCTTCACCGAACATATAAAATTTAATGATCACGTGTTACTTATAAGCTTGTTTTAATCAGCTTTAATAATTTAGGTTTTCTTCTATTTTTAGAAACTTTCTATTTTTAGTAACCTTCCAGATTAAGTAACTTTCCATAATTAACAACTTTCCATTTTTAGTAACTTTCCATTTTTAGGAACTTTCTATTTTTAGGAACTTTCCATATTTAGCAAGTTTCCGTATTTAGCAAGTTTCCATATTTAGCAACTTTCCATATTTAGTAAGTTTCCATATTTAGTAACTTTCCATACTTAGTAAGTTTCCATATTTAGTAAGTTTGCATATTTAGTAACTTTTAACACGACTTCCCAATTTAGTTAAATTAGGTTTAGGGTTCGGGATTATCAAATAGGTTTAACATACTTACACACTAGTCAACACAACATTAATAAGTCATACCAGAAATAGAAACAAGTATTGGGGCACCTAACATCAAAAGAACACCTTTAACACTTAGGTAAAACATGCATACATATTAACTGATTTTATCACAAAATTAAGCCCAACAAACGAATTTTAAAAACATATCAGAACCCCAAAATAAAAATCCACAAAATTATCACAGAATCCCATATGTCTTAAGAGTCTATTGGAATTTTTACAGATTTTAGTATCAAGTGTACAGTCCTTTTAAAAATCGTCTAAGTTAACACGTTCAGATTCGGATCTGCAGATACACTTCAAAAGTATGCACTTAAAAAGCTAACCATATTACTTCAGAAAATTCTACAAAAATTCCTGAAGGTAGTCCACATATGAAAATTGATTCCTGTAAATTTTTGGCCTCTAATCTGCTATAGTTCTGAAATGAAAAATCGTATAATCCGACTGAAATACATCTCGGCTAGCACATTTTAACATATCATCACATTAAATTCAGAAAAACATCCAAATCTAACTCAAATTCGTTCAAACCAATTGGAATACTTTCCTAGGACCCTAAGCTAGGTTTACATGCAAGAATTTTAGAATTAGAAACTTCAGAAGCTCACGTTATCAAGCACACAAAATCAATATTCAGAACAGTCAATCACACAAATCCATTTTAGGTCATATCTAGCACCATTTTAATTATCCAATTTGCATATAAACTTATACCCTTCAACCACAACTCATCAAAGCATCATATTAACATACTTATGCAATCAAATCCAAGGAATCAGACACCAATTCAGTTTATGTAATCTAAATATTCAAGAACCGTTTTAATTTATTCACAAACAAGCCCTAATTCATCTAATCCTTTTTAACCCAATTAACCACGTGATCAAAACAACTTTTATTTCCAGAAATTACTCATCACAAACATATATATAAACATTTCATACAAATCATTCAAGATCAACAACAATAACATAGACACGAAAACACATAAAATAACAACACCAAAATCACAAAAGGCCCTAATTTGACTCACAATTAATTTCTAGGATTTCAAGGTTTTAATGTCTCAATTAATGATCATTTATGATTAGTATAACATGTTCTAGGACTGATTAACATATGTATGTGTCGAATGAATGAAATCAAATAGGAGACATGAATACCTTGTTGTCAAATCAAAGGGGAAAACGATTAGGACATCAAGGAACAAAGACTCGGATCACACAAGGACTCCAACGACCTGCACACGATCTTGGTCACCAAACCTTGCTCTTCTTCCTTTTTTTCTTCTTCCTGCCATGAGAATTAATGGAGAGGAGAGGGAGGATATTGAGTGTGGAAAAATATTTGAAAGACCGTATATTTGGTGAGGAATAAAAGGTAGGGCGTGTATATAGTTTAGGAAACTATGGGATACTGATTTAATGATAATAATAATAATTGATTGATTGTAAATAATACTTATTTCCATAATTTTAGGGCATAAATAGGGAGAATATCAAAATTTTCGGCCCATGATTATTGTTAAACCCTTTTTTTTTTGGATAGGATAGCTTAATCTTTAATATTTAGTTTTGTAACATATAGTTTTAGGGTAAATATTAATTTAGGTGTACAAAATATAGTTTTTAAATATCAAAACTTATTATTAAACTTAGGTTATAATTTATAATACTCTTGCATAATTAATTGTATGTTCTTATAAATTTAAAGTTAGGGGGCAAATTGGGAATTTCAAATGAATGAAATTTTAGGGTTTTACATAAGCCTTCTTCTCAGCATACTAAAATGTGTATCTTTGCGAGTTCTTTACCAATTTCTACGTCTCTTCTGCTCCTATGCTCATTTATAACCTGGAAACAAAATATAAAGAAATCAAAGCATATATCCTTAAAAACAATATAAATAATGAGCATATTAGGGGGAAATTGACACATAAATAACAGGAGTATTTGATGTCATCAAATATACCCCCACTTGAACTCAACTTGCCCTCAAGTAGACCTTATTAGAATCATTTCTAAAAGGATATCCCCCAAGCAACTCGGGAAATATGAGTTTAAAAACTTCCTATGCTAGGATATTCAAAGCCGAACACCTCACGAAATGGGAAACAAACACTCATACTCTTTCTAGTCTAAGTGTCAATTTCAGGGTGATCACTCAACGCACAGTCATAGCATGTATTCTATCATAGGCTTGGCGGTTACACAAATCTCCACCACTAGAGCTAAGGTCAAAACAATCTTTGAAGGCAATATTGGGTGAACAAATATAAGGCTAAGGGTGTAGTGTCGTTACTAACATACCACGGAAAAAGTGACAAAGAACATTGATACATGACCAGAACGCTGGGCAAGACACCAATGCCTGCTTGATAATCACCTAGGCATGATTTACGACTAAAGGGTAGGATAAGACATGGGATGCACATAAATGGTGAAAAATAAAAAAAATGAGAAGCAAATAGTCTTAGCCTACAACCAAGTCATCACCGTCTGCCTTCCATCCAAAGTCCAAGCTTCAAAACTCAAAAATCGGATCATAATGTAGCAAGTAGTATGCTATAAGTGGATGTCATATAATGATGTTCACACTAACTTGGTCTTCAATAAACTAGTTGGTGTAGATTCGTCACCAACTTACATCTTCAATCGAATGTGATTGAGGTAGTCTCCTCAATACTAAATCTTGATAAGCTCGTACCAAGTGCTAGCAATGATGCACTTATCGATAATAACTATATACATACAGAAAGACAATATTTTTTTCTTTTTCTTCTTTTTATTTATTTATTATTATTATTTTTTTTTAGAATCATAACTATACACCCTAATATCATCCCCCCACTTGAGATGAATCATACGTGAGAACTAGGGGGTCTTCAATGATCTTAAAAAATGTGTCTTTGACATAGACGTGATTCCCGAATCTCTCTACTTAAACCTTGAACTTGAGCAAACAGTGACTTCCCAATCATACACCAAGACTACACGGTAGGCTAAGGTGAATAGGTGTATCGAAATAATATTTATAAGGGTATGAAATGAAAAGAATGGCTCTGAAGGGTGTATCTATGGGTATCTTGCACTAAAGGTGAGTGCAACAAAATGGTTTAACACGGGGGTTGAAAAGTCGAGGTGACTAATCGATAAACGCACACTATTATACACATATGGGCTATTTGGGTGTTAATCCTAGAATATTGCCTTCTTGAATTGTTCCTTCAAAATGTATCAAGCTAACTCGACACACTACTCGTCCATGGTCTCAAAATGATGTAAAGGCCAAGTTCTAAAGTTTACATACTACCGGCACACTCAATATTTGGTGGTTTTGGGGTAAATAAGGGGAAACGGATAGGCTAAATCTCACCATGGAAATCAAGGGTCAAATGTGGTCGGCTAAGGTCTATTCTAGTTAGGTTAGGAAAAACATGTCAAAATTTTAAAAATGGCATAATTTTTCAAAATAAACTAGAAAAATGAGGGCAAACAAGTTCAAGTAATAATTCTACTCCCGTCCCCCCCACTTGAAATGTACAAAGTCCCTTTTATACTAAAAATGAAATATAGATTAGGTGAAAGTAGAATTAGAGATAGAACTTCCCTGAAATTTGCTCCAATATGAAAGAAGGATAACGAAATACTAAGACTAAAGTCTGAGAATCACCAGATATCGGAGGGGAGGTTACGGAGTAACCATAGAGTAGGGTTACGCCGTAGTTGGTGCACATAATGAAATACTAAGACTGAATTCTTCGTAAGTGAGCCATACATCATACTCTTTGCTCCAATTCCTGCAAAATAAGAAAACGAACATACCAAGCATAAAATCCAATAAAATTTAAAACAAAACAAAAATAAAAAGATAGGCATGGGGTGCCTCCCACGAAGCGCTTGTTTTTGTTCGAGTCTCGAGTTTGACTCCACCCTTATTTACTACGTAAAAGGGTGTTCATCCCCTCACTTGTAATCAAGTGTGGGTGAAAATAGTAATCAACACCGTGAGGGTGTGAATTCGCTATCGGATAGGGAAATGGTGAATGAAAGTTATACCTTGAAGGAGATGTCATTTCCCTCCTTACCTTACCCGAACTGGTTGATGCCTTGAAGAGCTTGAATACTCCGTGTTGTGGTTGAATGATTTGCTTCCATGCCTTATTCGCCTCCTTGTTACTCACAGTAGCGTCTATGATTATGCCTCCTAATTCCTTCTCAAGCTACACCAAAATTGGTTCCATATCCGGTGAAACATAACCATCATTGGGTGGTGTGATAAGTACGGTTTGTGAGGTTAACGGTTGCACTATGTCATCCGCCATTTCTTCAACCTGTATGGGAAAACTAGCAAGATCATTAATAGGAATGACAGAAGAGTTAGAAGAGTTACCATTCTGTGTTGTAGTTGATTCCGCATTAGCATGTGGAATTGCTTCATCACCTTATAAGTTCCTTGCTTCAATCTTCTTCAATTGATCTTTGCTTGTTTCTTCTTTCCTCACAACCTTCAAATGTCCTGGGAATGGGATAGGTGGTACATATGGCCTAACATTAGGTAAATCACGAAGAATCGGCTCCTTGTTGACTTCCTTGATCTGTCCCATTTTGGCTTTTTCTACCTCATTCTTTTTATTTTCCAGGACTGTTTGGTTTAATTGTTCAAGCTTTACCTCTACATTCATCCTCCTAGCATCGAGCTTCTTCAAGTTCAAGTTCGTGGTTTCCTTGAACTTTCTAATCCATTCATAATTTGAGTCATGCATCTTCCTTGATTCTTCACAATATTTGTTGATGATTTCCTCCAAGGATTCAATATACTTGACCTGCTCATATGCTTTGCATTCTTCTCGTAGAGAACGCTCATGTATAGCATGAATGTTTTCCTTAACCTTCTTCATATCACATCCAAGTCTATCCATTCTTTTGGTTATATCACCAATGTCATCCAAGCTATTGTTATTCGTTAGCCAAGTGGTTGCTCCCTCATACCAATTTAGTGAATGGTCTACCATCATTTGTATTGATCTAAGGGCTTATGTTGGTGGCATCATAGGGATCGGCCCTGGAGAGTCGAGCATTCGGCGGAAAGGGATGCTTAAACCTTTGTAGAAAATAAGGACTTTCTGATGGTCGCGGAGATCATGTGTTGGGTACATATAAAGAAGGTCATTAAACCTTTCCCAAGCTTCATATAATGTCTCATCCTTCCCTTGTCTGAAATTCCTTATCTCTTCCATCTTCTTGGCAATCCTTGAAGGCGAACAATATCTCCGAATAAATGTTTTCTCCAGAAGATTCCATGTATTGATCGGCATAGCAGGAAGCCTGTACATCCATCTTCTGGCTGCACCTGTGAGTGTAATTGGAAACACTCTAAGCATTAATGCATCATGAGTGACTCCTGGAGTGTAAAAAAGATCTACGATCTCTAATACTCTTCGCACATGCAGGTGGGCGTCTTCATCGTTAGTTCCCGTGAAAAGCTTATGTCTGAGCTCCTTCATAAACTGGCTACTGATCTCAAAGCTGATATTAGTATTAATTTCGGGACTAAACACGCCTGGTCTTTGGTTACCTCGAGTCAAAGCCATGTATTCCTCCATAGTGAGAATGTCAAATTCCGAATTACCCATATCCTGAAATTTCAAAAACAAAAACAAAAAAAAAAACAGAAAAGAAAGGAAAAAGAAAACTAAAAACAAAAACCTAAAATAATAAAAGCAAAAATATTTACAAAACTTAAATTAAAATCCTAATATAGCTCCCCGACAACAGCGCCAAAAACTTGATGCAGGTTTTACTGACCAGGTCTTAAATTTATAAAGTCTCGATTACCTAAGGTCTACCCTAATGCACTAACGGACAGTGTATTCGGTCGCGTGTAGAATAGTAAATGTTAAAACCGAGGTCGTCCTAAGAGCTATGTGTTGCGGATCCTATTTAAGTCTAATGTCACGTTTTAAGTTGGATTGAGTTGAAATGATTAATTAAACTAAATAAAATAGAAATGAAAGTAAAAGCTGAAAGTAAATTAAAGTTGTGAGCAGTGGAGGGAAAGTGTACTAGCCTAGTTAGTCATCCTATATCGCATTGACTATGTTCTCTATATAACTATTCTAACGCGTCAAGTGGGGCGGACATATATCACTAGGTTCATTTGGTCGATTCCCCTAGCCTATATCCCTAGAATCCTGTCGGGAACCAAAGGCACGACCCTCTATAAGTAAGCTGATGTACGGTAGACTAGTTTGAGTCATTAAGTACCACTACATGCTAGACTTATATATGTGTGGCCCGGCCTCTCGGATATTAAGCCACACCTCTAACTTCTTAAGTTTATCCAACCCGAAAGATGGTCCTTTGGTCGATTTGCATACAAGGTCCATGGCTAGCACTTACGGTCTGCATTTCCATTTCCCTTGCAACTAAACTACACTAGGGTCCTTTGGTCGATTCTCTTAGCATACCAAGTACGACCGGTTCTTCCAAACTACTGAAGCTAAAGGTTCTATCGATAAACTAAGCATGCACACACTAGAAGCATTATAAAAAGTACGAAAACATAATCAAATCAATATAGAAATCATAACTAGGCTAGCACCAAAGGTGCTTTGCCAAACATACAGAATCAAACCAACAATGATGAATAAAACATGAATTAAATTAGAAATAATGTTTGATAAAAATTACTTGATGTAGAGCTAATAATGATGATGATTGCAGGTGAATTCTCCCTTGGAAAGTGGCCTGGAACTGCTGGAAATTGCCCTGGAGTGATGCCCTAGTCGACCCCTAGGAGGGGGTGAGGAGAGATGCCTAAAAGTGCAGAATTCGGCCTCTATTTATAGCGTTCGAAAAGATTATGGCGTTACTATAGTAGGGGTTACGCTGTAGTATGGGTTACGCCGTAACTACAGTAGGGGTTATGCCGTAACTACAGTAGGGGTTACGCCGTAGTAGGGGTTACGCCGTAGTAGGGGTTATGCTGGAATTTTCCAAGTCTTGAGATTTCTACGGCGTAACTAAGTCGATTAAGTTACGCCGTAGCCTTCAACTGCATTGACTTTGGTCTTCATGTTTGAATTCATAGCTACGGCGTAAATGAGAGTATGAGTTACGCCGTAGCTTCTTCTCAGCATACTAAAATGTGTATCTTTGCGAGTTCTTTACCAATTTCCGCGTCTCTTCTGCTCCTATGCTCATTTATAACTTGGAAAAAAATATAAAGAAATCAAAGCATATATCCTTAAAAACAATATAAATAATGAGCATATTAGGGGGAAATTGACACTTAAATATCAGGACTATTTGATGTCATCAGAGGTCCACTCCATTGGACTTATTACTACATTCAAGCCTACAAAAGTTAGATTTGGGCTTCATAGGAGCATTAGATGTAGCACTCGCATATGAAACCGGCTTCACATTAGGGTCAACCGTAGATTGAGGCTGTTTTAGCACACTAGCATTGTAAGGGGCTGAAGTAGATATATCATTAGGACCTTTACTCCCCATGTTAGCAGCCCTACATCCACCACCATCATCATCATTAGACCTATTTTCCGCATTCATCAACCCAACTTTGTGCATAGCATCATCAAAGTCCTTGCAAACATCAAACACCGCTTTATCAATACCATTGTGACCAACCCCCTCTTGTGTAGGGCACGATTGGGGATGTTGCCCAAAACAATCCGTCACATGTGTAGTAGAAGCATTAATGCTTGTAGTAGTAGCCACAAATGTAGGTTGAGGTTGTTTCAATAAATTAGGCTGATTAGGAGAAACAGTCGCACCAACCATATATGTTTTACTAACGTCTCTAACTGACCCATCATCGACAACCAAATCATTAGGATCAGTTACCAAATTAGGATCAATATGCACCATCTTAGGCTGGGCAACACAGGCGTTCCCAGCTTGTTTTATCATACTAGAATACCCATGAGTCACGTTCACATCATGACCAGCATTTGGTCCAAGCTTTGTAGGTTCCAAAGTAGTAGCATGTGCAGATTCCCCAACGTTACTAGTATTAGAACCAATATCATGATTTTCAGTAGATAAACGACTAGATGTACACTCACTTACAATTCCGATAGAACCCTCAGTAGACACCTTCATAACATCAACATCATTAGACACGTTCCCATCATGTTTAGAACTAGGGTTTTTCAAAACCCTAACAGCTTTTCGTAAGTGATTCACCCCAGAAGTCCCATCGTCTTTTCCCTTCAAATGATGCATACGAGCAGCCAATTCATCGACATCAACATTGATATTCCCAACAGATTGAGAAACATCAGACATGTTCTTGTTATTAAGAAAACCCTTATTAATCATCTCTCTAAAACCTACGTACACTAGATAAAGCAAATGACCAGGAAAACAGAAACCCTAACTAAAAAGTTAGGGTTTAGACGAGCAGCACCATAGATCTAACCTCCAACCATGAATAATGTCGATCAATAAAGGAATTATGATGTTAGTAATGATGATCGATTAATATAATAAACCGATTAGGAAAAACCCTAAAGTCAGTTTAAAGAATAACATGAACCCCAAATCGATTAACAAAAAACCACTAAAACGGTATGATTTAAGCCACGGATTGAATAAATTAATGATGAACAATACTGCAAATCACTAATTCAAACAATTAGAAACAGAAAACATACGATTAGAGGGAGTTTTAGAAAACCAATTAGGGATATTAGGGATAAGTTATTCACCAGAGAGAGAGAGAGAGAAGCGTGGGTATTAATAGTTGGAATCATTGAAGTGTAAATCATTAGAGCAGGGACTTCTATTTATATTTTGTTATAGACTAGTGTAACACCCCGTTTTTGATATTCGCAGCGGAAATATAAGTTGGGGTGTTACTTCAAGTATCGTAGTCATGATAATAGAAAACGACTAAAAAAGAGACGTTTTAAATAAAATTGTCATCATTTATTTATTAAATCAGAGTACATAATATAGGTCCCAGAGGGAAGTTCGGAAATACGTTATAAAAGTTATATTATTCATTTGAATGATAACATAATAGACACCCTTTTTATAAAAGAAGGTCCACAGCCACTCCGTGCCAAATCGTACTTCTAATTACCTGAGATAAAACATGCTAAAAAGTCAACACAAAGGTTGAGTGAATCCATAGTGTTTTAAGTTATAATCAATTTGAACACAAGCTAAGTAAAAAGTAAAATATCACAGTTCGGAATATTGCACTAAGCCTCATGACACGCAATGCGTTGACAGTGTCCAGGTTCTACCAACATAATTAAATGAAAGTAGTCTTGCCCCCGAGTAGGAGTCTGCCATAAACTCTTTATAGAAATCAAATATAATGCATCTGCCTAACCGGCTACCCCTAAGGGTATCCATCCGACTAGTACAAATGGGTCGTCAGGCCAATAGATCTATTCACTATATTCGCGCTCACCCTGCGGGTGACTAATGGTGCATGATATGAGGGACTTTTTAAATATAAATAGGCAACCGTTAACTTAGGCAATAACAATCAGGAAAAAGCATACAAGAAAAATACTTGTGTTCGGTTTAGTAGCATGTATCTCCCCACAAGTTTGGAAAACGTATAAAGAAAAGTGGGACTATGAACTCACCTTGATAGTCTGAATAGAAAACGAAATTAACTAAAGTTGATAAACGTCTACGGCACGCAACCTGGTTTGGTGTGTCATAATTTAGTAATCGTTCGCGAATATAGATAAGTTTTAGTGATCGTTTCGTAACGTTTTTGATTGTCGATTAAATGTTAATTTGAGACAACATGAAGTCTCTCCAAAAGTTATAAGACTTTATCTTATTCATTATTTTTATGTTTTCGTTCCGTCTGTTCGTTAAATATATATTTTGTTCATTTGTTTATCGAAATAAATGTATTTTGTTTATTACTTAAATCGAATTATATATATATATATATATATATATATATATATATATATATATATATATATGTGTGTGTGTGTGTGTGTGTGTGTGTATATATATATATATATATATATATATATATATATATATATATATATATATATATATATATATAAAATAATAATAATAATAATAATAGAAAATGTTACGCTTTTACCCATATAGTTTCATATATTGACAATTTATACTCCTGAACTTTCTTAAAATGACAATTTTTACCCCTCAACTTTTATAAAATTGCAACTTTTACCCCTCAACTTTGGTCAAATGACAGTTTCTACCCTATAGTTTCAAAAATGACACTTTTTACCCCCGGACTGCAGATCGACTTCATTTTAGGTCCTTGTTATAAAAACAGTTGGAGTTTTGTCAGAACATGATCATATGTATGTATGAACTACCTCTAATGTGTTTTGTAATGTCTTGATTCATAAAACAAAATATGGATTAGGGTGCGTTTGGATTTTCTGGACAAGAAATGGAAGAAAAAGAAAACATGCCATTTGGCCTAGGTAACTATTACAGACTTATTTAGTAGTGTTTTTAGAGTGTATAAAGTATATAGAAAGTAATGAAAAGTGTTGAATCACTTACTTAGCTTCCATTCGATTTATGGTATATATATATGGGGTGTATGGATTCAAAATGGTTCTCCAATGTTCCTCCTCCTTCTAGGCTTCCTAGGGTTCTTGCTTAGACTTGTATGAGAGCTGTGGGATCAGTAAAGAATGGATGCGGGTTGTTCTTTTGGAATTCGAGTGATATGGTAAAAAGAAATTGGGGCATTTAGTTTGTTATTTATAGATGGGTATGTGTTCAAGGTTCCAAGATGGTTAAGTCATCATGTTACGGGTTTAAGGGGACATAAGGATGTGGTTTATGGTTTTTGAGGACAAGTGGATGAGGAGGGGGGAGATATCTTGGGGTGTTTGAGAGGTGGTGATGTGTTTCACTTTGGAACCAAGGAAACCAACTACCTAATATGTACATGCTCATGTGGATGGTTTTAGGACATAGGAGAGGGCTTGTGGTGGGTATTAAACTTAGGGGTTTGTAAAGAATTAGTTTAGTTAGGTTGGATTAGGGTTTTGAACTAGAAATGGAAATGGGGGTCGAATAGGCTTAAGGAAGTGGTGCTATGGGCTATAGGTTGTTGTACTATAGGGTTTAGGATTGTATCTAGTTACTTTTAAGGTTTAGTGTAAGTATTCATTTAGTAGAAAATTTAATTTAGGGTTTGTATACATGATCTGAATAAAATCTAAGATTCTGTCTTATCCAGATAGTGAGAATGATAATGGGAAATCGTACAACGATTTGATTGATGATGTAAGTTTGATATGCTTAAAATGTCTGAAGTTCAAAAATAATATTATATATAATATTATCTTGTTTCTACCTCATTTAAATCCAATAATATCGTTCCGCTATCAGTCCTTGGTTACATTTCTTAGTCTTAAAGGGTTGTCTAGGAATTTCCATTTGGTACTTAAGGGATTGTAATTTCATTAGTTTTATCTCTACTGGATGAAATAAATTTGAATGTTTGGCCACCTAATAAATCCAATGACTGTGAATAGTGTTTCCAACGGTCAGGAATAGTGATTGTGAATAGTAAAATCTAACGGTCATGAACAGTAACTTTTAACGGTCGTGAACAGTGTTTTAACGGCTATATTTTGCCCAATAAATACCCCAATTTTAATCCTCATTCTTCTACCACCAAATTCTGTCATTAAAACCTCAAAATGTTGCATCTTATTACATTCCTAGCAATCGTTTACGTGGTTCTTGCGGTTACTTATTTGGCATACATTCCAAATGAAGATTATGCGTTATTGGTTTGCGTCCTAGCGGTCCTTATACCGATTGTGATCCTCGCTATTGGCGTTGACAAGTTATGGGGGTAATAGTCTCGCACTAGGGTTTGTTATAATAAGTCCTTATTGTATTTCTATGCAATTCTCAATGAAATAAAACTCGATTGTTTCTATGTCTATGGTTTAGTCGTATTTAATGTTTTGTTTGTATTTTATCGTATAGGATAATCAAGGTGATTCATCCAGTGGAGGCTTTCGCTATCATGTTGTTGGGGGTCCTAGCTGTTATGGCGGGTCAACCTCTTAGTGATTTTATTCCTTATCTTGTAATCATTGTAACCTTAGTACTTCCGTTCCTAATTATTTCGCTATGTATGAATTTCCGTGGGTTCTAATAAAATTTGTACTATGTTGTGTTTACTATAAATCTTTGTGAATTCTTTAGTGGTTTCCCTATATAATTTGTAAAAATCGTAAAATTCTTAGTCTTCCTTATTCGCCTATATGGAAATTGACTTGGGTAAACTTTTAGTACGTGCGCCTTTAGGGAGTACAATAAGCAATCTTTAATAACTATCCAATAAGCCTTCTAGATCTAGTTTTAGAATTCCCTAACGAGCCCAAGTTAAGGCCTAAAATCATTTTTAACCCAACGGATTATTTATTTCTTAACGGGCCGGATTATATTGTTTTAGAAACCTATTTACATAAAAATAATCCAAACGTGTTATAAGTAGTTGATAAGCACTTCATTTAAACTTCAATAAACTTGTCAAAGTCTCGGAAACATTTTTCATTCGTTTTACACTAAAAATGACCATTTTTGCAAATAATTTCAAACTTAGGGACTAAGGTTGTCTATATCGGAAAAATAGGACATAAAGTGTAATTTTGGTATGCTTGGGACAAAATAGTAACTTTGAAGTCTAAAATAACATTTTGTAAATTTTTGGACTATATGTATATTTTAAGGACTAACGGAAAAAAAATAGGTGTAGACATATTTTTAGTCAAAAGTGATGTTTTTATGAACCATTTATTTCGTGTTAATATTTGCTTTTGAATGAAGATTGTTATTAGAAAATCTGAAAAGATAAATGTTCCATTTATGACATGATTCTTCCTAAATTAGACATAGTTGATCAGGCTATGTATAATTGAGGATCGAATGATGTGATATTTAGCTCAGTCATTGTGGCATTTTATGTTTTCCAAAAAGTTTTAGATGGTGTTCAACGTTTTGTTTTTGTAAAATAACAACATAATTATTTTTTCAAAAGAATAAGAAAATTTTGGTTCTCACTATCGGTATGAGTTAGGAATTTCTAGGGTAATAATGAGTTATATTTGAAATAAATCCGAGGGTTGGTGTCAGAATCCTACAGGGTAATGGTAATCTATTGTTCAATCCTAAGATAATATTAACCAAACTTCTAGGGAAGTATCAATGTATTGTTACGTAATGACTATAAACAGGATAAATAGGAATAGAAACTGGAATTGTGATTACTTATGAAGTATTATAAAGTAGTGGTTCATATAGTAGAAAGATAGGTGTTATACTTAGGTTACATTCATCATACCCAAGGTAAAGTACATAGGAAATACAACTTAGAGAGTTCTAAACCACATATTATTTATTTACTACAGGAATTTATCTTCTGCTTAAACACTAATGTCATCCGTTGACGTTCTTGGAATCTTAACGATTTTTCATTCCTCGGCACTAGTCTTGTCTTTCCAATTGGTATTGTAGTTTGGGCACTGACTCTTGTAGTGACCCTTTCCACCACATCCGTAGCAGGTCAGGTTTTCTGATGGTTGGTTCTCTCCTGTTGCTTTACAGTCTTTGGTCTGATGTCCAATTCTCTGGCACTTTGTGTACTCCACAATGCATGGACCATAGTAGTGTAACATGCATTTACTTCACAATGGTTTTCTTCCGACATAACCACTTCCTTTAGCAGGTGTGGCTGTAGGGGCTTTGGCAGTTTCCTGCTGACAATTTAGTTGGTGGTGGTAGTTGATGCGATCTTGAAGATGCTTGCGGTAGCAGTCTTGGGCGTTGGTGTAGTTACAGTAGGTAGGGGTGAATGGTTTTATTTCTGTGTGTTTTCGCTTTTGGTTATTTTTCTTAAATGTAACACTATGTTTAATTCCTATGGCACGGTTTATGGTAGGTTTAATCATCTTGCCTGGGCCTTTATGATAAGCTGGTCTACATCCCGTGAAACCTTCAGAGGTATGCTCATATGACACAACCGTCTTCTTTTCTCCTGTGCTCATATTGTTGCTATTCAGGTGAGCTACTGTAGTCACTTCGAGTACCGTTGTAATGAGGTTAATTACCAACTTTCGGATATCTTCAGGAGTCATCAGTGGGATATTTGTATTTTTCATGTTGGCTTTCTTCTATCAATATCACAAGAAACATGAATTTTAGAATTCCCGTAATGACCATGTTAGAATAATTACATAATAATGCTAACAAGTGGTCACATGCGAAATTATATACAATTGAAAATCAATAAATTACGATGTGTCTGATTAACATCGTAGATAAATGATTAATTCTTGGTATAAAATTGCTAAGGAATAAACAAATCCATTTACAAAAACTGAAGTTCAGCAACTTTCTCTTCATTCATCAAGTTTTCTTCCGAAATTTTTATCTTAGCGAATTCTATAATTATAGCCTAGTTAGGGCAGGTATAAGAGGTAATAATCTTAAGTAGTGTCTTAGTAGATCTAGGAAAAAGTAACAGGATATTAATAACTTGATTGAATGTTTTTATAAAACAATTAATACAAGGTCTTTTATTAATATCCCATATGGTAGGTTTAGGATTTTTTTTTTTTTTTTTTATGAGTAGTCATTATATGTATGCACAGCAACATAGTAAGACATATCAGAATGAATTTGTTTACAACATAAAATATATAACAAAAGTAGATTGTTATAGATTTAAAGGTTGATTACAACTCTGAAAGTTTCAAGTTTTATTGGAAAATACAGGAAATACTAACCAAATACTATTTGATTTAGTGGACACAACACTGACACATGTGAATTTAAGATTAGTTATGTCCTTGACGTAATTGCTTAATTTCAGTCTCAAGTTTCAGTTGTGCAGCTTTCATTTTTGAGAAGTGTTCCTGTAATTCCTGGTACATCCTCATTTGACTGGTCAACATAGCTTCTAAGGCGAAAATCTTCTGACCCTGGCTTCTTGTCGTATCTCTGGCCATCCATAGGGTTCTTTCAATGTCTTCCACTCTACCATGCATCTGACCGTGTTCTCTTCTTGAAGAGCGGATTCTGGAATCCAAGCTTCTAAATTCATGGTCGTAAGTATCCTTCATCTTATCAACCTTTATCCCCAAGTCGAACACTACTCGCCTCTCGGTATCGGTTCTTCTAAACAGAGTGTCGATATTACGGTCGTACCATTCGAAATGCAACTGTTTGGAGTGTCAGGTAGGGGAGAATTTGGATTAACATCCTTCTGAATTGTTTCTTGGTGTGAATTCTGTCCAACCTCAAATGTTGTCGGACAACCAATTAACTCTTCATCTGAATACGATTCAGTGGCTCTCCTAAGTTTCTGACGTGGAGGCGAGGGAGTAGGTGATAGTGAGAGTGACATTGGGGTAGTTTCGTTAACATTAGGTGTTTCGGGGAACATGGTACTGTAGTAAATCGTAAATAGAAATTATAAGTACTAAATAACCTTAAGGGAAATGGAATTTAAAGGTGAAATAATTAAGTGCGTGGGAGTATCTATCAACAGTGCGAAGTTTAGTGTAGAATAATCCTAATAGGTAATGTACTAAGTACGGTATTACTTGATGTCCGAGTCTGGACATGAGAGTGATAGAACGGGTAGAGGAAATCATGATTCTGTAATCATCTGATAATTATAAATATTTCACTAAGTAATTAAATAATTAACAATAAACACATATAAGTACGTTTCAGTAGCGTTGTGGCATGGAGGACTTTGGTTAAGTAGTTATAGTATAAAATCATTCATTTTGAAAACGTAGTTATAGTCCAATGTTTGAAAACACAACCCAACCTGAACCTATTTAATGTTTAATTATATATAAACATTTTCCTATGTCGAGTATAACACTTTAAAAATTACCATTTACCACTTTGCGTTAATTCGTTAACATACGTTTATAACTGAACATGTCTTATCTGATAGTAGTATTTATGAAACCCTAAAATTCATCACAACAACAAATAAGAATAACTAAACTTTACAACATAAAAGTACAATACATCTAAGCTAATGTACGAGTTACCAAAGCAACAGAAACCCTAATTCTATTTTGTTCCCAATAAAACCCTAATTTCATAAAATTATGATTTTATGTATTCATTTCACAAACTCTAATTTATTTATATAATATTTTGACAAAATATTAAGTTTACAAGTTATTTAAGCTAGAGTACAAGTCATTTATGCATAAAATCATTTATTTACAAAACCTTTATAAAAATCCTATTTATAGTTATTTTAAAGCATAAAGTACAAACCATTCATGTATAACTTTTATAAATTATTTTTCCTAAACTCCATAAATATTTTTACAAGTCTTTAAACCTAAAGTACAAGTGCCTAATGCACAAAAACTAAAAAATTCTATTTATTTACTTTTAAACTTAATAAAAACTAACAAATAATTTATATAAATTAATAAACTATTAAAACTACATTTTTCTCATATTCTAAACTATAGTACAACCTCCCTTAGCCTAGAGTACAACTACCTATTGCACAAAACCATTTTCCCTATTAAATATATAGTTCGACTTATATTTAGGTAATGCATAAAAACCCTAAAATTCATTTCTAAAAAATCCTTAAACCCTAGAAACCCTAACCTAGCCTTAAACCCTAGAGTACTACTTGATTTAGCCCTAGGTACCACTCCTTAAGCACCTAACGAGACCAAAACCACCCTAGATCACCTAGTTAGTTCGAATGGGACTAACATAACCAACCCTAGCTCATTTCTTAAACCCTAAGCCTTTACTTGAAAGAACACAAGTGTGACACATCTCCAATTCTAGAAACAAGCTTATGTGTGTGAATTAGAAGCCTCCACATCACCTTCCCCCTCCATAGCCTACATGTCCATTCCTCCTCCTCACACCTAGCACCAATAGGAAGTGAACACATCTCTCATGTCCTCACCTATAACCTCTGAAAACCCTAAGTTCTCCTGTACTATAAGTAACAGCCTGCTTTTACATTTCCTTCACACTACAATTCGACAAAACTAATCCCCATATCACTCGATTCCTATCGAAACAACCCCATCCTATTTCCCTCATGATCACAGCTAAATAACAACCCTAGAAAGACTTAAGAACCAAGGAGGAGTTGGTGCTCAAGGAACAAACTCATTCGAACCCTATAAACCCTAGTCGACCATAAAACCTAAGTAAGTACTCTAACTATATTTTAATTCAGTTTACTTATGTTATATGTTCTTAAAAAAATAATACATGAACCTAAAATAATAAACATAATCATAGATAACAAGTTTTCTTGTTCTTTCTCTTGTCTGATCGATCAGTTAAGTTAACACACTCAAATTATTCGAACAAATGTAATAACAAATCAAAAACTAATGGAACTTGTTAAAACATAATTAATAACATCATAACCTGTGTAAAATCCTAGTTAGAAACGTTTAAAACTATTAAAAACCCGATCGGGTATTTAATAGTGTTATGTGTCAAGCATAAAAACAGCCCACATGGTCAACTTGTGACATATAAACCAACTATCAAACAACCTTAATAAAATCTAATTTTCAGTATACGTAAAGTTCACATAGCAAACTTGATTTAAATCGAGTCAAAAGTTATTGAGTTCTAAAGTTTGCTTCACATCGTTAAAATAGAACTTAGATTATCAGTTATTTGTTTTTAGTTCTAGTCGACCAGCTGCCCAACTTATGACCTATAAATCAACCATCAAGCGACCTTTATAAAAACTGGTTTTTGATAGACTTAAAGATCACGTAGCAATCTAATTATAGGAGAAAGAATTTCGAACAATCATTAAGTTTTTACAAAGATATCGAGTTCCAAATAATGGTCTTTATCACTGGACAAAGAACCAAATTTTATTATCAGTTTTTATTAAAACTCGACCCAACCCTCTAACTTTAGACACTGTTTTCGAAGCTTATATGATCTCTAAAAATTCTGAGTTTGGAACATGTTAAGGACCACCTAGCTAAGTTAAATTAGGAAGAAGAATCATAGAACATGATCAAAACATTTAAAAGATATTTAAGTCCAAAGATTGCTACATATCGATAGTAATAGAAATTTTGATTTCCAGTTATGATATTACAATAAATGTCGACCCAACCTACTGACTTTGAACCCTATTTTTGACCCACATATTTACTCAAAAAATTATAAGATTTAGCCTTATTAAAGTCGACCTAACAAAGTTATTTTAGAAACAAGAATTATGTAAATTGGTCAAACGAGTTAAAAGTTATGTGTGTCTAAAGTTTGTTCAATCGCTAAGGTTAGAATCTATTTTCAGATTTGGTTAAAACCCATTTTCACCCAATCGAATTTAGTAACAAATTTCGAATATCAAATGATTTTTATAAAATACGAGATTTGGCCAGCTAAACATAGGAACTAAGAACATATAAAATCAGCTAGTATTCGTTAAGATATTTGAACTCAAAAGTCTAGCGATATCACTAAGTTTATACTTATTATTTTTACTAATTAGAGTTTTATTAGGTAAACTTTGTAAATAATTTAAATGAAGGGTCGCTTTTGCAAATAGCAAATAAACAGGGTAGGAAATGTTATTATCCAAAAGTTCAGGGTGTAAACTATCAATTGACCAAACCTTAGGGATTAAAGCGTAACTTACCATAACTAATATTTTTATCATTTCTATTTTATTTTCCCGATCTAATATTAACATATTACGTTTATTTTATTAACGAACGAACAAAAAAACAAAAGATATATTGTAACACCCCAACCCGGCAAGGGTTAAGGTATCACGATAATGGTTTCGTATCAGATCAAACAAAGCATACATCTATAGTAATACAATAAATTTCAAGGGTTACAAATGAAATGCGAAACTACAAGATTACAAATGAGAACTTCCAAAAAAAACACTAAATCTAAAATATAATATCTTCTAGTCAACTCTAATCCAGAATAGCTATCAAGTCTTCTAAGTCCAAAGGTACACTCTCCACACAATCCCAGCTTCCTACTAAAACCTGCCGCAGGAAAAGAAATGCGGCTGAGCTACGAGAGCTCAGTGAACAGATATAACGGAAACAAAGCAGTAGTAACGGAATAGTAAAGTAAATGAAATGATACCAGGTGTAACAAGAGTCAGGAAAAGGAATATAAAAGGGTTATGTAGATATACTAAGAGTTAAGAATGGTTACAATGGTAAATGTAAATGAAACCATAACCCACCACCAGGCCAAGTCAAATCAAGTCAGGTCAAATGTCAGGTCAAGTGTCAGGTCATAAGGTTACAAGGATTCAGGAAAAACAGAAATCCTCTACGAGCCCAGAAACAGTACATATCAAATCAAATCACATATCAGGGTGTATGGAGGGGTGACCTCAGCATACCAGGTACAGGGTGAGGGTATGCCTCCAAGGGTTGGAGTCGCGGGCTCCCAGGATTGTGAAAGACGTGTATCGCACACACTCGTCAGTCACCAGATAATACAAGTACTAAAAACAAATCAGGTCAGGTCAAGGATGCATCCATACGCCCCAGTAGGCCACAGGGTCTTCCTCTACGTAACAAGTATAAATCAGGTCAGGGACGGGACAGGTCATCACTCTCCTGCCCTAGAGTCATGCCACCGGTGCATCAATGACATGGACATGAAACCCTCATGCCTAGTGGGTGGCTCGTAGTCTCAAACTGTGGGTCAAGATCACGTATCAAGTCTCAGGTGTCAAGTATCAGGTATCAAGTGTCAGGTTTTATATCAAGTTTCATATCAGATTTCATATCAGGGTTCATATCAGGATTCAAGACAGGAGATCAATGCAGGGGTTCACTATCAGGAGGTCAATATCAGAAAGTCAAATACCAGAAGGTTCATGTCAATTTATTAAAAAGTAATCCTTTTAAAATGGTTTTAAAATAATGTGGTCTTTAAATCAGTTTTCATAATGAAAGTCTTTAAAAGCAATTTTCAAAACCTCTTCATATGTAATTTAGAAAAGTAGTTATAAAATCCTATGAACCTTTAAGTATCCCAGGGTCCTAAATATTCAGGTTACCAGGTTATGAATAGGTCATGTCAAGTATCAATGAAACATAACAGGGTCCAAGGCAGGGTTCGAAACAAATGATCAAGACAAGAGTTCAAGGCAAAAGTTCAAGTCAAGGTTCACAATACAAGGGAACATAGCAATGGCTTGGGGAATCCTAAACGAATCAAAATCAGAGTTCAAGAGAATGAAGGCACCTTACAAGAAGGGCAGAATATCTGTACCTTATTAACCAAGTAAGCAGAATCACAAAACAAACACTGACAGGAAAATCAGTCACTCCCTCTTCGGACCTAGAGGAGTAAAAGACAGAATTACTAATGGTTCCAATTTACAGATTTCGTTATCTTTCCATTTTAAGTAACTTTCCCAATTTAGTAAGTTTCCATTTTTAGAAAGTTTCCCTATTTAGTAATACTAGTTATTAACATTCAAGTTTATCAACTTAAAGTATTTAGAATGACCATTTTAGTAGTTCAAGGTTCATAAGGTTATTTACACATGATTAAGGTTATTATGGTAGTTTTATACATTAGAGGGTTTATTAAGTAATTATGATAAGTTTAAGGACCAATTATGCAATTATCATAAAATTAGGGTATAAAGTGTAATTATTGTAAGGTTACAGGTTCTTACAAGTTAAGTCCTTTAGTATTAGCAAAATAACAATTTAGACCCTTTAGTATTAGAACATAAACAATTAACACCTTTTAAATGTCATATTACACTTTATCAGGTTTTAGGTATGATCTGGACCTATTTCAAATAATTCATAAATCATAGTAGAACTTCGAAATAAAATCTACAAAAATACACAGAGATACCTAAATGTCCCTAGTATTTTACCTAATTTTTCCAGATTTTATTAACTAGTATAGGTACGAATGAACATTCCATTTCCCTAACCTGTCCCAGAATCGTATCTGATGAAACACCCGAAAAGAAATTAATTATTTACCCCATCAATAAAATTTATAAAATTTTACAAAAATTCCAGTAACTAGTAGACATCTCAAATATTACTCAATTCAAAGGAAACCTTCTAATTCGACACGGTTTGTAAATTAAAATTCAAAAACCCAGACTGATTTTCTAGACATACGAATTCGATTTGACACTTAATTTTCTAAAAATCAAAAAGTAACCTTCCAGGCATCTAAAAATTACAAGATAAATTTTCCCAGTTAGCTATTTCATTGAATTTAGTTCTAGACTCCAGAAACACCAAAATACATGTAGGGTATTCACAATGCAAGAAACACTTGTTTGAGGCTTAGTTATGGATCGATTGGAAGATAACTTAGAGAGAGAAAGTGGGAACTTCTAGTGAGAGAAACACTATGTGTATTAGCTTGAAATGTAATGAGAGTTCCAACCCTTCCCATGTGTGGGAAGGGGTATTTATACTTACAACATATTATGCCCCTAGCGGGCTGTAGAGTGAGCTGACAGAGGGTAAAGACCCGACCCACTCCACAATACTAATAATAATAACTAAGCTACTAATAATATTACTGATAATCCTACGAGCTATGATGTGCTAATAAGTACTCGGGGTGACCGAGTCTTCAGCTGAATATTCATATTCCTAACAATCTCCCCCTAAGGGAGGTCACCCCAGAAGTAATGTTCTGAATTTCAGCACTTCTTCTTTGGATCTTGACATCATAGCTTGTAACCATTGATTCTTCAAAATCATAGATTGATGTGCAAACATCCGTGATCTTAAGATGACTCCTCTTTTGTCTTGGATGAACTTTGAGTAATCTTTGAAAGTATCATCCCACTTGAGTCTCAAAGTCATCTTTCAGTAGTAGGTCTCCATGTGATGAAATATACTTAGAGCCGACATGCTCACACGATATGGTGTCATGATCTTCAGCATCAGAGTTAGCAGAAGCTGTGTTGAAGGTCTTTTAGGTTGATCATGACTTCTTTGATGATGATGTGGTGTGAGCATGTGGTGATGGATTGGCATCTTTTCTGCAACCAGCTACCACAGCAACCAGCTACAGCATTCCACAGCTACAATCGCCAGAAGTTCCTGCATATGACAGTTAGCAATAATTTGACCGGTACTTACAAGTTTGGACTTCGAGATAGTCAACAGCATATTCTGAAAACTCTCTCTAATCCTTACCAAGACCGTTCCTAATCGAAAACCCACAGAGGGTTTTTTAAGATTTTACCGTTGTAAATCAACGATTAGGAGAGTCGCTGGAGATCACTCCACGATTGTAGACCGGTTGAAACCGCCGCGACCACTAAGCGTAATTCACGAGGAATTACCGAAGTGACCTGCTTTCAGGGCTGCTTGAAGTTGACCCTGGCACGAATTTCCATTCAATCATTGAGAATTACATTTGTAAATTCTCTCATAAATGTTCTGGCAGATAGCTAAGATCTGCGTAGGACTCATGAGTTTACAACTGGTGTCCTTAATGTTGAACTACCAGTGTAGAAATAATTCGTGTCCCTATGAGATCTTATTATGCATCTCGTGGCTCTAGACTCAATTGTGCGTTTTGATTTGGTGATCGGAGGCTGGAGAGGACTGCCACCTTTTCAATATCATCTAACTCGGAGTGAGAGAGACGATAGAAATGTATTGAACTCCATGACAATTGAAACAAGAGTCCTTTAAGGGACCTTGAGTGGCTAGGGAGGGTTGTGCAGCGTATCACTGGGTCCATGATACTTTGTCTTCAATGCCAGCAATCAACTAAGTGATTCTGACAGCATATGTATTGACCCGGTTTCTGCCTAAGTTGTAAGGAGGGCTTCTTTCTTTTCACCCTTTATCTTTACAATTCTTTTTCATTCTTCAACCCCTTCAGTGCTTACTGAGACTTCCTTACTAGTACCTTGTTGGGTTTGTTCCAGTACTAGCTCCATCTCAGTCGGCACTTTTCCCTTATCCACTTTTCTCCTTTTTAATCATACCTAAGGACTTCTACACTAACTAGTGGATTGTCCCTGGGTAGATCCATCTGGCTCTGGCGGGATCGTGGGAACTTGAGCCTAACCTAACCATCCTTATAACTCCATACATTAATTAAAATGGTAGGTCTTTAGTATTCATCCACGATTGCCAAACCAAATCTTTGAAAAATCTCTCAAAGTGTTCATGATTCTGAAACACATTTTTGCAAACACTTGAGAGTTTTATATTTTTTAAATGCTCCCCCTCAACATGTGCTCGGTTGATTGTTTTATAAATTTGCACATGTTAGGTAGAGCTCGCTTTTTTTTTTTTTTTTTTTTTTTTTGAATTGATCCACTTTCAGTGAACACGACCGATTCGAGACACGCTTACATCACTAGTTAGACTAGCTTGAAATTATTACCCGGCCTGGTCAAGTCCACAGAAAGTATCTCGAAGTGGTACACTCTACTCAGATACATCTTTTTTGAGACACGCTAACATCACTGGTTAGACCAGCTTGAAATTATTACCCGGCCAAGACGTATCCTTTCGATTGATGACAGTTCAAGTTTTGTCAATTTATTTGTGAAGTCTGAGCCTCGCTCACGAGAGATGCCAAATCCTTTGTTTTGTTAAAACCATTTTCTCCCCCTCAATATGTGCATCGATATAAGAAAGATTTTAGCACATATGGAAGAGCTTGCGTTTATGACCAAAACATTTTGCTCCCCCTCAATATGTGCCTTGATATGCAAAATGGTTTAGCACATACGGGAGAGCTTACATTAACATCCAAATCATCACATTTTATCAGAATTTCCTATTTAAATCACATTCTCTCCCCCTATCAAAAATTTCAAACCATTTGAGATTTGTGATCCCAAGTGATTTAAATAAGTGTTAGAAAATTTGGGAGAAAATGTGGTCAGGTTTAAATGTATTCTGATTTAGGAGCATACTATGCTCCCCCTTAAACCACGAGAGAGTGTCACTGCTGATGTTGCACAAATTTGGCAAGGTGTCAAAAATTTGAACAAGTACTCTCCCCCTTAATTAATGACCCATATTCTATTAAAAGAGCTGTAGTCATTCAATTAAGCGATAAGTATTTGTGAAAGTTTTACATCAATTTACCACCTTGTGTAACATCAAGACTCTCTAGAAGAATCAAATAAGATAAAGAGTCTTGATGAAAAAGAAGACTTCTCTTCTTATACACGACAAGACGCACTGAAACGTACATCAAGTCGGGGAAACATGGATATAAAGTAATCCATGCCCAGGTGAACATCACCCGGTTGGAGGAACAGCTGTCTTTTTGGCGACATGCTTTCCCCATTGTACAGCGCGGGTTGCAGTATGAAGTAACTGCAAGCCATTAAGACATGTTTTAACTGATTAGTATAACTTCTGCTCGAGCTTCATTTAAGAATCCGTGCCATTGTTGAATGACATTTCTAGATCCGTAAATGTTATCGATAAACAGAAGACATGCCTAGGTAGGACTATTTTTGGTATTTTCTGATTTTTCGATTTTTATGGTTTTTATAGGTTTTATATTTTTGTATTTTTCTTTTTGATTTAAGATATATACAACTATGTACAAGGATATAAGAAGACAATCCTTTACTGAAACTCTGTCCTCACGAAGTATAGTTCCACAATTCCTTTTTCCACCTGTTCCCTGATGAAGTGATGCCTGATGTCGATGTGTTTTGACCTGGAGTGCTGAACATTGTTACAACAAAGAGCAATGGCGCTTTTGTTGTCACAATATAGGGGAATTTTGTTGTATGAGAATCCATAGTCCGAAAGTTGTGATCGCATCCAAAGGATTTGTGCACAACAAGCAGACATAGCAATGTACTCAGCTTCAGTAGATGATATGGAAGTACTCATCTGCTTCTTAGAAGACCAACTAACCAACTTTTCCCCTAAAAACTGAGCTCCTCCTGAAGTACTTCGACGAGTGTCTTGACATCCCGCATGATCAGCATCCGCGTAAGCCGTTAACTCCATTGCAGTGTCCTTAGGATACCAGAGACCCATATGAACCGTGCCTTGAAGATATCTAAAGATCCTTTTCACTGCTTCAACATGCTTCTTGGTTGGTCTGGATTGATACCGAGCACACATACACACAGCAAACAGAAGATCTGGTCTGATAGCCGTGATGTACATCAAAGATCCAATCATGCTTCGATATTTCGTTATATCCACTGGAATCCCTGAAGGATCTTCATCCAGCTTCGTTCTATCAACCATGGGAGTGTCAACAGGTTCACTTGAATGAAATCCAAACTTTTTCAAGATCTCATTGGCGTATTTGGATTGATTAATGAATATGCCACCGGGACTTTGAGAAACTTGTAATCCTAAGAAGAATGACATTTGTCCCATCATAGACATTTGGAACTTGGAATTCATCTCTTTTGAAAAACTATCACATTCACTAGGATCTGTTGAAGCAAAGATGATATCATCTACATAGATCTGAACTAGTAGTAGATGGTTTCTTGACTTCCTGGTGAATAGTGTAGGATCAACAACACCCTTGGAGAATCCGTTAACTAGGAGGAACTTGGACAATGTATCGTACCATGCCCTTGGCGCCTGTTTTAACCCATAAAGAGCCTTCTTCAAGCGATAAACATGAGTAGGATGTTCAGTATCCACGAATCCTTCTGGTTGACTCACATAAACTTCTTCCTTTAAGTCGCCATTCAAGAATGCCGTTTTGACATCCATTTGGTAGACTATCATATTTCGACTAGCAGCATTTGCCAGGAAGATTCTTATAGCTTCAATTCTAGCAACCGGAGCAAACGATTCTTCAAAATCAGTGCCCTCTTCTTGTCTGAACCCTTTAGCAACTAGCCGTGCCTTGTTCTTTAACACATCACCATACTCATCAAGCTTCACTTTGAAGATCCACTTTAAAGCAATGATCATTGCAAGCTCTGGAGGAGGTACTAATTCCCATACTTCAAGTCGATCAAATTCATGGATTTCATCCTGCATAGCCTGGAACCAGCAATCTTTAGTCATTGCTTCTTTGGCATCTTTTGGTTCGACTTTGGACAGTACGGAATTGAAGAAGCACCATAGTGCATCAGTGGCTAGTTGATTACGTGTGGATACTGGACGTGAGGGATTGCCTATGATGTTGTCGATTGGATGATCACTGGTCCATTTCCTGAGATGGTCGTGAGGTTGAGGGTTATGAATAGAAGTAGCAGTGCTGTGTCCTTCAAGTGAGGATGTGTCTGATGAATGTTCAGGAGCGAATATGTTTTCAAAAGGAACCTCATCAACAGGAACAAAAGGATTAACTTCCAAAGAATTATTATCTGAAGATTCTTGTGTTACTGGAGAAGTTTGAGCGTTTGATGACGAAGGCGATTGACTGGCAGCTGGAGCATTGTGACTGACTGATACTGAAGCTGTAAGGCCTTCTGAACCTTTTGGGGCTTGAACCTCAGCCATAGGAAGTTCAGCAGGTTCACTTGGGATGGTTCCATTCGTTGGCTCAAAGTATTCATCAAACATAGGATCAAATAACTTCTTTAACTCCTCGCATGTAGGTGGCACATAAGAATCTGCAGGCGTGGAATTCTGTACAAGTCCTGAACTAATGGGTCCAGGAGACAAAAGGTTAAGATCCGGTCCAGAACTAATTTGTCCTGAAGCAGGTTGCTCACTCAGCTCATCGAACGTAACATGAATGGTTTCCATAATTTTACGGGTTCTCTTATTGTAGATTCGATACCCTTTACTGTCTAGTGCGTATCCAACAAAAATACCTACATCTGCTTTAGCTCTTAACTTTCCCAAGTCTTGACTATCGTTAGTAGGGTAGCAAAGTGCACCAAACACACGGAGAAAGGAAAGATCTGGTTTCTTGTTATGGATTAACTCGAAGGGAGTCATCTCATGAACTGGATGAATAAGGGATCGGTTTTGGGTGAAACATGCTGTTGCAATAGCCTCTGCCCAGAGAAACATCGGTGTCTTTGAAAATATAAGCATAGTTCTTGCAGCCTCCACCAGAGTACGGTTCCTTCGTTCAACCACTCCGTTCTGTTGAGGAGTGCGAGGGATACTTTTCTGATGCGTGATGCCAATACTTTCATAGAAATTACGGAGTTGTTGGTTAACAAACTCAGTACCATTATCAGTGCGGATGATTCTGACAGTTTTATTGAGCCTTACTTGCAGCTGTTTTATCAGTTTAATGATAACCTCTGGAGTTTCGTCCTTGGTTCTCAAAAACTTTACCCATGTGAACCGAGAATAATCATCTACTATCACCAGAACATACTTCTTTCCATTTATGGTTTGTATTCTCATTGGACCGCACAAGTCCATGTGGAGGGTATGAAGAACTTCCAAGTTGGTGTTGATGGTTTTAGGCTTGTGGGTTTGTTTCTTGCTTTTACCCAGTTGACATGCAGAACAGAGATGATCTTTCTCATATTTCAGTCTGGGCATCCCTCTAACAAGATCTTTCCGGGAAAGATTATTTATGGTACCGAAGTTCAAGTGGTTCAAACGACGATGCCATAGCCATGATTTTGTTTTAGAGGCTTTAGAAAGCAAGCATATGGGAGAGGACTTCAAAATTTCTTCAATCGATATAGTGTATAGATTGGTGCCCCGACTGCCCTTGAGGAGATCTATACCATCCAATTCTCTGACGAAACATGTATGCTTTCTGAAAGCCACTTCCAAATCTGAATCACAAAATTGACCTACAGAAAACAGATTGTGCCCTAGTCCTTCCACATAATATACCCTTGAGATTACACTGTCACCAAACACATAATCTCCATAACCCATAATAGCACCAAAGTGGTCGTTCCCAAATCTAACTGTCCTGATAAACTTTTTCACGAAGTTCTTGAGCCGCGAGCGATCCCCAGTCATATGTTTTGAGCAGCCTGAGTCCAAATACCACAGGACGATTTGTACGACCTGCATTTGAAACCAGACAACAATGGATAACTGAAAAATGTGGATCCCCAAGTGCAATTGGGGTCCGTTTGGTCAGCACACGCATATTCAGGAACCACAGATTTCAAATATGCTACTGTCTTTACTGAAGAGACAGAACTAGAGGCAGGACAAGACCTAGATGGAAGGCATTGTGACTCTAAAGATAGGATTCTACCAGTTGGTCTCCATTCCTTATTCATCACAATTTTATGCATATTCATTTTAGGTAATGATCTCTGTTTTCCTAAATTGAATTTCCTTCCAGTGGGTCTCGATTCCTTAACTTTCACAATTTTATGCTTATTCATTTTAGGTAACGTGCACTGTTTTCCTAAATTGAATTTCCTTCCAGTGGGTCTCCATTGATAGCCTATGCTAGCAAATGTTTTTCCTGTTGCTTTCCAAGCCTTTTTGCATGCTTCAGTTATCCTACCATTCTTAACATGGGATGATGCAGAAGACATCAAGAAAGACACAACACAATCATCATGATTAGCAGAAATTAAACAATTGTCGCATGTTTTAGAGATAGCATTAGAATTCAAATTAATTACAGTACTTTTGATACTAGAATCAACACGATTCATCCTACTCAATGCAAACTTATTGTTCCTAGGTTGGGCTTCTACATTCTTCAAGTGATCATTCTTAGCTGGCGCAGTCCTATCCTTTCTTGCATTTCCTCTAGACCTTGACCCGCTAGCTTGGGTGTCACTTTTTACTCCTGTAGAAGCATCGAAGGTAACATTAGTTTGTTTTTCTGTCACATGCCTTCCTGATAATGATGTGTTGGGTTCTGATGTTTTAGGTGGTAGATCACAGGCTACATGCTTGTTCTCAACATTGGATGATGATGCAACAGATCTATCTCTATGGCAGCTAAACTTAGGAATTGAGCCTATGGCATATTCTAAGTTTTCCTGAATCCTTTTCGTGAGTTTGCAAGCATAGACAACTGCCCTATCAAGTGGCTTATCAGTCCTATCTTCTTCAACTACCTCACGAAGTGTGTCAAGGCCCTCTCTAAGATGATCGAGATATGTTTGATGGGCAAAGCTGTTATTTCTAAGCTTAAACGGAATACGACCAACATCGACATCATACTTTTTACTATCAGTAGCCTTTGGTGCATCACAATTACAAGTGGTGCATGGCATTTTACCTTTCACCCGAACCTTCAGATTCTCAATTTCATTTGTCAAAGAGGTTATTTGATCATTGTGATTGCTTCTTGTAACTTTAATAGAATCATATAACTCTTTGAAATGTTGTTTAACCTTTGAATTTTCTTCTCGAAAACACTCATTTTCATAATGTAACTTATTTATGGTGTTTTGATATTGAAAATTCTGAGAATCTGAAGACGAAGGTTTATTGGTGCCATATACTTCACACTTGTTGGATTTCAATTGGGCAATTTGGGCCCTCAGCAGTCGAATCGTGTTCGTGTGAGCTTGAATTGTCTCATCTCATTTGCTTAATTCAAAATAAGTATCAAATTCAGGAGCATCCAAGGATGTCTTGTCATTCGATATTTTATGTTTTTCATTTAAATGTTGATATTTCAATTGCAAATTAAGATATTCAACTTCCAATTTTGAAAAACGTTTAACCATATTATCATGGTCATCATTTTGAATTTTTTCAAGCAATTTTAAATTCTCCCCCTCAAGCTCAACAACACGATTCTGGGTGACATTCAACGCAATAGTATACTCATTAAATTGACAAGCAGACAATGCAGAATCAGTAACAGTGTAAAATACATCTTGTGCAATACATTTAGCAATCAAGTTGTCGTTAGTAATGAGTATGTTTTTTCTTTCAATCTCTCGACTCTTAAGTTCTATTGCATGTTCATTCACCTCATTTTCCATATCTTTAAACACTACTTCCATTTCTTTTATTTCGGCTTTAAGAGCAGTTTGCAACCCTTCAAAGTGTTCTTTAAGTAGTTTAAAGAATGGCATGACCTCAGTTAAGTAACACCTTTTTGCATGTTCAAAACACCTTTCCCCCTCAGTAATACCGGAGGGTGTGATTCTCTTCTTACATGTTTTATCGAAATCAGCAAACAGTTGCCAAAGCACATATAAGCTGATAAAAGTTTTGCATTCAGTGGGAAGAGACAAAGGCACTAAATTCCTAGGTGTATTGGGGGGATACACCGTTATGGACGCAACTTTTCTAATAAGGGGGGTGTTGGCCTTAAGTTTTTCTACCTTAAGTTTTTCATTATCTTGTTTCCAGAAAATCTGTTCAGGTGTTAACTTCTTTTGAGGAGCAAACACAGTCAAACGATTTTCCTCATAATAATCATGGGGCTTGATTATTATTCGTCTGACTATGCACTCGGGATCCCTCATTTTCTCATTCATTTTTTCCCTCGTTCTATCACTTATCTCATCCTCTTCATTTGTGTAGATATGCTCAGGTTGGTCATGAATAGGCATAAGCATCACATTACCATCATATAGGGCTGGTTGAAGTACTTTCATGTCCCTAAGGATGGTTGACTTAGGTTCACCTATCATGATTTTACTATGCTTATCACTCAACTTTCTGTGCTTATGAATCATTTGAGCAGTTTGTATGGTTTGATCTTGTGTGTACAACTTATCTTCAAGATTATTTTTTAACGTCTTGAGTCTAGAGAAATCATTTAAAAGAGTTGTTTCTATTTGTTTGAATTCTTGCTTAAGTGTAGTTACACACTTTTGTGCTTCCTGTTTTTGTTTGACTGACTGTTCTAGCTGACTTTTCAAAGAACTCAACTCTAATTTTAATGTTTCTTCTCTCACTCTAGACTCTTTAATAAGTGTACTCATTTGACCTTCTAATTTCTGCTCACGATCATTAAGCTCAAACTTAGCACGCTGTTCATACATAGCCACTTGTTCTTTATAGATGTTTAATCTAGTGATCAAGTTATCATCAGGGACAGGCAATTTGTTCTCATGGCACTCGCATACATTATCTATATTACCCACATTATCTAAGGCACATACATTACTCATAACACAATCATCATTATTGACAAAAGATTCACCATTTGGTACATCAGGCGAGTTGTTGTGATTCAAATACTGTTCATATGAAATAATATTGCTATTTTCCATTTCAACATTACTTGAGTCAGAAACATCTGCCTGATGTACTTTTTCGGGATTCTTTTGTACCTCGACAGTATTATATGTGTCATAGATTTTTAGTACCTCAGATATCACAGATGCATTGGAAGGACCAGCTTGACGGGGAGATGAGACCAGGGAAGACAAGTTAGCCATGAAGATTGTTTGAGCCGTAGGTTCATCATCTACATCAGAGTCATATGCATCACAGTCATCTGCCTTGAAGATGTTAGGATCATTAAGTGCTAGATCCTGAACAGGTTTCTCATCCACATCTTCATCAAAAGTATTTCCTCCATCTCCTGCCAAGAACAATAACTCTTCCTCATCCAATACAGCTCCATTCTCTTGAGCTTGCATTAACAGCATCTTGTCTTTGAAGTAATCTGAGTTCTGAGGACGTTTAGGTTGATTTCAGTTTCTAGCAATGTGTCCAAGCCCCCCACAATTATAACACTTGATCTGTTTCCCTTGCCCCTGATTGGCATTCCCTGCTCTATTCTGCACATAACCTCGACCCATGTTTCTACCAGCTCTCCCTTGCACATTCTGAACCACAATTTTCCCATCCTCCACCATTGCTAGATTGCGTGGGTTGGATGAATTCCTTAACTAATTGTTGGTCTGAGGGAGTGATGCTTGAAACTGTTGAACCAGTAATGAAACTTGATTGGTGAGGTTGTCAATCATTTTGTTGGTCTGAGAGTAGCCTGAGTCAAGTTGAGAGCTCATAGCAGGTACTTGTGAGTGAAGTTGATGATAGCTTGGGTTGGATGATGATTGGATTGTCGGTTGAACACTTGTCATGAACGCCAGTGGATCATTTGTAGTCGAAGGACTTAACTTTTCTCTCAGCACCCGATCATAGACAGCATGCTTCTCATGTTGTTGCAGGTATGCATACAGCTGTTCATAGTTGGTATCCCTTAAACCTTTGTTGAGTTTGACAGCAGTAACAAATCTGTCCCATTCAGGAGTCATGTTGTTCACAAACTTTGAGTTTAGTTGGATATTGGGCATAGTCATTCTGATCATCCTCATATCATTCACCAACTTATGAAATCTCACATAGTAGTCTGTGACATTCTCTCCTGGGTTCATTTTGAAATGCTCGAACTCATCATACAGCTGTGACTCACGATCTTCCTTTGTTAGTTCTGACACTGCCAACAACATTTTAACGTTGTCCCACACAGCTTTGGCTTCAGTGTTAAAATTGATGAGCTTGTATACATCCTTTGGAAGACCTTGAATGACTATGTTTGAGGCTCTAATGTCGGCATCATACCTCTTCTTTTCTTCTTCATTAAGATCATTGTAGTTTCTAGGTCTGTCTATGCCCCAAGTTACAGTCCCATCTTCTCCAGTTGTAACAACATCTCTGGTGGTACCCATCTGATATGGTCCATCGTCAATTGACTTAAGAATGTTAACTCCATTATCTTTTCCCAAGCAGTAAAGTCTTATCCGTTGTGCCCAAGACTCATAATCCGTCCTATCTAGCATAGGTGGACGAGTGTCAGATCCTGCTGCTTGAATATCTTCTGATGATGTGTTTGATGTGGTAGCCATGGTAACTACGGGATTTTACAGATCTTGTGATTTAACCGAGAAATCGAATCTTTCGCGGGAATTTCTAAAATCACCAAGACACAAACCGCCTAGACAAACTGCGTAGACACAAACCGAGTTCACGCTGGAGAGACAAACCGCGTTGATACAAACCGAGTACACGCTGCAAAGACAAACCGCGTAGACACAAACCGAGTTCACGCTGGAGAGACAAACCGCGTTGATACAAACCGCATACACACCTCAAAGACAAACCGCGTAGACACAAACCGAGTTCACGCTGGATATACAAACCGCGTTGACACAAACCGAGTTCACGCTGCAGAGACAAACCGCGTTGACACAAACCGCGTACGCACCTTAGAGACAAACCGCGTTGGCACAAACTTCCAAACACGTCACTTTCAATGCTGTTTGTCCTTTTGCCTAAACTAGTAAAAGGACAAACCGCGTACCCGATGTGACACAAACAGCGTTCAAGAACGTCCAAAATACACAAACCGCATCCAAGAACACTTGAAAGAAAAACACTCGAATCACCCAAAAACACCACACAAACCTTAAATCTGTGAATCCAAGCACTAAATACTACTCTTATACTATTCCTAAGCTAGAAAGTACAAGGTATAACAACTTTAAATCACTAAACAAAGCACAAAATGAAATAAATGTATCTTAACAAATCGAACCAAAAAACCTCAAAAACTACACAAATCCGTGAATACCAACTCTCATGGACCTAACCATGGCTCTTGATACCAATTGTAGGGTATTCACAATGCAAGAAACACTTGTTTGAGGCTTAGTTATGGATCGATTGGAAGATAACTTAGAGAGAGAAAGTGGGAACTTCTAGTGAGAGAACACTATGTGTATTAGCTTGAAATGTAATGAGAGTTCCAACCCTTCCCATGTGTGGGAAGGGGTATTTATACTTACAACATATTATGCCCCTAGCGGGCTGTTGAGGGAGCTGACAGAGGGTAAAGACCCGACCCACTCCACAATACTAATAATAATAACTAAGCTACTAATAATATTACTGATAATCCTACGAGCTATGATGTGCTAATAAGTACTCGGGGTGACCGAGTCTTCAGCTGAATATTCATATTCCTAACAATACACGTTCACATCAATTAGATACATTCGATTAAAGTTGGTCCTTTTTCCAGATCAGTAGCTGTTCTTATAATATCATGTATTCTCTTAGGTTTTCTCCATTCCAATCCTTAGTTCTTGACACATAACGATTATAGATGAGTCCATAACATATTTAGGTCGATTATAACAGGTATCAACATAATCAAATCAAATAAGTTCATCATATATACCCCTGGTTCGATTTATACATCTTAAGTTTTAGGTTTTCATTATGATTTTATGTGTAGTTCTATCATTATTTCATGTGACCATATTAATTCGACAAGGACCAAGAATAAAAAAAATGAAATCAACAAGAATGATACACAATACCCTCGAAGACACGACGAAGAACAAGAATAACACGAGATTAAATCACACGAAGCTCTTCCCTTCTTCTTTGGTTCGTACAGCAGCAGCAAGACAAGAAACAAGTGGTCGATTAGGGCTTATTTAAGGGTTCGAATGGATAGAAAACAATGGAAACATGATTACCTTGGATACACAAGAACAAGAACACACTAAAACTTTCCTTTGGCTGCAGCAGGAGATCGACAGGAGCAGGTAGCAAGGAGAGGCCGAATGTTTTGATAGAGTTAGGGTTTTTGGTTTTCTTCTTCTTGTTTTTTTTGTTGTTGTGGCTGCCGATTGAATGGGATAGGAGGGAGAGTAGGGTTTGATAATTTCGGTGTTATGGGAGAAGGAGAGAACCGTATAGTTGATTTGGGGTATTTAGCGAATGGATCAATCTTAATTATGGGCCAATGAATGCATGTTTATCTCTTGGTTTTGGGCCGAAAGTTTTGTGTATAAAACACATCAAATGGATCAAATAAATTAGTGCAAGATATAGGGATTTTATTTTGTGTATAACATAAGTCTTAAATATTCGTATCACGTTCATATATTCAATTATTGGCGTGTTAGATACTTAGGTTAAGTTCACATGAGGTTACTTATATAATTTCATAAGTTCTTAAAGTTCAAATTCAGAGGGTATTTTAGTCTTTTCGGATTGTTTAAATTTTGGGGTTTTACAACTCTTCCCCTCTTAAAAAGGAATTTTCGTCCTCGAAAATTGAAGTGTGAAGTCGAAATGAAAATGCGAAATCGAAAGCAATATCAAAATGAATACGTACCAAGTCAAAAAGAAAAATGCGGATAACTGGATCGTATTGATTCTTCGGTCTCCCAAGTAGCCTCGCTCTCAGGATGGTTCTTCCAAAGAATCTTTACGAATGGAATGGTCTTAGTTCTCATGACTCAATCAAAACAAGGTGGGTTCAAATTTTTCAGAAGGAGACAAATTGGGTTGATTCTGATCAAAAGGTCCACGCAACGTAAAATGGATGATAGGTGAATCTTCAGGAAAGCTCATATGGAATACGAACAAGATTTCAAATCAACTTAACTGTATCAACAGTGGAGAGCTCTACAAAGAGTTCAAGATTTATAACTGAGGTCAACAGAATGCAAAACGAGAGTCCAAACTCATCCAGATATCTAATGAACAAAGGCAGAGTATACGCATAGGTAGAATGAACCTAAAGTCTCACTAGTCACGGATAATCCAACGGAGATCAAATTCTAAACTTCTTAGGTACTTCCCAAGATATCCTATGGCCACAATGAGGGCACGTTATATGGTGTAAGTATTATCACGTTGGCCAGACGTCATAATACTAGCACCACATAAATATGCCTTCATGATGATCATACTTTATCTCGAGTCGTAAGCAAAACAACCTATCTTAATCCACCTAGTACTTCTATAGTCTCGGAGGTCAACAAAATCAAATGTCATAATCAAGAGGGAAAGCCAAACTACTCGCCATGGAGATTCTCAAAATGCCCAAGAGGCATCGAAATGATTAACAAAAGATCAGAGGTCAGAGTCGGAATCTGAAGGTAAGGATCAAATAGTGTCAGGCAATTACTATGAAATTTTCAATGGCTTCAAGATTTATTTAGGTTTCAAATCTTAGGTGGTGCAAGGCATAAGCTTTCAATCTCCAAAAGTGATCTCAACAAGCTTTAACCAAAAGCAAGGCACGAATCAGAGTGATGCGGAAGCAATGCTACTTACATAGATGTCCTAGTCTACCCATTCCTCACCGGTAATACTTAAGTTCCTATGGGAAGATCCTAAAGCAATTCCTCAACGGTTATCTTATGAGCGCCTACAGTGAAAACTTAATGGTCCAGACTTCACAGGTCAAGGGTAAATGTATTACAAGTCGCAGCCTGTTCTCTGATACCATAAATTGTAACACCCCAACCCGGCAAGGGTTAAGGTATCACGATAATGGTTTCGTATCAGATCAAACAAAGCATACATCTATAGTAATACAATAAATTTCAAGGGTTACAAATGAAATGCGAAACTACAAGATTACAAATGAGAACTAACAAAAAAAACACTAAATCTAAAATATAATATCTTCTAGTCAACTCTAATCCAGAATAGCTATCAAGTCTTCTAAGTCCAAAGGTACACTCTCCACACAATCCCAGCTTCCTACTAAAACCTGCCGCAGGAAAAGAAATGCGGCTGAGCTACGAGAGCTCAGTGAACAGATATAACGGAAACAAAGCAGTAGTAACGGAATAGTAAAGTAAATGAAATGATACCAGGTGTAACAAGAGTCAGGAAAAGGAATATAAAAGGGTTATGTAGATATACTAAGAGTTAAGAATGGTTACAATGGTAAATGTAAATGAAACCATAACCCACCACCAGCCCAAGTCAAATCAAGTCAGGTCAAATGTCAGGTCAAGTGTCAGGTCATAAGGTTACAAGGATTCAGGAAAAACAGAAATCCTCTACGAGCCCAGAAACAGTACATATCAAATCAAATCACATATCAGGGTGTATGGAGGGGTGACCTCAGCATACCAGGTACAGGGTGAGGAGATACCTCCAGGGGTTGGAGTCGCGGGCTCCCAGGATTGTGAAAGACGTGTATCTCACACACTCGTCAGTCACCAGATAATACAGGTACTACAAACAAATCAGGTCAGGTCTAGGATGCATCCATACGCCCCAGTAGGCCACAGGGTCTTCTTCTACGTAACAAGTATAAATCAGGTCAGGGACGGGACAGGTCATCACTCTCCTGCCCTAGAATCATGCCACCGGTGCATCAATGACATGGACATGAAACCCTCATGCCTAGTGGGTGGCTCGTAGTCTCAAACTGTGGGTCAAGGTCGCGTATCAAGTCTCAGGTGTCAAGTATCATGTATCAAGTGTCAGGTTTTATATCAAGTTTCATATCAGATTTCATATCAGGGTTCATATCAGGATTCAAGACAGGAGATCAATGCAGGGGTTCACTATCAGGAGGTCAATATCAGAAAGTCAAATACCAGAAGGTTCATGTCAATTTATTAAAAAGTAATCCTTTTAAAATTGTTTTAAAATAAAGTGGTCTTTAAATCAGTTTTCATAATGAAAGTCTTTAAAAGCAATTTTCAAAACCTCTTCATATGTAATTTAGAAAAGTAGTTATAAAATCCTATGAACCTTTAAGTATCCCAGGGTCCTAAATATTCAGGTTACCAGGTTATGAATAGGTCATGTTAAGTATCAATGAAACATAACAGGGTCCAAGGCAGGGTTCGAAACAAATGATCAAGACAAGAGTTCAAGGCAAAAGTTCAAGTCAAGGTTCACAATACAAGGGAACATAGCAATGGCTTGGGGAATCCTAAACGAATCAAAATCAGAGTTCAAGAGAACGAAGGCACCTTACAAGAAGGGCAGAATATCTGTACCTTATTAACCAAGTAAGCAGAATCACAAAACAAACACTGACAGGAAAATCAGTCACTCCCTCTTCGGACCTAGAGGAGTAAAAGACAGAATTACTAATGGTTCCAATTTACAGATTTCGTTATCTTTCCATTTTAAGTAAGTTTCCCAATTTAGTAAGTTTCCATTTTTAGAAAGTTTCCCTATTTAGTAATACTAGTTATTAACATTCAAGTTTATCAACTTAAAGTATTTAGAATGACCATTTTAGTAGTTCAAGGTTCATAAGGTTATTTACACATGATTAAGGTTATTATGGTAGTTTTATACATTTGAGGGTTTATTAAGTAATTATGATAAGTTTGAGGACCAATTATGCAATTATCATAAAATTAGGGTATAAAGTGTAATTATTGTAAGGTTAGAGGTTCTTACAAGTTAAGTCCTTTAGTATTAGCAAAATAACAATTTAGACCCTTTAGTATTAGAACATAAACAATTAACACCTTTTAAATGCCATATTACACTTTATCAGGTTTTAGGTATGATCTGGACCTGTTTCAAATAATTCATAAATCATAGTAGAACTTCGAAATAAAATCTACAAAAATTCACAGAGATACCTAAATGTCCTTAGTATTTTACCTAATTTTTCCAGATTTTATTAACTAGTATAGGTACGAATGAACATTCCATTTCCCTAACCTGTCCCAGAATCGTATCTGATGAAACACCCGAAAAGAAATTAATTATTTACCCCTTCAATAAAATTTATAAAATTCTACAAAAATTCCCGTAACTAGTAGACATCTCAAATATTGCTCAATTCAAAGGAAACCTTCTAATTCGACACGGTTTGAAAATTTAAATTCAAAAACACAGACTGATTTTCCAGACATACGAATTCGATTTGACACTTAATTTTCTAAAAATCAAAAAGTAACCTTCCAGGCCTCTAAAAATTACAAGATAAATTTTCCCAGTTAGCTATTTCATTGAATTTAGTTCTAGACTCCAGAAACACCAAAATACATGTTCACATCAATTAGATACATTCGATTAAAGTTGGTCCTTTTTCCAGATCAGTAGCTGTTCTTAATATATCATGTATTCTCTTAGGTTTTCTCCATTCCAATCCTTAGTTCTTGACACATAACGATTATAGATGAGTCCATAACATATTTAGGTCGATTATAACAGGTATTAATATAATCAAATCAAATAAGTTCATCATATATACCCCTGGTTCGATTTATACATCTTAAGTTTTAGGTTTTCATTATGATTTTATGTGTAGTTCTATCATTATTTCATGTGACCATATTAATTCGACAAGGACCAAGAATAAAAAAAATGAAATCAACAAGAATGATACACAATACCCTCGAAGACACGGCGAAGAACAAGAATAACACCAGATTAAATCACACGAAGCTCTTCCCTGCTTCTTTGGTTCGTACAGCAGCAGCAAGACAAGAAACAAGTGGTCGATTAGGGCTTATTTAAGGGTTCGAATGGATAGAAAACAATGGAAACATGATTACCTTGGATACACAAGAACAAGAACACACTAAAACTTTCCTTTGGCTGCAGCAGGAGATCGACAGGAGCAGGTAGCAAGGAGAGGCCGAATGTTTTGATAGAGTTAGGGTTTTTGGTTTTCTTCTTCTTCTTTTTGTTGTTGTTGTGGCTGCCGATTGAATGGGATAGGAGGGAGAGTAGGGTTTGATAATTTCGGTGTTATGGGAGAAGGAGAGAACCGTATAGTTGATTTAGGGTATTTAGCGAATGGATCAATCTTAATTATGGGCCAATGAATGCATGTTTATCTCTTGGTTTTGGACCGAAAGTTTTGTGTATAAAACACATCAAATGGATCAAATAAATTAGTGCAAGATATAGGGGTTTTATTTTGTGTATAACATAAGTCTTAAATATTCGTATCACGTTCATATATTCAATTATTGGCGTGTTAGATACTTAGGTTAAGTTCACATGAGGTTACTTATATAATTTCATAAGTTCTTAAAGTTCAAATTCAGAGGGTATTTTTGTCTTTTCGGATTGTTTAAATTTTGGGGTTTTACAATATATATAACAAACAAACGAACGAAAACATAAGAATGAATAAATAAGATAAAATCTTATTTTGAAGAGACTTCATGTTGTCTCGATCCAATATTTAATCAGCAACCAAACAACAAAACCGAAACTTACAGATAAGAAAATAAGATAAAATCTTATTTTGAAATTACATATTGGCACAATAAAGTATTTAACCATCAACCAAATTATTACGAAACGAACATTGGAAAACTTATAATAATCAGAAACAATTACTGAGAACTTGACATACCAACCCAGGTTGCGAGCCGGAGACGTTTATCAACACTGTTAACTTTGTTTTCCATCCAGATTGCCCAGGTGAGTTCATAGTCCCACTTTTTACTACGTTTTTCTAAACTTGTGGGGAGATACATGCTATTAAACCGAACACAAGTATTTTCTGAATGCTTTCCTGATTTATATTGCATAAGTTTGATATTGTCAAAAAGACCCCTAATCATGGACCTCTAATCACCTGCGGGTGAGCGCGAATATAATGGATAGATCTATTGGGTTTGACAGCCCCTTTGTGTTACCGTAACGTAACCAAATGCATTTTATTTGAGTTAAATAAAGAGACTGACAATCTCCTACTCGGGGGCAAGGTTACCTACATTTAATTATGGGGTAATTTATATCTCATAGCTTATAACTATGAAGATAACCTGTTAACGTTTTGCGTGCCATGAGACTTAGAGCAATATAAAATGAACTATGATATCACTGATTTACTCTTTACTTAGCTTGTGTTCAAATTGATTACTACTGAAAACACTATGGATTCACTCAACCTTTGTGTTGACTTTTTAAGCATGTTTATCTCAGGTAACTAGAAGTATGATTCGGCACGGAGTGGCTGTGGACTTTCTTATTATAAAAAGAGTGTCCATTTTGTTATCATTCAAAGAATAATGTAATGTATTTCGAAACCTCCCGCTGGGACCTATCTTACTCTGATATTTATAAATGAATGATAACAATTTTATTTAAAAACGTCTCTTTTCGAGTCGTTTTCTATCTCCATGACTGTGAACCATGAAGTAGCACCCCAAACTTATATTCCGCTGCGTATATCAAAAAATGGGGCTGTTACAGCCCCCGAGTAGGAGTCTGCCAAAAACTCTTTATAGAAATCAAATATAATGCATCTGCCTAACCGGCTACCCCTAAGGGTATCCATCCGACTAGTACAGGTGGGTCGTCAGGCCAATAGATCTATTCACTATATTCGCGCTCACCTTGCGGGTGACTAATGGTGCATGATATGAGGGACTTTTTAAATATAAATAGGCAACCGTTAACTTAGGCAATAACAATCAGGAAAAGCATACAAGAAAAATACTTGTGTTCGGTTTAGTAGCATGTATCTCCCCACAAGTTTGGAAAACGTATAAAGAAAAGTGGGACTATGTACTCACCTTGATAGTCTGGATGGAAAACGAAATTAACTAAAGTTGATAAACGTCTCCGGCACGCAACCTGGGTTGGTATGTCATAATTTAGTAATCGTTCTCGAATATAGATAAGTTTTAGTGATCGTTTCGTAACGTTTTTGATTGTCGATTAAATGTTAATTTGAGACAACATGAAGTCTCTCCAAAAGTTATAAGACTTTATCTTATTTATTATTTTTAAGTTTTAGTTCCGTCTGTTCGTTAAATATATATTTTGTTCGTTTGTTTATCGAAATAAACGTATTTCGTTTATTACTAAAATCAAATTATATATATTTATATATATATATATATATATATATATATATATATATATATATTATATATATATATATATATATATATATATATTATATATATATATATATATATATATATATATATATATATATACATTGTATATAACAGGAGGCGTTACACGTAGATAATGCCACATAAACGCCACCTCAATGCCACCTAATCATTTTATATGCCACCTAATCAATTTATGCCACATCATAATGCCACCTAAGCACCCTTTGTTCATAAGAATTCGGAATTAATTTTAAAAATTTATGACACTTGCAAGGATTGAACCTAGGGTGCTAGAAACATTAACAAACATGATAGCCACTAGACCAATTCATGTTTTGAAGTATATCTTTCAAGTCCAAATCTATAAACATAAGATAGTTAAGGTAACGTTAATCAAACATATAAACCTACTTAAAAAAATCATAGGCCATTCATAATATATTTTTCTCAAAACCCTAATATCCCTTTTTTTCCACACAATATCCATCACGATTTTAACTCGTGATCAACTTATTCGGCTTTTTATCTTGTAGGGTTTCGAGAATCTCTTCCAGAAGCTACAAGGTATACAAGATACTAATGCAGAAGGCTGATAAAGATGATCATGTAGTAAATTTTGTGGAAAGTGAACAAATTATGGTAATCCTAACAAGCAACCTTTATCTTATAGTTAATCAATTTGTGTAATTGTGTTACAATTTAGGTGTAATGTGGGTCAGGTAACTAAACATCATATTAGTAGTTTATGTTTACAGGCACATGAGTTGATGATTTATGGTACATGGTTAGATGAAACAGGTACGTAACACATGTATAGAGGGTTTTCTGAGTTTTTTTATATATTATACTTCCGATTTATTATAACAAAACCCTAGAATTTATTCATTTTATTGATTAAATATTGTATTTAACTGTATGTGATTTGATATGTGGTGTAGATCTATGGTTTGAAAGTTTGGTTATGTTATATAATATGATAAATTATTAGGTGGATTGAATAAATGAGGTGAATTCCTAATATCAATGATACAATTCACATTGTTTATATTAAATCATGTAAATTTTATTGTTTGTTTTGACGCATATTGATTCATTTTTTATTCTGGATACAGGAAAGTTTTCAGAAATCATCCCTCAGCGCTCGATGTATAGTTGTACAGGACTTATGGCTGATATGAGGTACACAAATTTTCTACGTGTGTAAAAATTTTGTAGTGTAAGCAAGACTTTTGTGTGTTCTGTTGTTATAATATGTTAATGGTTTTAACGATCCGTAGTGGTGACAATTTCATTCTTCAATTGAAATTGCTTAGATCTGATGATGATGATGTGGAGGATTACAAGGAAGATGTTCTTCAAGGTAGGTATTTAACTGAATGGTTTTAATTATGAATATATCTCTGATAAATTCTTTTTGTTATCTTAAAATTTTGCTTATGTGTATTGTATATCACAAGTTTTCTACGTGTGTAAAAATTTTGTAGTGTAAGCAAGACTTTTGTGTGTTCTGTTGTTATAATATGTTAATGGTTTTAATGATCCGTAGTGGTGACAATTTCATTCTTCAATTGAAATTGCTTATATCTGATGATGATGATGTGGAGGATTACAAGGAATATGTTCTTCAAGGTAGGTATTTAACTGAATGGTTTTAATTATGATTGTATCTCTGATAAATTCTTTTTGTTATCTTTAAATTTTTCTTATGTGTATTGTATATAAAAATACGTTATAACATGATGTCGATGTAGCTTTGGGTATCTCTGGCACAAGTGTATTCAGTTTCGGGTATTGCAGGTCGATTAGCCGGGTTATGCAGGCTGCTAAGAAAAGATGGGCAGCAGAAATTTTGCTGGATATATAACATCTTGGCCCATGACCGGTGGTCAGGTTCGACACAACTCGGGTGAATATTGCGTTGCTAAATCAGGTTTACTAATAAGTGCAATTGGTTTGTTGGTGATAATGCAGGTTAAGAAAATGAGGAGTGTTGTGAACTATTAAATGAAGTTGTAGACGAAAGCAATCCCGATTTAGACGAACCTCAAGTTAGATCATTCAGTTTCAAGGTTGAGAAGAAGGAGATTGTAAATAATGGTTCTATCTAATGGATTTGTCAGTTATTAGTCCTACATTTACTAATACATTGGGTAACACTATTTTTATTGTTGTGGTTTTGTTTGTTGTAGTTTGTGAGGGGTTTGAAGATGCCAAGAACAGGACCAACACATTATGAATGTATTAGATGAACGGAAGGTCTAACTCACACAGAAGAGGACTATATATATAGATCTAATTATTCTCAGCATTGTAGGTATTTAACTGAATGGTTTTAATTATGAATGTATCTCTGATAAATTCTTTTTGTTATCTTAAAATTTTGCTTATGTGTATTGTATATAAAAATACGTTATAACATGATGTCGATGTAGCTTTGGGTATCTCTGGCACAGGTGTATTCAGTTTCGGGTATTGCAGGTCGATTAGCCGGGTTATGCAGGCTGCTAAGAAAAGATGGGCAGCAGAAATTTTGCAGGATATATAACATCTTGGCCCATGACCGGTGGTCAGGTTTGACTCAACTCGGGTGAATATTGCATTGCTAAATCAGGTTAACTAATAAGTGCAATTGGTTTGTTGGTGATAATGAAGGTTAAGAAAATGAGGAGTGTTGTGAACTATTAAATGAAGTTGTAGACGAAAGCAATCCCGATTTGGACGAACCTCAAGTTAGATCATTCAGTTTCAAGGTTGAGGAAAAGGAGATTGTAAATAATGGTTCTATCTAATGGATTTGTAAGTTATTAGTCCTACATTTACTAATACATTGGGTAATTGTGTTTTTATTGTCATGGTTTTGTTTGTTGTAGTTTGTGAGGGGTTTGAAGATGCCAAGAACAGGACCAACACATTATGAATGTATTAGACGAATGGAAGGTCTAACTCACACAGCAGAGGACTATATATATAGATCTAATTATTCTCAGCATTGTTAAGATTTAAATATGAATACAAATTAAATTAAAGCAAATTAGCAAGAGAGTTGCATTACTCAAAGATGGGCTTACATGCAGATTAGACACGGAACATGGCGGACACATTGCATATTTTGAAGGAATATCTGTAAAAAACTTGTGGTAATAATTCTCTCCTCATTTTCTTAAATTATGTTAGTATATAAGTTTGCAATGAATATTTCTTATGACTTTACTGTGTAATATTAATACGCAAATACATAAAATACTAATCTTTATCTATTTTACAGATGGATAAGGGTTATTGAAGAATACCTGTCTAATCTGCATGCAAGCCCGTCTTTGAGTAAACAGCAGGTACATAAGCTTTGAATAACATGAATTTGTTTCTCAAACAATCAAGATAGAGGATGGTTAATCAGGTACATAAGCTTTAAATATTTCAGTATGAGAAGGTTTTGAAGTTTGTTGAGACATCTAGAAGTGAAGGTGCTACCATATTGTCAGGAGGGCAACGTCCCCAACATTTGAAAAAGGGATTTTTTTTTATCGAGCCAAACATCATTACTGACAACACTACATACATGGTTTAAAAACATTTTCACCAGAAGAAACGGTATATATTTAACACAATTTTAGCCAGAATTGTAATTAGCATATCATATATAGTCAATGTCAACTCAACCATGTAAGTATTGATATAGTCCATGTCAACTCAACCATGCAAGTATTGTGTTATAAAATACTCTTTACACACGTCTTTTGTACTCACAGGTTTTGATGGCTACAAATCGTATTGATATTGTGGATCAAGCTCTTCTCAGGCCAGGAAGAATTGATAAGAAGATTGAGTTTCCAAATCCCAATGAAGACGTATGTATTATTATCCTTGGCTCCTTCCTTCCTATCCTGCAGTGAAACTTGCAATTACATCTTTGATATTTCCTAAAAGTAGCCAATTGGGTGGGTCGGGTAATGGGTCTAAACGGGTAATAGTTATTACGGGTGAAAAACGAGTTGGGTTTGCCAAAACATTTTTTGTAATTTATTTTTGGATTTTTAAATGATTTTTCTGTTAGTGGGATAAATACAATCGAGTCATTACAATATAGACAGTTACAACGACTTTTGACCCATTTAACCCATTAAAGATGATGCACATAAGCTACGTAGACCCATTCGCGACAATCTGGTCAAAATTGGTGTGTCTACTGGTATGTGTTAAATCACATACCTTTATTTGACCAAAACCGGACCTAAATAGACCAAAAACTAACCAATTATGCCAAATATTTCGTTTTTTTGTGTTTATGATTGTGCAGGGATGGATATTGTAAAAATGTACAAATATCAAGATAAAAAGACAAACCGAGCACCGGATTTGGAAAAGAGTCAAAAGCCGAGGCCGGGGAAGAAATTTAGATCAAGTTATGCTCAAATGTCAAACAAGTCCTTAAAAAATCAAAGATTGGCAAGAAAAGCCCTTGGATCACAAATTTGAAGAATGGCAGAAAAGGTCCTTGAAGTTTCAGAATTTACATCATTGGTCCTTGGAATTTACCTAGATACATACTTAACACTAAATCCGGTTTTAAAATCAAATCCATTACATAAATAAAAACCCAAAAGCCCAAAAACAACCCAAAACCCATCCCATAAACCCACAGCCCACCATTTTATATTAAATCCAAAACCAAACCCATGAACCGAACCCACCCAAATAATCCACCCGGTCAACAAAATAACTCCCAGTCAAACAATTTTTCACCCGCCATATCTTTTCCCCCAATATTTACAGTTGCACGAACCCTAAATACCCTATCCCTAAAATTAACCGAGATTAAGGGTAATTTGGTACTTCACCCTCGATTCTAGAAGAAGTCTGACATGTCAGTAATCCATGTGAAAATCCAAGCACTTGATTGGCTGGTGAATCGTGTATTTCTGATCCAAGGGCTGAAAATGGATTGGATGACGAATTGAAGATTGAAGGGCTGGGATTAGCTCCAAAGAAACCCTAGAAGCTTCTGGGAATGGATATAAAAGCCCTACTCACTCACGGATTGAAGGTGTTAGACATTAGGAGTAGGAGTAGTATAGAGTAAAGTAGTTTTTTAGATAGGGTTATGCTGTAGAAATGCTTTCAGAATTGTAATTTAAGTTTTAAAAATAGTGTAATCAAGTTTATTTTAATGAAATATTAGTTTGGTTCTTTTACTAGTCCTCTATAATTTTCATTTAAGTTGTTTTGTTTAGCTTATAATTTGTTTCATCAGCTTATTTTACACCTATTTAGCTTAACTAAACTCTTTTATTTCATATTTCTTCAATTTATTTCAAAAACACAAAAATATTAGAAAAATATCCAAAAATACAAAAATAATCTCAATCAGCTTCATTAAGCTATTTCTGAGTTAGATTAAGCTTATATAAGCTTTTTAGCTTATTGTGAGTGATAATTTAGGTTAAATCTGTTTTAGTCTCAAAATTCCAAAAAAGTCAAGAAAAAGTCAAACTAGCACTCAATAAGCACTTGAGCTTATTCATTGAAGAAGAAGACCCCTAGGACTTATAGAATTCTTATTCTGAGCTTATTTGTAAGCTTATTATTGAAGTAAAACCCTTGTTCAGCTAGGGTATTCAAGTGAGTTCTCATTTTTAACTTTAAATTGCATTTTATAGCATCATAGTTTAGATCTTGATTCTGAGCTTATTTGTTGTTAAATTTAGCTTAAGTTCATCATATGTTAGCTGATTTGAGTAGTGTAAGCCCTTTAATAGCTTAGATCATTGAGTTTCTAGTTAAAAGTTCAATTCAGATTTCATAAGGGGTGTTTGGTTTATAACTGATGCTATGTAGTTAGAGCTTGTTACTGTTTATCTACCATAAGATTAGTTTTGATTGAGCTAAATAGAAGCTAGATAAGCTGTTTTAATCAGAAGTTAAGTTGTTTTGAGGTTATTTGAGGTTTTGAATTGGCGAGTTCAATATTAGAAGCTAAACTGCCCTGATAAGCTCTGCATAAGCTGAGCTTATCTTAGCCATCCTTTTTTGGCTTATTTGTGTTCTTTATAGTGGTTGTAGTGTGTGATTAAGAGTTGGATCAATTTCATCAAAGATTGGAAGTTTTAAGTGCAATATTACAGAGCTGCTGCATCAGACTATATGTGTAGACCTGCACATATTGTGCTCAACTCAGCTTACTCATTGATCTATATCTGCTGATCCACTAGCTCTCAGTGTTTGATTTTGGTTTTGATAATAGTTAGTAGTAGTGGCTTGAGGTTTCTGAGATTAGAATTCAATTTGAAGATTTTTAGATTGCTTAAAAACAGTCTGCAAGTTCCCCCATTAGACCTGCCCAGACCTGCAACAATTTTTGGTTTCTATTGGCATCTGTTCTTGACCTTGATTGAGTGAGAAATTGTTGATAGAATTTGGGCATTTTATGTTTGAAAATAGTCTCCAGTATAAGCTTTAAGGTTCTGCTTTTGGTTTCCCCCAATCAGCTTTTATCTAGCTTAAAGAACAGCTTTAAGTGGGCTGTTCACTCATTGATTTTGCCTTACTTTTGCAACTGCTAAACTGCTTTTTGGCTTATTTCATGTGCTTATCTGGTTACTATTAGTTGTTTTAAGCTTCATTTAGTTAGTTAAACTGAATTTGAAGATTTGATAATTTTTGGTACTGTTTAGCTTATTTTTGAGCTTTTTAGAAACTGCTTATTTGCCCAAACTGCTTATCAGGGTTTAGATAAGTTCTAATTTCATTTTTCCTAGCTTCATAATATCATTTTAGATTTTTCTGAAAAGTTTCATAATTTTCCAAAGCAGTTTACTATTTTTGAATCATTTAATTAGTTTCTTTTAGTTTTAAATTCATAAAAAAAAATCAAAAAAATATATTTCTTTTTTCTAAAATTCTCTTTTAATATTTAGCATTTAGGAAAATTAAATTTACATTTTTAGGACTTATAATTTAGGAATTCACTTTTTAAATACGTTTTTAAAATTCGTAACGTACGTTTTAAGTTTAAATTTTCGTTTTAAGAATCATGTGCTTAGAATAGTTGTACCCTTAGCTTAAGTACTTGTTTTTACTTGTTATTTCATTTTCGTAGTGTAAAAACCCCAAACATCACTCTTTTTCACCATTCACTTCACAAATCAACACCGTTACGACAACTCGACTTCAACCTTCGTTGGGACTACGACCCGGGGAAATAAATTCGTTGTATTTTCTTTGGAATAATAAATACTAATTGGTTGAAAAACATCAATTAAATGGCGCCGCTGCCGGGGAAGGCTTGAGAAGAGTTTGAATTTCGTTTGTTGAATCGTGTTTTGAAGACCCTTCCTCAGAAGTTATTTGTTTTCATAAAAAGAAAATACAAAAAAAAATAATAATAATAATAAATAAAACACTTTTCCTAAAGTGTTTTCAAAAATACAAAAATAATATAACCTCACTTTCTTGAAAGTGTTGTAAACCATTCCGAATAAACAACAAAACAATCGTGAAATCATTTGATTTTCGGATTATTTTTCGATTACAACCTATACAAGTGGTTTAAGGATGGTTCGACATTAAATTGACGAACCGAAAGAGGCGGGTTTTTAATTAGCTTCGGCAGACCTTTGCTTCTCCGCCACTCTGCGCGTAGTCGTAAGAGAAACGAATATCGATTGAAGGATCGGTACCAAAAATATTGTGTTTTTCAAAAATATAAAAACCCAAAAAGATTTTCTTTTCAAATTATTTTCCTTTGAGACTTTCAATGTTTCTAAATTTAAAAATCCAAAAATATTCTTCTTAAGTCTCTCATCCATTTAATTCTATCTCTTTATCCCTCTTATGTTTAATTCTTATGTCATCACTGGGATATCACTGTTTTGATTGTAAAAACCCATTGATTGACAGTCTTCGTTGTTCAAAGTGTAAATGTGAGCGGTGTGGAGATCATGCACCAAAAGGATCTTGTTATTGGTGTGAAGTAGCTCTTAAATCAAAGCCTAATTCCATCAATAATTCTCAAAATTTTTCCAACCACCCTCCACAACCCCAGCCATCTTCACTCACTCAGCATAATTGCTCTATATGTGGAGATCCGTTGGGGGATGATTCACTTTGTGACCGATGTTTTTGCAACGAATGTGGATTTGGTCATAGACTTTGTATGTGTTATTCTTCGAAAGCTGAAATTTTCAATGAACCGCCAAATTTCTCCGACTATCCTCCACAGCCCCAGATGTCTTCGTTCAATCAATGTTATTGCGATGGGTGTGGAAATCCGTTAGATCCGACATCGACTTATTGTCAACGGTGTACTTGCAAGAGGTGTGGTAGAAATATTATCAACGGATTTTGTTCGTTTTGTACTTCGGAAGCAGAAAATTCATACACTTATGATTTTAATCCGAACATTTACAATTATCCTCAAACCAATTTCAATCACCCTCCTCAAAACTACTATGAGCAAGAACCGTATTTCAATAATACATCATTCCAAAATACATCAAATTTTGAAAATTGTGGGGGTCCTCATAATGATTATCAATGTCAACCGTGGAATCAAAATTACTATGAACCTAATCCTTGCTATAGTACTTCCGGTTTTGACAATTTCCAACCTCCACAACACCATATGATTCAACAACCTGAACCACTTCCTCAAGAACTTCTCATTGGTATTCTTGATGTTCTTAACAATCTTAAGGATTTGGTTAATAAACGTACCCCATAAGAGGATCCTCATCAGAAAACTTATGGAGAACTTCTAGCTGAAGAACAAGCAGCTAGAGTAAGTTCCCAATATTGTCGAACTTTTGTTCACGATGACGATGATGATGAGGATTCTATCCAAATGCGGGATTATTATGAGAATTCGTCAGCAGAAATCACTCCCGTCTTACCTTCTATGGACCCAGAGGACTCTCTCATAATGGGGGACGAGCATCTTAGCACTATTCCTGAAAAGGAATCAGACGAATTCATAAAGTCTAGTGCTGAGAACCTCGTCCCAATCCCAAGTGAGTCTGAGGAAATATTCGACGGTGAAAGTGATTTGCAATTTTGTGGTGATTCTCTTGATTTTTCTGAGGTTACTTCCGGGATTTTCTCTAACCCTCTTTTTGAATTTAATGATGAGTATACTTCTTGCAAAGTTAATCCTCTTTTCGATGGAGGGTTAGAGAACGTTGAGGACGAGGACTTTACACTTGATGAGCCGATTTTACCAATACCTCGCCCCGACGATTCCCATGACTCAGAAGGGGATGTACTTTTTCTTGAAAAATTGCTTAACAGTGATCCCCTTCCAGAAACTGAGTCATTTCACGTTGATCCTTCATCCCCTCGCCCTCCTGCTAAACCACCAGATGATGGAATTCTCTCTAATATTTTACCCACCCAACCCACCCTTTCTATCTCTTTCGGGAGTGAGGATGACGATTATCTCACAATCGTTATTCAGATCCTTCTTCCTTTCTTCCCCTTTCTGGTCGGAGTGGAACTTTCATGTGCTTCAATGTTTATCCAAACCTCTTGAACGAAAGTCCGATTGAGATTATCTTTTCCACTTGCTCCCCCAAGGACAAATAAATTCGGGGCGAGTCAAGCTATACGACTCGATAAAAAACAAGCGCTTCGTGGGAGGCACCCCATGCTTATCCATCTATCTTCTTATCTAGTTTCTAATAAGTGAAGTGAGGAGGGGCACCTCTTCCATATCTTGTGTTTCGTGGTTGTTTCTGTATGTCCAGGATTTTCCTGAATTATGAAGACTCTCGTGCGCGTGGTTTACTTCTCTCCACTCGAGTTTCATCATTCGTTGCTCATCCGATATCCTAAATCTTATCGTTTTATGTTTATCTTTGGCATAATTAATAAACGGCCTTAGATTTATGTAGGAGAACCCTTACCTTTAAGACATTGAGGACAATGTCTCATTTTAGTCTAGGGGGGGTGATCTTTCGATTTGATTTGTGCCTTGCATTATTTTTGCCGTTTACTCATGCAACCCCGTTTTTCCTCCAAAAAATGAGAAAATCTTAAAAATTTTGTGCAAAAATATTTTAAATTTTGACATTTTTGTTGACTTTCCGCTGGTGGAGAGTAGGAATAAAATTCTGACTTGATCGGGCGTGTTGAGCCCTAGCTTGTCCCCTTAACCATTTATAATCTATAAGCTCGTGCTAGTTTTTTACACAAGGAGCTATAAAATGCGAATTCTTTTTAAGAGTTTGCAAGTTCCCGTATCGACTTTATATATGCATGGCTTGATTATAAGGCTAAGCATTCGCGGATCTTATTATTTAAGATTTTAAATTTGCGAAGAACGAGAAATGATAGAGTTGTTTATAAGTTAGATTGCTAAGCGTGGAGTAGTTGGTTCTCTTTAGAGCTCATCGAAGTTACTTGTGACCTTTTGCTCCCTCAAAATTGTTTCACAATATATAATTGTAAGAATAATTAAAGATGTTAAGTTCTGCCGGTGATTAGTTCATTGGTCTTCTTAAAAGAATCCTTGCTTTAAAAATTGGGTACACATCAAGGTTCCTTAATAAATACGTTTAATAATAATAAGTTAGGTGCTCTAAGCTACAGATTCGAGATCGGGCCTTGGATCCTTATTTTCGAAAGGCGTTTAGGTCTTGGCTACCCTCTTACACCGGCCCTTGGACCTCTAGTTCAGGAATGTGTGAGGTCTTGGTCTAACCACCTTGGATCCTCATTTCAGGAATGTCTAGAGTCTTGGAGCACTCCGTTGTAACGGCCCTTGGATCCTTTATCCCGGAAGGTGTAAGGTCTTGGAACTACACCGTGAAGCTCCGTTGTTTAGGGTACGCAAGTGAAAATGTTAGTAAAAAAAAATAGAAAAATGAATAATGATAAATAAAAAATAGAAAAATGCAAAATATAAATAAAAACCTTGATGTGGACCTCATTTTCAAAGCAACGGTTCTCGAGAAAAGATTGAGAACTACTTAGCGTCTTAATTTAGTATCTTTATCAGATTAAAAATTATCGAAACGAGAATATGAAGAAATTCATTTCTCATCAAAAATAAAATAAATAGAGGCAAAATTAGGAAGATGGGAGCAAGAGGTAACTACACGAGTAACTTCCATGGGTAGTGTTGGCATCTAACTTGTAAATAGACAATGATTTCATTTTTAAGCTTAGTTTGGGGACTCGTGAAAAATCAGGGACGACGAATTTTATCCATATGGTTACTTCTTTATGAGTCGTGTTTCCTACTCGTTGACCCTAAAAATTATTGATAGATAATGATTGTCAACAAAATCGTCACAAGATTATGAGAAAAATACAAAAATAGAATAAAAAGGAAAATCGGAGAGTTTTTAGAACTTAAGATTTCTTAATCTCTTTTGAAAATTTTGCTACTTCTCAAAGTTAGTAAAAAGAGATTGGAAATTTTTTGTTTCAAAATCGTGTTTTTATAACATTGTGTGAGGACACTGCAATAACTTAGTCTGGGGGATTTTGGTATGTGTTAAATCACATACCTTTATTTGACCAAAACCGGACCCAAATAGACCAAAAACTAACCAATTATGCCAAATATTTCGTGTTTTTGTGTTTATGATTGTGCAGGGATGGATATTGTAAAAATGTACAAATATCAAGATAAAAAGACAAACCCGAGCACAGGATTTGGAAAAGAGTCAAAAGCCAAGGCCGTGGAAGCAATTTAGATCAAGTTATGCTCAAATGTCAAACAAGTCCTTGAAAAATCAAAGTTTGGCAAGAAAAGCCCTTGGATCACAAATTTGAAGAATGGCAGAAAAGGTCCTTGAAGTTTCAGAATTTACATCATTGGTCCTTGGAATTTACCTAAACACACACTTAACACTAAATCCAGTTTTAAAATCAAATCCATTACATAAATAAAAACCTAAAAGCCCAAAAACAACCCAAAACCCATCCCATAAACCCACAGCCCACCATTTTATATTAAATCCAAAACCAAACCCATGAACCGAACCCACCCAAATAATCCACCCGGTCAACAAAATAACTCCCAGTCAAACAATTTTTCACCCGCCATATCTTTTCCCCCAATATTTACTGTTGCATGAACCCTAAATACCCTATCCCTAAAATTAACCGAGATTAAGGGTAATTTGGTACTTCACCCTCGATTCTAGAAGAAGTCTGACATGTCAGACTGACATGTCAGCAATCCATGTGAAAATCCAAGCACTTGATTGGCTGGTGAATCGTGTATTTCTGATCCAAGGGCTAAAAATGGATTGGATGACGAATTGAAGATTGAAGGGCTGGGATTAGCTCCAAAGAAACCATAGAAGCTTCTGGGAATGGCTATAAAAGCCCCACTCACTCGCGGATTGAAGGTGTTAGACATTAGGAGTAGGAGTAGTATAGAGTAACGTAGTTTTTTAGATAGGATTATGCTGTAGAAATGCTTTCAGAATTGTAATTTCAGTTTTAAAAATAGTGTAATCAAGTTTATTTTAATGAAATATTAGTTTGGTTCTTTTACTAGTCCTTTATAATTTTCACTTAAGTTATTTTGTTTAGCTTATAATCTGTTTCATCAGCTTATTTTACACCTATTTAGCTTAACTAAACTCTTTTATTTCATCTTTCTTCAATTTATTTCAAAAACACAAAAATATTAGAAAAATATCCAAAAATACAAAAATAATCTCAATCAGCTTCATTAAGCTATTTCTGAGTTAGATTAAGCTTATATAAGCTTTTTAGCTTATTGTGAGTGATAATTTAGGTTAAATCTGTTTTAGTCTCAAAATTCCAAAAAAGTCAAGAAAAAGTCAAACTAGCACTCAATAAGCACTTGAGCTTATTCATTGAAGAAGAAGACCCCTAGGACTTATAGAATTCTTATTCTGAGCTTATTTGTAAGCTTATTATTGAAGTAAAACCCTTGTTCAGCTAGGGTATTCAAGTGAGTTCTCATTTTTAACTTTAAATTGCATTTTATAGCATCATAGTTTAGATCTTGATTCTGAGCTTATTTTTTGTTACATTTAGCTTAAGTTCATCATATGTTAGCTGATTTGAGTAGTGTAAGCCCTTTAATAGCTTAGATCATTGAGTTTCTAGTTAAAAGTTCAATTCAGATTTCATAAGGGGTGTTTGGTTTATAACTGATGCTATGTGGTTAGAGCTTGTTACTGTTTATCTACCATAAGATTAGTTTTGATTGAGCTAAATAGAAGCTAGATAAGCTGTTTTAATCAGAAGTTAAGTTGTTTTGAGGTTATTTGAGGTTTTGAATTGGTGAGTTCAATATTAGAAGCTAAACTGCCCTGATAAGCTCTGCATAAGCTGAGCTTATCTTAGCCATCCTTTTTTGGCATATTTGTGTTCTTTATAGTGGTTGTAGTGTGTGATTAAGAGTTGGATCAGTTTCATCAAAGATTGGAAGTTTTAAGTGCAATATTACAGAGCTGCTGCATCAGACTATATGTGCAGACCTGCACATATTGTGCTCAACTCAGCTTATTCATTGATCTATATCTGCTGATCCACTAGCTCTCAGTGTTTGATTTTTGGTTTGATAATAGTTAGTAGTAGTGGCTTGAGGTTTCTGAGATTAGAATTCAATTTGAAGCTTTTTAGATTGCTTAAAAACAGTCTGCAAGTTCCCCCATTAGACCTGCCCAGACCTGCAACAATTTTTGGTTTCTATTGGCATCTGTTCTTGACCTTGATTGAGTGAGCAATTGTTGATAGAATTTGGGCATTTTAAGTTTGAAAATAGTCTCCAGTATAAGCTTTAAGGTTCTGCTTTTGGTTTCCCCCAATCAGCTTTTATCTAGCTTAAAGAACAGCTTTAAGTGGGCTGTTCACTCATTGATTTTGCCTTACTTTTGCAACTGCTAAACTGCTTTTTGGCTTATTTCATGTGCTTATCTGGTTACTATTAGTTGTTTTAAGCTTCATTTAGTTATTTTAAACTGAATTTGAAGATTTGATAATTTTTGGTACTGTTTAGCTTATTTTTGAGCTTTTTAGAAACTGCTTATTTGCCCAAACTGCTTATCAGGGTTTAGATAAGTTCTAATTTCATTTTTCCTAGCTTCATAATATCATTTTAGATTTTTCTGAAAAGTTTCATAATTTTCCAAAGCACTTTACTATTTTTAAATCATTTAATTAATTTCTTTTAGTTTTAAATTCATAAAAAATTAAAATAAAAATCAAAAAAATATATTTCTTTTTTCTAAAATTCTCTTTTAATATTTAGCATTTAGGAAAATTAAATTTACATTTTTAGGACTTATAATTTAGGATTTCACTTTTTAAATACGTTTTTAAAATTCGTAACGTACGTTTTAAGTTTAAATTTTCGTTTTAAGAATCATGTGCTTAGAATAGTTGTACCCTTAGCTTAAGTACTTGTTTTTACTTGTTATTTCATTTTCGTAGTGTAAAAACCCCAAACATCACTCTTTTTCACCATTCACCACACAATTCGACACCGTTACGACAACTCGACTGCAACCTTCGTTGGGACTACGACCCGGGGAAATACATTCGTTGTATTTTCTTTGGAAAAATAATAAATACTAATTGGTTGAAAAACATCATCTACTATATTTCTCTATCTAATTGCTTCTACCAATGAAAATGCTTAGTTGATTGGCTCATTTTTTGGGGGTAATGGTAATGACAAAAAAACTTTACGACTATTGAGGTCTGCACTATGTCCTTTTATATCTTTTGTTTTATAACTATCAAGTACTATGTATGAACAGAAAGATAATCATGATACAAGCAAAATTGTAGCTTGCAAATGATGGAAACTACAGGGAAATATGGTAGTCGTATATTTTGTAGCAGTTACCATCAAACTCAAAGATTCCTCACCATACATTGCTTTCAGGACAGGAATCCCAAAAACAAGATTATCAGGTAAGGACACTAATGAATACAGTGTAAGCGCCCACTATAGTGATCCCCTGTTACTCCAGTTGCACCACAAGGATAGAACAATAACTTTCTGCAATGTCTCAGATGCTATGAACTGTATGTTCATATTATATGGATCGTTTGTGTAGATAAAGTAGAACAACAATTGAGGAATCGCAAATTGGTTAATTGTGTTGGGGACTTACTCAGGCCAAGTTTCTTTCCACCATTTGGTAGAGCCATACGCGACTGATATTAACTAGTAGGATCGAAAATGGGTTGTAAACATAGTGATTCAATTTGGTCATGTGATTGAATTTATAATACTTAGCTTCAGTTAGTAAATTTTAATGGTATTTGGGATCGTGTTTTGAAGTAGATTAGTTGATTACTGGGTTAGCAAACGACATAGAAATAGAAAACTGTGTTTGACAACCAACTGAAAGAAGTGATTATCTGTGTTTCTTTAAAGGCAAACTCAGCTATGATTAGTTTGTTCAAATAGCCATTTTCCAAATGAATAATCAGTTTGGTAAATGCAATCCGAAACACGCCCTTTATTTTACTCTTACATAATCAGTTATGCTATATTTGGTATGAATTATAATGAAATTTTCCTTTCTTTGTATTTGTTACAAAGCACCATGAGCCCATCTAGAGACCAAAAAGGTTTAATAAAATTTCGTGTTTGTTGGTTTTACAGGCGTTCTTCATAGTTTAACGCTTCAAATAGTTGATGACTAGCTTACGTAGTTATCGCATGCATCTACGGTATGTTTTCTTCAAGATTTAAAATTTTATTTCTAAATTAGTGGTTAATTGGATTTGTTTGATTCATAATATTAGTAGGGGACAAGTCGGCAAGTTAGTTCGTTCTGCATTTGAAAGTGTTTGATGGTGTACAAAGGCTGAGCTATTAAGGGACCATGAAGGGTCATGGCCCCCTTAGAGTATTGGATTATAAGGTAATTTCATTGATATGATAAAGGTAATTTTTGTAGTTTTGTGATACGTGGCCCTCCCAGAAAGTTTCCAGCCCATTTGTTACATGGCCTTTCAAATATATACATGCAAGTGTGCAACCAAAAGTCCTCCAAAATTAATAAAACTAGCGTATGCATGACATCCCTGGATCAATGGTACACAATTGGTAATTCTGTTTCTATTAGCAATTGATATTTTCATGATTGTTAAGGTTCTGTTTTTTGATCATTTGAGATTGAAGAAATCAAGCTTACGTAATTTGGATCTATATTGGAAAATGTTGATTTTCATTTGTGTGTTTTAGAAATTTGAGTAGCATTTATTAAAGTAGAAGTGCCATATCAGTTATGGTCGGTTTCGATTGGTAGCTCCACTGTTTGTACATTTTATAAACTTAATACACATATGTTCCATTGACATTAGTATGACTTATAAACTTATAATTATCTTTATTGATAGAGGTGGCATAATGGGTAGGGCAGTACAATTTATGTAACGACTCAAAACAGGTAATGAATTAAATTGGTCAAAAAGGGTGGTTACTGTTAACGCAAAGGTGGTTATATCTTTTATTAACCAAAAGATGGCACAGGTGGTTACATCATTTATTAACCAGAAGATTGCATAACTTTGACATATATTTGCATAATACTATCATCTCATTTGTTATGTAGACATATGTTAAATTATAAGTTCCTATGTATATAGATACTTGATTTACAAGTATGTGGGAGAATGTATCCTCTTTTTTCGGTTTTTTTTGCCAAAAAATAGTCATGTGCCAAGTGAAATACATGTACGTTTATGAGATGCGAGTGATGGTGATAACTATTATAGTAGGCTGTGATGTGTCTGAGTGAATTCGATAAAGCTAAGATTGTCCGCATCTTGGCATGACAACTTATTATGGTTGCAACCATGGCAGACGGATCCTATTTAGTTGATTGTTCACCTGTCTGAGCCGATGATCTTGCACCAATAATGGTCAGGGTACATTTTTTTTCTTTCTTTTTTCTTTTGCTTTTTGTAACTAATCAGAAAAAACCCTCACGGATTGTGAGTGTGATAATTGCTAATAGACGCAGACTCATTCAGGTTGTGGGCGACTTTAGTTTGGAAAAAGGTATGAAATAAAGCTTTTCTTTCTTGACTCTTACTGTTGTATATCAGGCCTTGGGCCACGGAGGTCATTTTGTATCTAAGAATCACATTACGATGCTACGAGAATGAAATTTTCTTGAAACTGGATTTTGGCTAATATATTTTCTCTGTTTTCTTACAGTGCATCAGTGGTCAAAGCTTAGGAAGATATTGGACAATTCAAGCAAAAGGTAATTATACCATTTGTATCAAGAACCAAGAACGTATGGAACGGCTTTCACCAACCCTCGGGTTTTTTAAAAATTTTGTTTTTATTTTGTAGGTACCATGTCCCTTGATCTTGGTTGAAGCCAACCCAAAAATTGATAAACATGTTTGAGGAAACAGGAGGTGATGCTTCAACGTCCTCTTTTGATGAAAAGAACGCTGAGGTGAGAAGTGTATATAAAAGGAAGATAGGTGCCGCTAAGTTGATCAACATCTTCACATTGCAGTGGACTAGAAAAGTATATGAAACTTTTTAGAAGTATCCATCACATGATGTTATATGTGTCATCAATTAAAGAGTGTTGTTTCTGTATGATTTTGTTTTATAATAAACAGTCAAATGATGTTATTCAAATGAATGTGAACAATGTTAAATGATGCTAATATATCCTTATCAATTAAATTATACTTTTTATATGATGTTCACATATCTAGATAAGGACGATGATCGAGAATCGCACTGGTGTGTGGTACATAATATGATGCAAGGACTGTGTGGACTTAAAAATCAAACTGTCATTGCATTGTAGATGAATATTTAAATGAATACATACACCAGGTATCTAGATACACCAGGTATATGGATGAAAAAACAAGTTGAGGCCTGGAAACCTATTGTTGAAGCTGTTCATGCTAAAGGCGGAATCTTTATCTGTCTTGAGTGTTTCATTGTTTGATTGTTTGTATTGTTTTAAATTGAAACGCCATTTTAAAATAATTATGGCTTTAAGATAATTCTTGCTATTTTTAAATATGATAGCAAACTTGTCATTTTTTTCAAAAGCAATAATGCACCTAATTCGTATGAGGTATTATTAATTGCAAAAGGTGGGTTTATATATAATTTAGTTGCCAATGCATTAGCTGCATGCAACTATGTACCTTTAAATTTTTGTACAATATGTTTACATGGACACATAAAAAACGAATATTGGATTATTATAATTGTTAATTATCGAGACACATAAAAAACGAATATTTGATTATTTAGCGATTAGCAATGAAAAATCAAAACTTGAGTGGGCATCTGCTGCCAGATGTGCCTACAAAAAACAATCAAAAATATAGAACTTGATAATGTTGGATGGTGTAAGCGACATTCATATATATATATATATATATATATATATATATATATATATATACATAATAAAAAAAACACTACAATAACATATAACAAAAACATTAAGAGAAACAATACATCCATATAAAAAAAAAATTATTTAATACTCAATCACAAATAATCAATAATTACAATTAATTAACGACCATCTAATATTAAGCAACAAATAATTACAAGTCTGGGCAGGCTTCGAAATCTAGTATATATATATAAAATGATGGTTATAATAATAATAATAATTATAATTATTATTATTATTATAGAAAATGTTACGCTTTTTCCTCTATAGTTTCATATATTGACAATTTATACCCCTGAACTTTCATAAAATGACAATTTTTACCCCTCAACTTTTATAAAATTACAACTTTTACCCCTCAACTTTGGTTAAATGACAGTTTCTACCTTATAGTTTCAAAAATGACACTTTTTACCCCTGGACTGCAGATCGACTTCATTTTAGGTCCTTGTTATAAAAACAGTTGGAGTTTTGTCAGAAAATACCCTTCAGACTCCCAAGTCGTTACACACGATGTCCTTATTTTTATAAAATACGTTATACGTTACGAAAAAGGTGAAACTTTTTACGACTCTTCTACACACTTTATTATTAGTTTATAAACACCATTCTTACAAGTTTTCAGGTCGTGTGATTCGAGCTCACGAGCTCGAAATAATTTTATTAAGGGTGCGTTTGATAGCAGATTTTGGGCAGAAAAGAAAAGCAAATATCTTGATTAATACTCGATCTTTTTACTCCGTTGTTTTTCTTAAAATTAGATAGCTAGGTGATCTTTGATGTGTCAAAAATCTAGAATTTTTAGAGTCAGTTTGATGGTCGAATTTGGGGTTCAAAGGTGAGGGTCTGGGCTGTTTTTGCGACAGGAAGAAACGAAAAGAAAACAGTTTGCGTTTTTGGATTTTAAGGGTTGTAACTAGTTTTTATTGCACCTTAACATGATCATATGTATGTATGAACTACCTCTAATGTGTTTTGTAATGTCTTGATTCATAAAACAAAATATGGATTAGGGTGCGTTTGGGTTTTTTTCGACAAGAAATGGAAGAAAAAGAAAACATGCCATTCGGCCTAGGTGACTATTAGAGATTTATTTAGTAGTGTTTTTAGAGTGTATAAAGTATATAGAAAGTAATGAAAAGGGTTGAATCACTTACTTAGCTTCCATTCGATTTATGGTATATATATATATATACATATATATATATATATATATATATATATATATATATATATATATATATATATATATATATGGGGCGTATGGATTCAAAATGGCTCTCCAATGTTCCTCCTCCTTTTAGGCTTCCTAGGGTTCTTGCTTAGACTTGTATGAGAGCTGTGGGATCAGTAAAGAATGGATGTGGGTTGTTCTTGTGGAATTCGAGTGATATGGTAAAAAGAAATTGGGGTGTTTAGTTTGTTATTTATAGATGGGTATGTGTTAAAGGTTCCAAGGTGGTTAAGTCATCATGTTAAGGGTTTAAGGGGACATAAGGATGTGGTTTATGGTTTGTGAGGACAAGTGGATGGAGGAGGGGGAGATGTCGTGGGGTGTTTGAGAGGTGGTGATGTGTTTCACTTTGGAACCAAGGAAACCAACTACCTAATATGTACATGCTCATGTGGATGGTTTTAGGACATAGGAGAGGGCTTGTGGTAGGTATTAAACTTAGGGGTTTGTAAAGAATTAGTTTAGTTAGGTTGGATTAGGGTTTCGAACTAGAAATGGAAATGGGGGTCAAATAGGCTTAAGGAAATGGTGCTATGGGCTATAGGTTGTTGTACTCTAGGGTTTAGGATTGTATCTAGTTAGTTTTCAGGTTTAGTGTAAGTATTTATTTAGTAGAAAATTTAATTTAGGGTTTGTATATATATATATATATATATATAGATATGCATCGAATTCTAATAAAAAGAAAAAGAAATTCATTAGTGCTTTAAGGAGTTGTACTATAAGCTTGGTAGAGTTGTACTTGGGTTTAGAAAATAGGAGAAATGTATTTTTAATGTTTCTTTAAGTTATATTATTTTTATGTGTAATTTTTACTAAGTTATAAAGTATATAAATGAAATTTTAACTTTTGTGCATTAAACACTTGTACTCTAGGTTTAAAGACTTGTACCTATAATTAGTGAGTTTAGAAAAATTTATTTTTAAGGCTTGTGTATAAAAGACTTGTAAATTGTGTTTTAGAATAAATATATTTAGGGTTTTAATAGGATTTTTATTAACATTTGGTTTTTATGCATAAAAGACTTGTACTTTGTTTTGGAAAACTTGTACATTTTATATTTTTGTAAAAATCTTATAGAAATAAATTAGGGTTTGTGATTTTTAATACATAAAATCATAGTTTTCATGAAATTAGGGTTTTATTGGGAGCTTTAAGTAGAATTAGGGTTTCTGAGCTTTAGATGCTTGTACCTTAGTCCAAATGAGTTGTATTTTAGTATTCTAGGGTTTTGTCATTCATAAATGTTGTTATAATAATTTAGGGTTTTATAATAAATCTATTAGATAAGGAAACATTCAGTTTAAACGTATGTTAACAAATTAACGTAAAATGGCAAAATGAGATATCCTAATGTTTTATATAAAAATCGTTATGTAAAGTAAACATTAAGTACGTTAGGTTGGTCAGCGTGGGAGCACGTCTATTGAGGATGTGAGATACATCACGTTAGATAATATTTATGATCAGATAATAATAAAAAAAAATATACGTAGAAAAAGGATAAATATAGTTTATTATAAGGTGGAATTTTACCAGTGGTTACAACTAGGGTATGTTGTATAACATGTGTGACTTGCGACAACATATAACTATCGCAACACTTGTATAGTTGCGATAGTATGCTTGACTATTGTATCTGTATAAATACCCCCTACCTCATGGGTTATGAGGTGTTTGTTCTTCTATCAATATCACGAGACTTTCCTATGTTTCTCTCGTTTCTCTCTCTAAACTAAAGTGTCCAGACCCACTTTATCTTACTATGATTGTTAGTGTAGACGTGATAATAATGGGAATAACAATTGGTATCAAGAGCCAAATATGATTAGTTGTTTCATGTAGTTGTGTTTTAGTTTTGTTTTAATCTTCATTAGTAGTAAAAAATTTTGGTTTTTATAGATTTTTAAGAACTTTCTCTCTCTAGAATATCTTAACTTTCATACGTCGCATAAAGATTACTCTTCAAAGTGTTTAATCTTGTAAAATGTATGTTAAGAGAACATATTTGAAGGAAAAGAAATAGCTTTTATCAATCTATACAAAATTTTTTATGAATTTGGTGAAGATTATGGCTGAAAAAGTGGTCTAAGGGTTTTTGAAAAAGTGTACTTTTTCTCGTAAAAGTACGGCTTAGTATTTTGTTCGTAAAATTTTGCTCGCATCAGTCAAGGTTTAGTTGCGATAGTTGGCTGTGTTAAGGTTGCGATAGCTGTATTGGGCTGCGATAGAAGTTGCGATAGCTGTTTATTGCAAGTTTTGAGGTTACGATAGCCTTTGTGTTTAATTGCGATAGCAATTCTTGTGATACCTGCTTTGCGAAGCTTTCTGTTACCCACTGTTTACGAAAGAAAACTCTGGCCAACTCGCAAGAGTTTGTTGCGATAGCTTCAAGAATAGTTGTGTTAGGAAAAGTTTGCGACACCAAATTTTGCGAGACTTACTATTACCCACGTTTTGGGAAAGAAAACTCTGCACAATTTTCTCCAAGAAGTTGCGATAGTTACTGTTCACAAGACTTTGTTGCGATACCTTGATTAAAGACTTTTATTCAATTTTAAATCCTTTAAAAAGATTTAAAGATTATTAATTGACTTAAATCATTTAAATATCACAACATCATATACCAAAAGATCAACCATCTCAACTTTAACAAACTAGAACACCAATTTTAAACAAAAACAACATCTCATATCAAAGATCCATCATCACAATATCTACTTCTCAAGATACTAGATATGCTACAATGATGCTAGGAACACAAGCTAGACCACCAATGCTTTTACCAGGAGAATACACTCAATGGGCACTCAGGTTTAAGGCATGGCTTACACATTTTGATGATTCTGCTCACATGATTAATTCAATCAGAAATGGTCAATATATTATGAAACAAATTGCTGATCCAAATCATCCACACTTCACAAAAACACAAACTGAATATGATTTGAATGAAGATGAACTCAATCAATATAGGGCTGATTTTCCAGCAAAACACTTCATCATGTTAGCTATCCCAAACAACCTCTACTGGCATGTGGATCACCACACCAATCTCATGACATGTGGCAAGCATTAGCATCATTGCATCAAAAGGAAGAATCTGAACTCATCAAAATAGATCTTGATAATGGAACCTACTTTCATATGGATTACATTCAAAATATTCTCTCTGAGTCATCATCACTTGAATTCCCAATTCCTCATTACGAAGATCATCAAGGAAAGATAACCTTCAACAAGGATGACATCTCTTTCACCCCTTCTCAAAAGGATAATGAAGCATATCTTATTGATGAACTGGTCAAGCTCAATACTGATATTCAAAAATACACAATTGATGGCAAGCAAAACGACAGAATGGTTGAATCTGCTAGCTCAAGAATTCTTACCAAAAGTAAAATTCGTGACTCGGAATACTACAAGCAAAAGATGGAACTTGCACTAAAGTTGGAATCTCGACAACAGCTTGACAATGAAGAATTTAAATTTATGGAGGATACGGATGATGAAACAGAAGAATTAGGACCAACCATGGCATTTATGGCACACATTGAAGACGTGGAAGGTATGGAAAACTTAATGGAAGATGGTTTTGAAGCTCAAGATGAGGATGCAACTCCAAGCTATGACACCGATGCTGATGAAGATGACACTTGTGTCAACCAGGTACACACATCCGATGCTTGTGATAATGAAGATCTTGATGAATTAATACATGGTCACATAGGTACCATTAGTAAAAGACATGAACAAATCAAGATCATACTGATATGCTTCAAAATTATGACACCATTAAATCTCAAATTCAAGATTATGCAAAATTGATAAAACTTGAACAAGATAAAAGTGCTTCTTTAGAAAAGAAAATCAAGGACATGTTATATGAAGAGAAGTCTGAAAGACCATTAGTGCTTAAACGTCAAATGGTTGAATTACAAAATGAAAATTTTCTTCTAAAAAGAAATATTTCTAATTTTGAAAACAACAAACAGACACTTGAAAACGAAGTTTCCAAACTTAAAGAAGAAAAAGCTAATTGTATACAACGATTAACTAAATCTGAAACAAAACTTCGCACTCCCGATCAGACTTCTCAGACTATGCACATGTTAATGCCCAAACCAGATTCTTTTATGGATCTAAAACAGGGTCTTGGTTATAGGAAACCTTCTTATCTTGATATGGTCATACGTAATACACCAAATTTGTATAATATTGATTACATGAGACGTGATACCTTCAAGATTACATGTTTGTTCCTAATGACATCTCTCAAGAGGAAATTCAAAAACGTCTAAAAGTTAATCAAAAGAAAACAAATTTCTCCTACTTTAGCAACGACTATGGATCACATTTCTGACAACCCATATGACACTAACAAATATGAGAGTATAGCGAGAAAAACATTTTGCAATCTTAGAAATCAAATAAATGGATCGTTATCAATTATTCGTGGGAAGCAAGAGTTTTCAACAGATGAACTTTTGAAATCCAATTCATATGAAATGGATAATCTAAAGGAAGTCAAGAAACAGATAAAATTATTTATCCAGCCTCCCGTGAATAGAATTAACGATAAATTTAAAGCCTTTGAAGAGGCATTGACTTCTGAAATGCAAACTGATTTAACTTATATCACAACTTGAAGATGAATATGACTTTCTCAGCCTAAACTCTGACATTCAAAAAGAATATTTTTTAAATCAAATGGAATCAATCAAACCACAATTTGCTTTAAATGAGGAGAAAATTGAAAATTTAGAAAATAAACAAACGTCTTTGGAAATGGAAAACCTTTTACTCACAGAGAGTCTAAGAGAATGTTTGCAAAAGAATGTTGAGTTTAACGAGGAATTGTCTTGTCGTACTGCCAGATTTGAAAACACTTGTGCTAAACTTGAAAAACAATTTTTAATGTTTGAAGCAAACTGGCAGAGAAAGATTGAAGAAAACAAATACGATAAGCTTTCCTACGAAAATTCTTTGTAATCAATCTTAAAATAGAACAAGGAACTCAAATCTAAAGTGCTTGATTTGATAAAAACCAAGAATCATGAGTTTACTGCTTCAAGCCAATTGGGAAATCAAACTTTTTCATATTTTTCAAACCAACCAACATCATTGGCAAATCAAAAACTAAAAACTCATGTTCTTGAGCCAAAACAAAAAGAGGTTTTATCTAACTCTAAAGTAATTGCTCCCGGTATATATAAAATTGAATCTACTTCTACTAGAGTACCATATGGTTCAAGTGACATGATTCATAACAAGGAACTTGAAATAGCTAGGAAGCAAGCGTTACTTAATAAGGGTAATCCTCTAGATGCACCAATAGCCTCGTTGACTCCTCCTCCTATTGAAATTAAATCAAAAAGGTCAACGAAAAATAAGTACAAGAATCATAAGAAACAAAAATTAGTTCAACATGATCAAATTAAACAATCTCCTAACGCAGATTTGCTTTTTGATCTAGGTTTAGACACTACTTTTAGCAAGGAGAGACCACCTAATAAATGCGTATTAAATACTAGTGCCTCTCAGCCTAAAGTTGTAGAAAAACCTAGACATTTTAAAGCCTTTAATAAAAAACGCTCTACGCGAATGGATGATTGTAATAACTTTAATATGCATGGATATGTTGCTTCTAATAGCAAGAATGCTTGTTTTAATTATGTTGCTTATAATTCTCGCTCTTATGATTGTGTGCATGATGATTTGAATTGTGAAAATGTGAAAGCCAACACCCCTAGGACTGCTTCTCAATATCTAAGAACCAATACACAAAAAGAAAAATGGGCTTGGATCCCAACGGGTAGAATATTTGAACATCATGAGTCATTACCTAGATCATGCCTTAAGTGGAAACCAACAGGTAGTGTAACACCCCAACCCGATAAGGGTAGAAGTATTACGTTATGGTGACATATCAAAGCAAACACAAGCATATGTCTTAAATAATACAAATGAATTTCAAAGGTTACAAAGGGAAAAAAAACTGAAATACAATGTTACAGATGAGAACAACAATAAAGTACTAAGTCTGAAAATGTAAACACTTCTAGTCATCTCTAATCCAGAATAGCTATCAAAGTGTAGTCTTCTAAGTCCAAAAGTACTCTCCACTCATAACCCAGCTTCCTACTAAAACCTGCCGCAGGAAAAAGAAATTGCGGCTGAGCTTAAAAAGCCCAGTGAACAGATATGTATAAACGAAGCAAAAGATAAGGGACAAAGAATATAATATGGTGCATTGGGGAAACACATAAGACATAAATGAATGAATATCAAAGTGTAATGGAAAACCAGTAATCAAACCACAAGCCCAAACAAATCAAATCAAATATCATAGTAACCATGGAGTAGCTAGCTCCCGAACATGTGAAAGACGTGGATTGCACCCATGCATCAGTCACCGAACATATCATATAATATCATATCATGTCATATCCATCAAGTACAAATCGAACCTAGGATGCATCCATACGCCCCCGAACAATAATATTGGCCATAATAAATATAATGTGCACATATAATAATAAAAATGGGACGGTGTGGAACATCACTCAACCACACTAAAGTCATGCCATTGGTGCATCAATGACACGGCCATGTTACCTTCATGGCTAGGAAACGAACTTGGCTCGGGTATCAAACTGAAGGGTTCAAAAGTCATTTAATATCAAAGTTCATAGCAAAGGTTCATCATTAAGGTTCATAGCAAAGGATCAAAGCAAAGGTTCATAATCAATGGTTCACAAATCTAAGGGAGCATAGCAAAGGCATAGATCAAATAAGAAAGCCATAATAAGAAGGCTCAGATCAAAGGCATCATAATCAAACTAATATCAAAAAGATGTGTACGAATCATGAGAAACCTTAAGAGATAAGGTCAGAATATCTGTACCTTAGCAAAATGAAATGAAAGTGAACTAGAACATGAACACAAGGAAGCAACGTCACGCCTTCTTCAACGAATCTACACGAGTTAGGGTTTAATGTTACTTATTAGTTCATTTAATGACACAACGGATTCTTAATTACTTATCGTTATTCATTAATGTGATTAGGGTTTTATTGATAAAATTAAGTTAACATATGTTTAAAGTGTCCGTATTAATGTTCAAGTGCATTTTAGGGTCTAAACTCATTAAATAGTATTTAAATTAACCAAAACCCTAACAAATGACTTATATCTGATTTTATGTTTAATACTTATAGTCATTAATATGTTTAGGGTTTCACATGTGCAATTAGGTTTTTCCTAAGCATTCATGAGTTTTCAGAGTATCTCAAATTATATTTGTTTACCAAATTTGGAGTTAATTTCAATGATCAAAATATTATAATGATGTTATACATAAATTTTAAACCAAGATATATTATGTTCGAAACCGTCCCATTAGAACAAGTAAACTGTAATGAATATAACCCCATGACAAGTCTTTTAAACAAAGCAAAGGTTATTTACTTTATAGTCAAGACCTGACTTTTATTTCCAGTAGGTAAAAGACACATTTAAGCTTATAAGTATATTCAAATCAGCACTTGTAACAATATAGTTCTATATATTTTCATGCTTTCTTTATAATATATTAAGAGACACCAAGTTATAATAAATAGACCTATTCGAATTATTTTTAAGCATCATCGTTGCATCAAAACATCATATTTTAAGATGTGAATAATTTATATAGATGATGAACTAGATATATTACGATCAATTAATAAGACAAGATATAAGTTTATAAGCATGTTCTAATCGCAACATCAGTTGATATTGCATGATCATAGTTTCGAGTTCCATGTGTAGTTAATATGTTTTATGCTCCAATTTTCATCAGATTCTACTATAACCTACTGTATATATACGTTGATATAATATTACTATCTCATAACATATTTACATATATGTGATTACTAGTTCAAGATATACCTCCATGCCATGCAAAAGCCAACGAGAACATAATAATCACAGACATCAACTCGAACGCGAACGCTAACTTCCATGTCGTCAGCTAATTGTTTGGAAACCAAGAAAATGAACAGCAACCTGAACCGACGACGCCCATAAATTCAACCCGTACCCGAACACAAATTCACGAGAAAATGATCGAACCCGAAACACAAATGCACACGATCAGTTCCATGTAACCACCCTCGAAACTATGACTAGCGACCAAGATTAACCCAACCATGACTCGAAACCAAACATATATGCGCCACTCACGAGACTATAATGCAAGTTATCGCCCAAAACCTTGACTTCAGCCAACAAGTAAGATCGAACCACGAGCATTCTAACATGTTTCGTAATGGTTTTTTTATAATCTGTTCTAGTCTTGTTTAATGGTATGTATGTGTTGACTGAATTTAAATGAAAAACAAAGGGAGTTTGATTCATGGTACCTAAAGGCCGATCAGGAAGGAATAACAGGAACTATGTGTTTATTGTTTGTGTCGAATAGAACAGGGAAAGAGGAATCAGTTTGATAAAAAAAAATAAGGGAGGATCGTGGGTTTTAGTTTAGGAAGCCATTGTGTTTGATTTCATTAACTGATGATTGGCGTGATTATAGGCTATGAATGGGGAAGGGATTCGGTTTTGTTTAGGATGGGATGAAAACGTGTGCTGTTTTGTTTTTAAAAAAGAAATATCGTGTGGATATAGTAAGCTAGGAGAGACACCACAAATCTTCAAATTATTTAGTGTTATCCTCCTTGTTCTACTAATATAACTGTATACTTATATGATCCTTGCCTCTTGATCAAATCGTGTGAATGGCTAAAGAAGTTAAAGAGTAAACGTGTACAAGATCTCCAAAAGAATTAAATTGGGTTTTACAGGTAGAGTGTTCAAGCATGTAGGTTATATATGGCAACCAGTTAAGAAGCAACCCGAACCTAGAACCACTATAGCAGAAAAGTTCAATCCACAAGGTATGCATTCTAAACTGTCTAACTACGTGGAACCACTTTATCAACGGGATCCCAATTTTCTGTTTCTTGCTTTGATGTGCAGCTTGTCTAAGTGTGCCTCTGGTACCTCGATTCGGGGTGCACCAGACATATGACAGGGAACAAGGCACTGCTCAAGAACTTTGTGGCCAAATTCTTGGGTATTGTGCGTTTTGGGAATGATCACATAGCTAAAATTACCGGTTATTTAGATCTCATTCATGATAAGGTCACAATTCAACTTGTTTAGCATTGGCCAATTTTGTGATAGCGGTTTAGAGGTGGCATTTAGAAAACATTCGTGTATTATTCGTACTCTCGAAGGCGTTGATATTCTCAAAGGCTCCGGGGATTCGAATCTATACCAAATTGCACTTAAAGAAATTACATCACCAAAACCGATTTGTTTGCTTACAAAAGCTACATCATCACAGGCATGGCTATGGCATCATCGGTTTTCTCATCTGAACTTCAAGACTTTAACCGATCTTGCTCAACACAACCTAGTCAGAGGATTCCAAAACTCAAATTCAAGAGAAATCAGTCTAGTGCCTATCGTGTTTACAATCGGAGAACAAAGTTGATATAAGAGACAATCCATGTTCACTTCGACGAAGCATAAGAAATGGCTTCTGATCAACTTGTAACACCCCCAATTTCGTGATACGCAGCGGAATTCAAATTAGGTGTTACTCGACGGCACAATAGTTATAAAAATAGAAAACGAACTCTAATCCAGTCGTTTTAAAAGATTTATCATTCGAATTATATAAATATCAGAGTTTACAAAATGAGGTCCCAGTAGTTTCACAGTTTACAAATAAGTTTTCGATTGATAATAAAATTTATAGCCTTCTTGAGTATCCGTGCTCCTCCATGCCAGCCTCGTTCATTATGGACTCGAGATAAACATGCTTAAGTGTCAACACAAAGGTTGGTGAGTTCATAGAGTTTGTGGAAATGATGTGAAAACCTTGTAAAAATCATTGTGACAAGTATATGTAAATACTAAATGTAGATTTCTAAGATTCCAAGTGTATGACTATTGTACTAAATACAATATCACATGTAAGTAGTGTTTCTGTTGCACTTAGTTCTTGACATTGAAACCCTACATTTTCTGTTGCTGGTTTGTTCACAATTGTACCAAGTCTATTGGTTTGTTATTATACCAATTCTATTAGCTTCGAGATTTACACCAAGTCCATTAGATCACATAGTCTGTACCAAGCACATGAAATCGTAGTCGGACCAAGTCCGTAGAATCGTAATTGGACCAAGTCCTGTTGAATCGTAATTTGGACCAAGTCCTTGCATCGTGGGTTACGTTGTTATACACCCACAACGTTAAAAATTGTTTGTTATTGCACTATCCTTATGAAAACCAAAATGTAAATCTCGTACAAATAGAAATTGGAATAATTGTTGCAATCATAGCCTAGTAGGTATTATGTTGTTATACCTAGTAACTCAAATGTTTGTTTCGTTCGTTTGCTCTAACTGAGTCAACTTAAAGGTTACTTTAATCCCAATAGATCTAACCATAGTATTCGTACTCACTACGCATAGTGCTTAATGGTCCATGATATAGAAACTCTAAGTATGACAATAATGTCATTTATCATAAATAAACATTTAGTTCAGATACAACATATAGTTTGCAAATAATCGAAATTGAAATTAAAATAGTTGAGCATGTATCTCCCCCAAAGAGTTTACAAAATAGTTAAATGATAGAAAATGAGGCTATGACTCATCTGATAATAATTGATAAATGATACTAGAAAATTGGGCAGCGCTTCCGCATCTATATTAAAAAATCCATTTCCTAAACTATAAAAACCTCTAAATCACCTCATAACAACCCCAAAACTATCCTAATCGCTCTCATAATAAAAACCCATCCTTAGAATTAGTTGATCTATCCTTGCCGAAGTTTCAAGAAATTTCTGAGAACCACAGCTCCTATCCACCATTGTGTAGCTCTTAATCCAACCGCGAAAACACAAAATAAACTTAATTTTTACGTAGAGAATACTTATGCCATCAACTTATCTGTATAATCGGAGCTCGAAAATCAAGTATGGATGATATATGGAGGTAAAAGGTGGCGGCAAGGAGGAGGAGGAAGGAAATGTGTGTCTTTCAGTGAAATAAAATAAACTAGTTTTCTTTCTATTTATAGTGAAAATTTCTGAAAATATCTAGATATTTTGATGAATAGTATTTAGATATTTTGATGAATAGTGTTTAGATATTTATTAATAGTAACTAGATATTTATGAATAGTAACTAGATATTTATATATTAGGAGTACATGATACATTTTTTATGCATGAAAATCATGTATAAACGTTTATTTATTTTAATAATAATAAATAAATAATAGGTAAATAAGAGTAAGACATAAAATGAAGATGATATTATTGAAAACGTTCTAGCAATATGTAGATTAACCCTAGGATGAATAGTTAAAACCCGAAAATGCGAATTGTTACAGTCTCTACCCCTTAAGGAAAATTCCGTCCCGGAATTCAGTTTGTGTTATATATTAATATACTAGTATGTTCGTGTAGCATAAAATGTCTAAAATTCACATAATCGTTTGGAGGATGGAAGGCACGGAGAGCAAAAGGCTATAAAATGTTTTTGTGAAAAAGCATATATAGTTTAGGTCTCAATTAGATCCGTTTCTCTATAACTATAGCTCTGATACCAATCTGTAACACCCTCAATTTTGTGATACGCAACGGAATTCAAACTGGGTGTTACTCGATGGCCCAACAGTTATAACAATATAAAACGAACTCTAATGGAGTCGTTTTTAAAAGATTTATCATTCGAATTATATAAATATCAGAGTTTACAAAACGAGGTCCCAATAGTTTCACGGTTTACAAATCAGTTTTCGAATGATAATAAAATTTATAGCCTTCTTGAGTATCCGTGCCAGCCTCGTTCATTATGGACCTGAGATAAACATGCTAAAGTGTCAACACAAAGGTAGGTGAGTTCATAGAGTTTGTGGAAATAATGTGAAAACCTTGTAAAAATCATTGTGACAAGTATATGTAAATACTAAATGTAGATTTCTAAGATTCCAAGTGTATGACTATTGTACTAAATACAATATCACATGTAGGTAGTGTTTCTGTTGCTCTTAGTTCTTGACATCGAAACCCTAAATTTTCTGTTGCTGGTTTGTTCACAATTGTACCAAGTATGTTGGTTTGTTATTATACCAATTCTATTAGCTTCGAGATTTACACCAAGTCCATTAGATCACATAGTCTGTACCAAGCACATGAAATTGTAGTCGGACCAAGTCCGTAGAATCGTAATTGGACCAAGTCCTGTTTGAATCGTAATTTGGACCAAGTCCTTGCATCGTGGGTTACGTTGTTATACACCCACAATGTTAAAAATTGTTTGTTATTGCACTATCCTTATGAAAACCAAAATGTAAATCTCGTACCAATAGAAATTAGAATAATTGTTGCAATCATAGCCTAGTAGGTATTCTGTTGTTATACCTAGTAACTCAAATGTTTGTTTCGTTCGTTTGCTCTAACTGAGTCAACTTAAAGGTTACTTTAATCCCAATAGATCTAACCATAGTATTCGTACTCACTACGTTTCGTGCTTAATGGTCCATGATATAGAAATTCTAAGTATGGCAATAATGTCATTTAGCATAAATAAACATTTAGTTCAGATACAACATATAGTTTGCAAATAATCGAAATTGAAATTAAAATAGTTGAGCATGTGTAATACCCCAACCCGACAAGGGTTAAGATATCACATTCATGGAGTCAAACAGAACATACACAAGCGGAAGACTTTAATAATACAATTAAATCCAAAGGTTACAAATGAAATTTAAGGTAAATGAAATACAAGGATTACAACAAAGGTGCAATAAGTCTGGTAATGAAAATCTCCAAGTCAACTCTAATCCAATGTAGCTGTCAAAGGTGTAGTCCTCTAAGAGCTCTTATGCAGTCTTCACTTATATCCCAGCTCCCCTCTAAAACCTGCCGCGGTGAAAAGAAATGCGGCTGAGCTTAAAAAGCCCAGTGAACAGATATATAACAAAGTACTGAAACTGAAAATGAGAAATACAGAATATAGTGCATTAGGGAATAACAGAAAGTATATCAAAATGTATCAAAGGTGTAAAGGTTGTCAGAAATCTACCACGAGCCCAGAAACATATCATATCATAACATCATATCATAATCTTCATAAGTAACATAAGTAGCATAATGGAGTGATCAGCTCCCAGAATTGTGAAAGACGTGTATTGCACACAGCACAGTCACCAGAAACATATCATAATAACATAACATATCAGAACTAGGATGCCTCCATACGCCCCTACAGAAATCATAATCATCGTGGCCATACATATTACATAACAAAAGGGACGGGTCGAACATCACTCAACCACCCTTAAGTCATGCCATTGGTGCATCAATGACATGGTCATGGAACCCCCATGACTAGTGATAGCTCGAGTATTAAACTGAAGGGTCAAACAAAATGTCATAGTAATGACACAGAATCTAAGGTCATCAGAAATATCATAGGTCCATATCAAAGGGTGCATAGCAAAGGCTCATATCAAAGGGTACATAGCAAAGGCTCATATCAAAGGGTACATAGCAAAGGCTCATAATCAAGGTTAATAAATCAGAAGGGGTGAAAGGATCAAGAGAAACCTTATAAGAAGCGTCAGAATATTTGTACCTTATGCAAGCAACCAAAATAAGAAAGGACACCGAAACAGGGAATCACTCCTTCTTCACCGAACCTATACAATTTAATGATCACGTGTTACTTATAAGCTCTTTTTAATCAGATTTCATAATTTAGGTTTCTTTCTATTTTTAGAAACTTTCTATTTTTAGTAACCTTCCAGATTAAGTAACTTTCCATAATTAGTAACTTTCCATTTTTAGTAACTTTACATATTTAGCAAGTTTACATATTTAGTAAGTTTCCATATTTAGTAACTTACCATATTTAGTAAGTTTACATATTTAGTAACTTTCCATACTTAGCAAGTTTCCATATTTAGTAACTTTCCATATTTAGTAAGTTTTCATATTTAGTAACTTTTAACACGACTTACCAATTTAGTTAAATTCGGTTTAGGGTTCGGGATTATCAAATAGGTTTAACATACTTACACACTAGTCAACGCGACATTAATAAGTCATACCTAACATCAAAAGAACACCTTTAACACTTAGGTAAAACATGCATACATATTAACTGATTTTATCACAAAATTAAGCCCAACAAAAGAATTTTAAAAACATATCAGAATCCCAAACTAAAATTCCAAAAAATTATCACAGGAGCCCATATTTCTTAGGAGTCTACTAGAATTTTTACAGATTTTATTATCATGTTTACTCTCCTTTTAAAAATCGTCTAAGTTAACATGTTCAGATTCGGATCTACAGATACACTTCAAAAGTATGCACTTAATAACCTAACCATATTACTTCAAAAAATTCTACAAAAATTCGAGAAGATAGTCCACATAAGAAATATGATTCTTGAAAATTTGTGGCCTCTAATTTACTATGGTTTGGAAATGAAAAATCATAGAATCAGACTGAAATACAACTCAGCTAACACATTTTAACATATGATCACATTAAATTCAGAAAAACATCCAAATCAAACTCAAATTCGTTCAAACCAAATCTGATCAAACAAAAATTCGTCAAAGGTTCAATCGATCCAACTTTATTTATTATAAGAAAAGGTGACGACATCATGCTAGTCCAAATTTATGTCGATGATATCATTTTTGGATCCATAAATCCTAAATATTGCAAAAACTTTGAAAATATCACGCGACAGAAATTTGAGATGAGCATGATGGGGGAGTTAAAATTCTTTTTGGGTCTACAAATAAAACAAACAGCCCGTGGTATCTTTATTCATCAAAACAAATACACGGTGGAAATTTTGAAAAAATTTGGAATGGATAAATCTGATTCCGTTAGTACTCCTATGTTACATAAGCCTAAACTAGATAAAGATAGAGGAGGTAAACCAGTTGATGCTTCAAAATACCGTAGTATGATTGGTACACTCATGTATCTTACAGCTAGTCGGCCTGATATTCAAATTGCTGTCTGCATGTGTGCCCGTTACCAATCAAGGCCAACAGAAAAATACCTTACTGCTGTAAAACGGATCTTTCGATATCTAAAAGGAACCATATATATGCGCCTTGTGTATCCAAAAGATACCGGTTTCGAACTAATTGCGTATACAGATGCAGATTATGCAGGTTGTCAAATTGATTGCAAGAGTACTTCTGGAATTTGCTCAATTCTTAGGAGAAAAGTTAATCAGCTGGTCATCAAAGAAGCAGAATCACTCTGCTTTATCCACTGCGGAAGCTGAATACATTGCTCTCTCCGGATGCTGTGCTCAAGTACTATGGATGAGAACACAACTGAAGGACTATGGCTTCTCTTACGACAAAATCCCAATTTATTGTGATTCGCAAAGTGCCATTGCCACCTCTTGTAACACAGTACAACACTAATGGATAAAGCATATAGCAATCAGATATCATTTCATCAAGGAGCATGTAGAACGACAGATTGTGGAATTGTACTTCGTGAAAACTGATTACCAAATTGCCGACTTCTTCACAAAAGCTTTGCCACCAGAAAGATTGGAATACCTACGACAACGTCTAGGAATGGCAAGCATTCGTGATACTAATGACAATGACAAGGATCAGGTTAAAGAAGTCACCAACGTAACAGACATCACAAGTACATCTGGTAAAACAATCAGGTAAATATACACTCATTAAGGTTGTTGGTTAAATCACAGATCAACACCCGTTTTTCAAACAAAGGACCCTGAACGTACACTTCAATGCGTCAATCCTTCAAAAAAGAAGAGAAATCTTCTTAATTATTGTGATCAAAATTTATACAAGATTTTACAAAAAGTTTTTTTATAAAACCTTTTCTAAATTTTTTTGCTCATGATAAACAAACCTTGAGCATGTTCCTTAGTAGAGCTGAACCTGCCAACGTCAGAGCAGCACTTGCTGATCCCAACTGGATTGTCGCAATGCAAGAAGAAATAAACCAATTCAAATGCCATGGTGTCTGGCGAAGGGTTCCTCGTCCTATAGAACGAAATATAATTGCATTGAAATGGATTCTAAAGAACAAGATTGATGAAGATGGTGATGTAATCGGCAACAAGGCTCGCCTAGTTGCAAAAGGTTATGGTCAAGAAGAAGGGATTGACTTTGATGAATCATTTGCTCCAGTTTCTAGGATCGAAGCAATATGGTTATTCTTGGATTATTCAGCTCATAGATCTTTCACCGTATATCAAATGGACGTGAAAACGGCCTTTCTATATGGGGAGTTAGAAGAAGAGGTGTATGTTAGTCAACCAGAAGGCTTCGTTGATCCAAATCATCCAGATGATGTCTATGTCCTTGACAAAGCCATCTACGGACTAAAGCAAGCTCCAAGAGCATGGTACAAAGTGTTGGTAGAATATCTGCTCAAACACAAATTCGTCAAAGGTTCAATCGATCCAACTTTATTTATTAGAAGAAAAGGTGACGACATCATGCTAGTCCAAATTTATGTCGATGATATCATTTTTGGATCCATAAATCCTAAATATTGCAAAAACTTTGAAAATATCACGCGACAGAAATTTGAGATGAGCATGATGGGGGAGTTAAAATTCTTTTTGGGTCTACAAATAAAACAAACACCCCGTGGTATCTTTATTCATCAAAACAAATACACGGTGGAAATTTTGAAAAAATTTGGAATGGATAAATCTGATTCCGTTAGTACTCGTATGCTACATAAGCCTAAACTAGATAAAGATAGAGGAGGTAAACCAGTTGATGCTACAAAATACCGTAGTATGATTGGCACACTCATGTATCTTACAGCTAGTCGGCCTGATATTCATTTTGCTGTCTACATGTGTGCCCGTTACCAATCAAGGCCAACAAAAAAATACCTTACTGCTGTAAAACGGATCTTTCGATATCTAAAAGGAACCATATATATGCGCCTTGTGTATCCGAAAGATACCGGTTTTGAAATAATTGCATATACAGATGCAAATTATGCAGGTTGTCAAATTGATTGCAAGAGTACTTCTGGATTTGCTCAATTCTTAGGAGAAAAGTTAATCAGCTGGTCATCAAAGAAGCAGAATCACACTGCTTTATCCACTGCGGAAGCTGAATACAATGCTCTCTCCGGATGCTGTGCTCAAGTACTTTGGATGAGAACACAACTGAAGGGCTATGGCTTATCTTACGACAAAATCCCAATTCATCACTCATGGACAAAGCATATAGCTATCAGATATCATTTCATCAAGGAGCATGTAGAACGACGGATAGTGGAATTGTACTTCGTGAAAACTGATTACCAAATTGCCGACTTCTTCACAAAAGTTTTGCCACCAGAAAGATTTGAATACCTACGACAACGTCTAGGAAAGGCAAGCATTCGTGATACTAATGACAAGGGCAAGGATCAGGTCAAAGAAGTCACCAACGTAACAGGCATCACAAGTACATCTGGTAAAACAATCAGGTAAATATACACTCATTAAGGTTGTTGGTTAAATCACAGATCAACACCCGTTTTTCAAACAAAGGACCCTGAACGTACACTTCAGTGCGTCAATCCTTCAGAAAAGAAGAGAAATCTTCTTAATTATTGTGAGCAAAATTTATACCAGATTTTACAAAAAGTTTTTTTATAAAACCTTTTCTAAATTTTTTTGCTCATGATAAATAAACCTTGAGCATGTTCCTTAGTAGAGCTGAACCTGCCAACGTCAGAGTAGCACTTGCAGATCCCAACTGGATTGTCACAATGCAAGAAGAAATAAACCAATTCAAATGCCATGGTGTCTGGCGAAGGGTTCCCCGTCCTATAGAACAAAATATAATTGCTTTGAAATGGATTCTAAAGAACAAGCTTGATGAAGACGGTGACGTAATCCGCAACAAGGCTCGCCTAGTTGCAAAAACTTATGGTCAAGAAGAAGGGATTGACTTTGATGAATCATTTTCTCCAGTTGCTAGGATCGAAGCAATACGGTTATTCTTGGATTATGCAGCTCATAGATATTTCACCGTATATCAAATGGACGTGAGAACGGCCTTTCTATATTGGGAGTTAGAAGAAGAGGTGTATGTTAGTCAACCAGAAGGCTTCTTTGATCCAAATCATCCAGATGATGTCTACGTCCTTGACAAAGCCATCTACGGACTAAAGCAAGCCCCAAGAGCATGGTACAAAGTGTTGTCAGAATATCTGCTCAAACACAAATTCGTCAAAGGTTCAATCGATCCAACTTTATTTATTAGAAGAAAAGGTGACGACATCATGCTAGTCCAAATTTATGTCGATGATATCATTTTTGGATCCATAAATCCTAAATATTGCAAAAACTTTGAAAATATCATGCGATAGAAATTTGAGATCAGCATGATGGGGGAGTTAAAATTCTTTTTGGGTCTACAAATAAAACAAACACCCCGTGGTATCTTTATTCATCAAAACAAATACACGGTGGAAATTTTGAAAAAATTTGGAATGGATAAATCTGATTCCGTTAGTACTCCTATGCTACATAAGTCTAAACTAGATGAAGATAGAGGAGGTAAACCAGTTGATGCTACAAAATACCGTAGTATGATTGGTACACTCATGTATCTTACAGCTAGTCGGCCTGATATTCATTTTGCTGTTTGCATGTGTGCCCGTTACCAATCAAGGCCAACGGAAAAATACCTTACTGCTGTAAAACGGATCTTTTGATATCTAAAAGGAACCATATATATGTGCCTTGTGTATCTGAAAGATACCGGTTTTGAACTAATTGCGTATACAGATGCAGATTATGCAGGTTGTCAAATTGATTGCAAGAGTACTTCTGGATTTGCTCAATTCTTAGGAGAAAAGTTAATCAGCTGGTCATCAAAGAAGCAGAATCACACAGCTTTATCCACTGCGAAAGCTGAATACATTGCTCTCTCCGGATGTTATGCTTAAGTACTATGAATGAGAACACAACTGAAGGACTATGGCTTCTCTTACGACAAAATCCCAATTTATGGTGATTCACAAAGTGCGATTGCCATCTCTTGTAACACAGTACAATACTAACGGACAAAGCATATAGCAATCAGATATCATTTCATCAAGGAGCATGTAGAACGACAGACTGTGGAATTGTACTTCGTGAAAATTGATTACCAAATTGCCGACTTCTACACAAAAGCTTTGCCACCAGAAAGATTTGAATACCTACGACAACGTCTAGGAATGGCAAGCATTCGTGATACTAATGACAAGGACAAGGATCAAGTCAAAGAAGTCACCAACGTAACAGACATCACAAGTACATCTGGTAAAACAATCAGGTAATTATACACTCATTAAGGTTGTTGGTTAAATCACAGATCAACACCCGTTTTTCAAACAAAGGACCCTGAACGTACGCTTCAGTGCGTCAATCCTTCAGAAAAGGAGAGAAATCTTCTTAATTATTGTGAGCAAAATTTATACAAGATTTTACAAAAAGTTTTTTTATAAAACCTTTTCTAAATTTTTTTGCTCATGATAAACAAACCTTGAGCATGTTTTGTTGATTATTAATATAATCTTTTTTAGCTCAAGTAAGAATAAGATTTCAAAAACAATGCTACCCGCCTCAATAATAGATCAAAAACAATTTAAAACATTAAGCTATTTTTGAGGGGGGAGAAATTGAGAAATTTGTTTTTGAAATCAAATAAATAAGTTGCTAAAAATTGTTGAAAAATTAAATGAAAAATGTTGTTGTAAATTAAATGAAAAATGTTGTTGAAACGTTGGGAAAATACCATCACTTCGAGGGGGAGTGATAAATTTTATTTAAACATTTTTAGATATAACACAAAAGTTCTTTGAACTAAAATGTTTTCAAAATTGTGTTAAAAATAAAATATTAACAAAAAGGTCCGTGTGTAGAAGAGAGCTTAAGTCAATGGGGAGTTTTGCTAAATTGCCAAAACTATTTGGAACCCTCCCCCAGTCCAAAACTCTCGTAAGACCCACGTCAAATCAAAAAGGTCAAAAAGTCAAAAAATGTGTCAATTAATCCACCTTGGGGGCTACGAGAGAAAAACACACAACCACTTTTTGCTATCACAAATCCTCTCTCCTTTACACCTAAAATACTCGCATCGCAAACTCTCTCCATTTCAAAGATTTTCTTGCCCATTAAGTGTATTTCGTGCAAAAAGTAAGCATACAAATCTTTTTAACTTATGCTTTTACATCTTTCTTATGAATTACAGTCTTTGGTTTTCATTATACAGATTAAAATTAAGTAATTAGGGCTGCGTATTCATACGGCACAAAAATCACTCTTTAGTTTGCATTTTAGAGTGTTTAGGATGAATTCTTGTGGTTAGATGACTTAGATAAGAGGTTTGGATCATGTTTATGAAAGAAAATGGGAACTTAAACGGTTTGATTTAGGGCAAAATGGATCAATTTTGGAAAGAAGATGAATAGTTAGGGTAGCGACACCTACAATGGTTGAATGTGAGACTTTAGGATAGAGCCAAACATTGCATTTAATACTAATTTAAATTTTGCAAGACTTTGGCTGCGATAGCAGTTTTACAACTAGTATCGCAGCTGATTTCTTTGCGATAGCTGCTCTCCTAAAAATGCTGCGATAGCTTGCTATCACAACTTTCTCTTGCGATAGTCCCTATGCAAAACTTTTTGCGATAGTAATTTACTATCACAACATTGGTTTGCGATATCTGTTTTATCTTGTTTGCGACATATAATTTTGCTTAATCATGTTTGCGATACCAAATCCTGCGATGGCAGATTTTGCGAGACTTTTGTTACCCACTATTTCTAAACGTTACTCTGCCCAAATTTTTTAAAATCTTTGTAATTTTTTTTACAAGTTCTCATATTTGTGTAAAGTTTAACAAACTTTTTAACAAAGTTTTGCAAAGTTACATTAATGATCAATTTTTTTCTAAAAAGAGTCATAACTTGTTCAAACTTCAACTTTTTTTGAAAAAAATTTACTTTTCAAAAACAAACAAGTTTATAAATGAGCAAATTTTTGTATATCACAAATATGTCTTTCAATGTTTTAAATCCATTTCAAAAAGAGATAAAATTTTCATTTAAAAGAGAGATTTGAAATAATTGAGACATAAAATTGCATATGTTTAGCTACTAAATAATTAGACTAGGATTGTATCACTGTTTTGCCTTAAAATAGTTTGTGCTGCATATGTTTAATTAGAATATAGACTATACTATGATTGCACCTTTATGGACAATTTGTGTTTGTGAATGAATGATTTTGACGGATAATTTTACAATTATGTTCTTGGTTGCCAACGCTATGAATTTTCATGTTCTAAAACAATTCATGAAACCTTGTAACAATTTTTCACTCAGTTGTTTTAATAAAATTGGTTTTGAGAGGACTTGACACAATCTTAACTACGAATATCTCATCTTCAAGGTGGTTATTAGGGCTAGTTATAAAGTAAAAACTTTAATGTATCCCTTTAGCTACGCAACGTAATAGAGTATTCAAAGTTTTGATTCGTTTAAAGAAATCTCACTCTTATACAACAAGAGATCTTTTGAGATGACTTGTATTTGACTTAACAAAAAACTTCTCATCTTCATGATAGTTATTAGGAATAGTGTTGATATAAATAATGCCTAAAAAACGTTATTAACATCTTTCGATATCTCTACGTTTTGATAATCACAAAATGTAAAATCATTAAACGAAAGATTATATCGTAAACAAGTATTTAGTTGCAAATAGTCACTTCAACAACTCAATCAGTTAATGTATGAATAAACAAATGCTTAATGAATTATATGATCAAAGGAACATTTTCTTAAACACTTGATTTTTAATAAAATGACAGAAACATTTTATATCTTTTAGAAAATCATTTTTGGTATTAAATAAAAATGTTTAATCTATTATAAATTTATGAATTCAAATTTTCAACCAAAAATGGCAAAAATGTTCCAGAAAAACCTTCCCCACAAAAAGACAAAACTGGGCAACGTTCGGGTAGGGCGGCCCCCTTAATTTTACTAGGCGGCCTCCTTAATTTTAAGGGGACCGGCCATCTATTTAAGGGGACCGCCCCGCTCCTCCAGCTGTCAGTTTTTGCCTATAAATACTGGTTCATCTCTGGACTTTTTCCTCACCTTTTGCACCTCAAACTTTCTGTTCTAAATCTCTTCTTCTATCTTTCTAAATCCTTTGATCATATATTCTTAAGCTTTTGTTTCAAGTGATCCAAAGCTTCAACCTCTCAAGTGCAAAAGAAGAATACTTCTATCCTTCAAGACAAGAAGTATTACAACTTGGTGTATCTCTTCCATCCAAGTTGTTGGTGTATCATAATTGTAAATCATTCATTTATTTGTATAAGTTGTGAATACTTGTTAGATAGGTGTGAGCATAGTTGGTTAGGCTAGATTAGTGTGTAAGTAGTGAAGGTGTGAAGAAGTTAAGGTGTGTAAGTAGTGAAGGTGTGAAGAAGTAGAAGAGTATATAAGTAGTGTAGAAGTTGTGAAGCTGTCGTAAAGAAGTCGTGAAGTAGCCGTGAAGAAGTTGTGAAGCCGGGGTGAAGAAGTTGTGAATAAGTTGTGTGAAGTTGTGAGATTGGTTCTAGCTACGATTAGAACTCGACATTTAGCTTTGTGTCGTTAAACCGGTGTAAGCGAAAGTTGTGTAAGGTTTTCTCCGCCATAAGGGAGCTTGTTGATATAGTGAAGAAAACTCTCGAGTTAGGTGCTCGGGAGTGGAGTAGGGCAAGGAAGGTGTCCTTGTAGCCGAACCACTATAAATCCTTTGTCTCGCGGTTAGATCTTTCCATCTCTATCTTTCATTTCATTTCATTACTTTACTTGCATTGTTAATTTAGATCTACTTATATTTGTTCATATTGTTCAAGAGTTGAGTTCACATAAATTCGAATCTAAGTCTTTAAAAGTAAACAAAGTTTTTATAATAAATTAAAAAGACGTAAAACTATTCAACCCCCCCCCCTTCTAGTTTTCCACAATTGGTATCAAGAGCCACGTCAAACAAGATTTTTAAAATAAATTGTATTTTAAAACTTGAAACGATCTATGGAATCAAAAAAATATTTAGAAGGGCAATCCATGCAAAGACCACCATTATTCGAGAGTGATGGTTTTCTTTATTGGAAAAATAGATTCGAAACTTATGTGAAATCAAAAGATCTTGATCTTTGGCATGTTATTATCTATGGTGATTTTCCTCCTATTCAAAATAATCCTTTAACTAAAATAGATGAAATTGTACCTTTTGAAAAACAAAATGATGATTTGAAAAAGAGACTAGCAAAAAATAATGAGGCTAAAATGGTAATTTATAACGCATTACCACGCAAAGAATATGAACGAATTTTTATGTGTCAAACCGCAAAAGAAATTTGGGATTCTTTATTAATCACTCACCAAGGTAATAGTCAAGTCAAAGACAACAAAATAGATCTTCTTGTTCAACAATATGAATAATTTACAATTCCTGAAGAGGAATCTATTGATAATGCATTTTCTAAATTTAACACTATCATCACAAGTTTAAAAGCATTTGATGAGACTTTTTCTAGCAAAAATTGTGTAAGGAAATTTCTTAGGGCATTACATCCAAAATGGCGCGCGAAGGTCACGGCTATTGAAGAATCGAAGAACTTGATGACGTTATCGCTTGATGAACTTATCGGCAACTTGAAGGTTCATGAAGAAATTATAAAGAGAGACTCGGAAACGGTCAAGAGCAAGAAAGATCAAATCAAATCTCTTGCACTAAAAGCCAAAAAGGAACTTAGTGATGATGACGATTCAAGTGACGATAGTGAAGACGAAGAATATGCAATGGCCGTAAGAGAGTTCAAGAAATTTTTCAAGAGACGAGGAAGACTCACAAGACAATCACGAGATGAAAGTAGATCGCTTCAAAGAAATAGGAATGATAACTACGGGAAAAGAAAGTGCTTTAGATGTGGAAGCCCAAACCATCTCATTGGCGAATGTAAAAAGCCACCGGGTTATGATTACCAAAGCGCCTTTGTTAGTGGAACATGGAGCGATAGTGACAAAGACGAAGTAGACAAAGCAAAAGACGAAAAATGTCTTGTAGCTCAAGCTACCGATGAAATATGTCTAGGAATAAATTTGGAGCCCGACGAAAGGATTAAGGATAGTGGATTGATGACATCAAATAACGACATATTATTAGCATCATTTATCCTATATTATTGACTTGTTTTATATCACTTTATATGAGAATTGATACTTAATCGTTTACTTTTGTAATTCTCAGTTATAAACAAGCATTAGGTGAAAGTTAATGATTTCGGACGGAAATTGGAGCAAAATGAATCAAGTTGGAAAAGTCTACTGAACTGAAGGAAGATGCGCCGTATCATTCTTGATAGATACGTCGTACATAAAGACTTAGACGAATCTGAGACAATTGCCTGACTTTAAAGAATGCGCCACATGTATTTATCTCATGCGCCGCATATAAAACCTTGGTCAACGAAGAAGATCTGACTTATTTGCTCCAGATACACCGTATGACATTCCTAACATACGGTGCATCAATCTCAAGACTTCACCAAAGATTATCCAAAATACTGAAGGACATGCGCCGCATAAAGATACAAGTTACGCCGCATCTGAAGACGGTGAACGAATATTCTGGAATATAATAATCTTGGACCCCACGCGAAGTTACCTAGATACGCCGCATCGGACCAATCCAATGCGCCGTATTGGCCATATACAATCTTAGCCGAGAAATCAAGTGAAGAATAGAAGCTTAATGAAGAAGTCAAGATTACATAATGATACTCGGAGATGCTTTCGTATCTTGGCCATAAAATCTTCATCCGGACTCCGTTTTAGGTGATTCAAGCGTCCACGGAAAGAGAAAAAGGAGATCTATATTTTTCAGAACGAGATACGGCGCATTGGCTTTGTGGATGCGCCGCATCGAGGTCGGAACAGCAGCAGACTAATTTTGGTAAACCTTGGAGGCTACTCTTCCTTACCCTTATAAATACCACAGCCCTATGGACGATTTGAAGAGGATAAAAATCACTATTATCAGTTGGGAACAGCCCCAAATCATCCCCAACACCTTCTCCATCCACCATTGAAGATCGACGAAGAACATCTCCATACTTATCTTTGTGTATCATTCGGTTAGCATAATAAATTTGTCTATGGATTTCTTATGTTTAATTTTTATGTATACTTTATCTTTTGCTGAGATTATGGGCTAACACCCTTAGGTGTTAGCCATGTTTATGAAGTTTTATTATTTTTTATGATTTTGTCGATGTGTTTGCTTTGTTATTGGATTGGGTGCTTGTCGATAAAAACTCGTTTATTGCTTATAACTAGTAGAAGTCTATGTAACTAGGTTATGATCCTTATAACTTTAATTGATGTGACTTAACTACCTGTAATTGTGGTTGCTTAGGTTGAGTTATTTGCGTGTTAACCCGAATCTCTATTAGGAATCATTGTTTGGCATAAACGGAACGTGTCTACAACCTAATAGGACTAGTAGCGTGTAATACCGAACTAGGTTAGATGGTTTAAAGCAATAAGTTAGTATTGATGCTAGACGAGTCACTATGATCATGTCCTCTTTCCCACCACGATGGTAGGTTATTTAATCGTGACAGGATTAATAATTGGATTGGCGACAAAACAATTGAATGAATTAAAACAAGTAGACATAAGCATGTATAACTATAAAATGGATTAGACTTGGCTAACCCGTTCTTCCCTATTGATATCGATCTATTGTACTATCCTTAGTTTAGATATTTATTTTATTGCAATTAGTTTAATTAAAACACATAAAATCGTGATAGCCTCTCAGGCTAAAACCCCAAAAAATATTTACTTGCTTTCTAGGTTAGAATAGTTAGTTTAGTAATTAGAATACCTTTAGATCATCTTAGCTTCGCTCCTAGTGAACGACCCTTGCTTACCTAGAAACTATCTACATTGATCGGGTACACTGCTCGTGAGTGTTTAGAGTCTATAGGTTAGTTCGGCAATAAATAAATTTAAAACTTGGTAGTTTATTATAGACCTAAAAAAACACATCATGGATGCTCGAAGCACATGACGGGAAACCGCAAGTTATTCTCCTCCTACAAGGCATACAACGGAGGTAATGTTATTTTCGGTAGTGACTTTCGTGGAAAAATCATTGGCAAAGGTACAGTTTCTCAAGACTCCCTAACTATTGAAAATGTTGAGCGTGTAGATAAATTAACATACAACTTGCTTAGTATAGGACAAATATGTGATAATAAGTGTAGGGTTACCTTTACAAATAAAGATAGCGAAATAGTTAAGGACGGAAAGGTCATAGGTAGAGGTATTAAGAAAGGTGGCGTTTATGTCATGAAACTAGGAAATAAACCGGAAGATAAAATATGTCTAGCAACCTTAGATGAAAACTCTACATTGTGGCATAGGAGATTAGGTCACGCAAATATGCAACAAATACAATCCCTAGCCTCTAAGGAATTAGTTAGAAATTTGCCAAACCTAAGATATGACCAACACTTTTGCGATGCTTGTAAAATGGGAAAACAAGCACACGCCAGTCACAAAGCTAAGAATATAGTCTTCACTACTAGATGCCTAGAATTATTACACATGGACCTTTTTGGGCCATCCGCAGTGCGGAGTTACGGAGGTAACCGATATACCTTAGTAATTGTAGACGACTATTCACGATACACATGGACTAGATTTTTAAGTGATAAAACCTAAGCCTTTAATAAGTTTGAAATATTTAGTAAAATGATTCAAAACAAATTAGGATGTTCTATAGTATCTATTAGGACGGACCATGGTCGGGAATTTGATAATGAAGTGCAGTTCGGAAAATATTATGATTTAAATGGAATATCTCACAATTTCTCCGCTCCTCGCACTCCACAATCAAATGGGGTAGTCGAAAGAAAGAATCGCTCCTTACAAGAAATGAGTAGAACGATGATAAATGAACAATCTATCCCACAAAAATTTTGGTGTCACGCCGTAGATACATCAACATATATAATAAATAGAGTCTCAATTAGGCAAATTTTAGGAAAGACCCCATATGAGTTATTAAGAGGTAGAAAACCTAATTTAAATTACTTTAGGGTATTCGGGAGCAAATGTTTTTTTCTCAATACAAAAGATTACCTTACTAAGTTTGATCCTAAGTCGTACGAAAGAATTTTTCTAGGGTATTCGCAAAATAGTAAAGCTTATATAATACTTAATAAACACACTATGAAAGTAGAAGAGTCCTTGAATGTAACATTTGATGAAACTCCACCACCACCTAAGACATTGCCCCTAGAAGATGATGACCTAGTGTAAGAAGAAGCTATTGAGGTTAGTAAAACTAAACCCTTAGGTGATGATAATGAAGATACAACACTAGGAGAAAATGAAATTGTAAATGTTAAGGAATCTAAATCACACCCATTAGATAATATAATAGGAAACCTAAATCAAAGAACTCTTAGATCACAAGCTCAAGATAAAAATAACTTCTTTTGTTTCCTTTCAACAATAGAACCTAAAAATATAAATGAGGCATTAAAAGATGAAAGTTGGGTTATGGCTATGCAAGAAGAACTAAATCAATTTAAGACTAATGACGTTTGGGAACTAGTCCCAAATCCCATGAACATGACCATCATAGGAACTAAATGGGTATATAGAAATAAGTTGGATGAAAATGGAATTGTTACTAGGAACAAAGCTAGGTTAGTCGCCCAAGGTTATAATCAACAAGAAAGAATTGATTATGACGAAACTTATGCCCCCATAGCTAGATTAGAATCTATAAGAATACTCCTTGCCTATGCATGCGCCCTAGACTTTAAGTTATTTCAAATGGACGTGAAAAGTGCATTCCTTAACGGTTTTATCAATGAGGAGGTATACGTGTTACAACCTCCAGGATTCATTGACTTCGCAAAACCTGATTATGTTTATAAACTGAAGAAAGCTTTATATGGACTCAAACAAGCTCCTAAGGCTTGGTATGATCGATTAAAAGCTTTTCTTATTAATCATGATTATTCCATGGGAATGGTAGATAACACTCTTTTCACGAAAAAGAAAAGTCCAAATCTCATCATTGTCCAAATATATGTCGACGACATTATATTTGGATCGACTTGTCAGGATATGTGTGATGAATTCGCCAAAATCATGCATGATGAGTTTGAGATGAGCATGATGGGTGAACTAAATTTCTTTCTAGGATTACAGATAAAACAATTAGAAGATGGAATATTTTTTAATCAATCTAAGTACATTAAGGAGATGCTTAAGAAATTTGGATTAGAAGACTCTAAGCCTATGAAAACACCGATGTCTACGGAAGTAAAACTCACAAGAGATGAAGAAGGTGAGTCCGTAGAAAACACTAAGTATAGAGGGATGATAGGTAGTTTACTATACCTAACGGCAAGTAGACCGGATATCATGTTTAGTGTCTGCCTTTGTGCTCGCTTTCAAGAGGATCCCAAAACCTCTCACCTAGAAGCGGTTAAGCGTATCTTCCGATACATTAAAGGCACTATACACTTAGGATTATGGTATCCTAAGGGATCCGGCATAGAAACCATCGTCTATGATAGAAAGAGCACTAGCGGTATTTGCACGTTCATGGGATGTTGCCTAACATCTTGGTTTTCGAAGAAGCAAACCGCTCTTGCTATTTCTACTACAGAAGCCGAATACGTAAGCGCTGGAAAGGCATGTCAACAAGCACTATGGATGAAACAAGCTCTCGTAGATTATGGCATTAGGTTAGATAATGTCCCAATTATGTGTGATAACAAAGGTGCTATAGATTTAAGTAAGAATCCCGTTCAACACTCTAGGACTAAACATATAGAAATACGCCACCACTTCCTCCGCGATAACGTTCAAAAAGGAAACATATCTATAGAAAAGGTTGCATCGGAAGATAACATAGCGGACATATTCACTAAACCCCTTAAGCGCGAACTCTTTAACCACTTACGTTTAGGTCTAGGAATGATGGAACAAATTGACTAAATTTTCTGCATTTTTGGTACATCTTTTCATCAGATGGGCGGACCCCTTAATGTTATAAAGGCGGCCCCCTTAATTATTAAGGGGACCGACCTTCATTAAGGGGACCGGCCATCTGTCTGGCAAATTATTTTTTTTTCTTCCTCACATCTGTGTCTAGGAATCTATTTTGCACAAAATTAAAGATTGGGAAACATTTTCCTTTTGCATGAACATATTTATATACAAAACCCAATCTATTTTATTCAAATCATTCTCACATCTAGGAAAACACATGAAAACCATTTTCATTGCATTGTTGAAGAATGCTAAAAACACTTTTCTTTCATGCATAAAATCTCACATGAATTGTTAAAATATATAATCTAATATATATCTTTGATATTCATATATTGAGTAAAATCAAATCAAGGAGACTTTTGATTGTTTCTTAGGAAATTTTTGCATTTAGGAGTCGAAACAATCACATCTCCACATCTGTTGCATATAGGCACACACTAGAACAAAATTTCATATCACATCTCCACTTTTGTTCCATCACCTTCTTGTTAGTTTCTAGTGCCTTTATTCTATTACCCCTTGCCTTATGTGATTAATAGTTTCAATATTCTTGATTGCTAGATATAATTGCTTGCTTATTTGCTTAATTAATATGTCTTGCATGCATAATTATCAATATGTTACATACCTTCTTGCCTCAAAGAGTGGGACTTGCCTAAAACCAAAATCTATAAACATAGCCCTCCTTACCTATTCCTGCAGAAAAACCCAATTTTGGAACTCAGAATGATACCAGATGGGCGGCCCCCTTAATTCATAAGGCGGCCCCCTTAATAATTAAGGGGACCGACCCTAATTAAGGGGACCGGCCATCTGCAGGACGGGTTCACAGAATCTTTTTCTGCTTTTTAGCCCATTTCATCCTACTCTTCCATAAATTCACAAACATATTCTGTCCTGATCACCCCAACAAGTTTATCTATCCTTAATCACATCAATCCTCCACTATAAATAACCCCATTCCTCACCATATTCACTCATCTCATCATGTCTTCTCCCATCAACTCAAAACCAAAAACCTCAAAGCTAGCAAGGATGACCATGAAACCCGGGTGGAAAAGAAAACCTAACCCTCACAACAAGTCCATCACAAATGGTGTGACTAGAAAACCAACACCTCCATCCACATTCATTCCCAACTACTCTCCAAGATCTCAACATCATTCCATTGAACCATTTCACAAACCCTATCATGTTGGCCAAACATCCACATTCATTCCAAACTACACTTCTAAACCTCAAACCAACTTCAATGAAACCTTCGAAAACCCTCATCATTTTGGTCAAACATCAAACTTTACCTCAAACCACACACCCCAATTTCATCCATTCCCACCAAATGATCAAATCCACATTCCCACGGAAAGGCAAAAGTTTCATGAAGAGATTAACCAAATCCATGATCTTAGTGATCTCCTTGCTATGCATCTTGCACAATGCAACAAGGGACAACCTCCATCCTCACCCTACTCAAATTGCTTACCCCACTCTCTCAACTTGGATCAAGTTACAAACCACACCCACTATTGCCCTTGTTGCATCTTCCTTCAAAAACAAATTCTCCACTTGAGTGAAGATATTTCTTGGATCTAATATCTACTCACCCGTCCTCATCCTATTCCTCCCCTAAAACGATATAATATTGTTAGATCCACTTCATCCACTCCATTTCATTCACCATCAAATATCTAAGCCCCACTCACAAGCATTCCGCCCCAAAATAAAATCCCTCACCCTTTTGTGTTGCAAGAAAGTCCAATCGCTCTCTTTGGCAATATTAGGACCATTAGTATCTTTTACTTATGTTGCAACCTTTATGTTTTAAGCATATTGTGTAATGTAATGATGATTCATGTGATCATCTTGAATGAATGAATAAGATTAGTTGTTTGTTCTAAATATTTTTGCTATGCATATATATGTCTTGTGTTCTTAACTTGTTTTTGCAGCCAAGATTTCCATAGCTCGTCTCCTTGGTGCCCTCAAACGAGGGGGAGCACACACCAAGCGGGAGTTCTCGTCCCGATAAATTTTGAATCTAAAACTTGTCGGCATAACCTTTTTTGATTCTACAAAAAGAGGGAGAAGTGAATATAAACTCACTAAATACTTGTCCGAAAATAAATTTTTGGGTTTAATGAGTTTAAGTTTTGTAATCATCAAAAAGGGGGAGATTGTTGATATAAATAATGCCTAAAAAACGTTATTAACATGTTTCGATATCTCTACGTTTTGATAATCACAAAATGTAAAATCATTAAACGAAATATTATATCGTAAACAAGTATTTAGTTGTAAATAGTCACTTCAACAACTCAATCACTTAAGGTATGAATAAACAAATGTTTAATGCATTATATGATCAAAGGAACATTTTCTTAAACACTTGATTTTTTATAAAATGACACAAACATTTTATATCTTTTAGAAAATCATTTTTGGTATTAAATAAAAATGTTTAATCTATTATAAATTTATGAATTCAAATTTTCAACTAAAAATGGCAAAAATGTTCCAGAAAAACCTTCCCCACAAAAAGACAAAACTGAGCAACGTTCGGGTAGGGCGGCCCCCTTAATTTTACTAGGCGGCCCCCTTAATTTTAAGGGGACCGGCCACCTATTTAAGGGGACCGCCCCGCTCCTCCAGCTGTCAGTTTTTGCCTATAAATACTGGTTCATCTCTGGACTTTTTCCTCACCTTTTGCACCTCAAACTTTATGTTCTAAATCTCTTCTTCTATCTTTCTAAATCCTTTGATCATATATTCTTAAGCTTTTGTTTCAAGTGATCCAAAGCTTCAACCTCTCAAGTGCAAAAGAAGAATACTTCTATCCTTCAAGATAAGAAGTACTACAACTTGGTGTATCTCTTCCATCCAAGTTGTTGGTGTATCATAATTGTAAATCATTCATTTATTTGTATAAGTTGTGAATACTTGTTAGATAGGTGTGAGCATAGTTGGTTAGGCTAGATTAGTGTGTAAGTAGTGAAGGTGTGAAGAAGTTAAGGTGTGTAAGTAGTGAAGGTGTGAAGAAGTAGAAGAGTATATAAGTAGTGTAGAAGTTGTGAAGCCGTCGTGAAGAAGTCGTGAAGTAGCCGTGAAGAAGTTGTGAAGCCGGTGTGAAGAAGTTGTGAATAAGTTGTGAGATTGGTTCTAGCTACGATTAGAACTCGACATTTAGCTTTGTGTCGTTAAACCGGTGTAAGCGAAAGTTGTGTAAGGTTTTCTCCGCCATAATGGAGCTTGTTGATATAGTGAAGAAAACTCTCGAGTTAGGTGCTCGGGGAGTGGAGTAGGGCAAGGAAGGTGTCCTTGTAGCCGAACCACTATAAATCCTTTGTCTCGCGGTTAGATCTTTCCATCTCTATCTTTCATTTCATTTCATTACTTTACTTGCATTGTTAATTTAGATCTACTTATATTTGTTCATATTGTTCAAGAGTTGAGTTCACATAAATTCGAATCTAAGTCTTTAAAAGTAAACAAAGTTTTTATAATAAATTAAAAAGACGTAAAACTATTCAACCCCCCTTCTAGTTTTCCACAAATAGTTATCACCTAAAAACTGATAATGGACTCCTTTAACTAGGCAACGTAATAGAGAGTTCAAAGTTTTATCATTTGTCAAGATATCTCACGCTCGTGCAATTAAATTATGTTTGTAAAGTTTTTCTTATATAAGTTATCTAGTATACACTAGGTTACTTAAGTTTTCAAAAATGTTGATACTTTTTTCCCAAAACTTAATAAAGGTTAGATTAACGTATATTTTCATGCATGAGCAATATAAAACAACGTTATCTCTAAACCTTCAAATATTTTGAAAAAGTATCACAACAATCAAACTTTTGGTGAGGAAAAACAAAAATAGACAGAGAATCAAATCGCATGTGAAAAGAAAAGAGCATGCGCTTATGCTATAAAAGCAAGAAAGCATAAGAAAAAATTGAACGAAATATGCTTGAAAAAGAAATGCCAGAGCATACAAAAACAGACAGAGTGAAATAAATACATGTACTTTTATCTATATACTTACATATTTTATGTCATTTCAGAATCATAAATCACAAAAATGGATCAAGAGCAAGAACAACCACAAGAAATTCACCAGGAAGTTCCACAAGTTCAAGTCCCACAACGACAACTGACACAAGAACAAATTCTCCCAACTGCTGACTACATCAGATACGGAGACAACAATTACCTATTTAATCCCTACAATTTCAATTGTGGTCATCCCATCATTGTTGAAATACTCAAAAATCACCCAATTTTTCCTGCTCTCAACAAAACAGCCATTGAAATCCCTCAGATCTATGTCCAACAATTCTAAAATACAATCCATGTTGTGAAAGACTCAAAACCCATAATTTTGGAAGATACAGTGGACAGATACACAATCCAATTAACAATCAATTCACTACGCAATGTCATGGACTTACCAAATGCTACATCAAATGATAAACAAGGGTTTGAAGTATTACCAGATGCTACGCAGATTGTAAACTTCTTCATGGAGCTATGATTTGATACTGATGCTGTGAAAATCAACAACACATCAGATTTAAAAGGAAGTATCTACCTGGATTATGGGCAACAATGTTTTCAATCAATGCCATTTCGACTATGCTTCTCTAATATGGATTGAGCTAGTTGAATTAATCAAGAACAAACCGAAGACCATGACGAAGAAGAAGGGTCCCTGTATTCCTTTTGTCAGATTCATCAAACTTCTGATTCAAGACATGATGAAATCGAACAAGTTGTCGGAAAGGCCTATTGAAGTTCGAATCAATGACAGAATCATGAGAAATCTTCAACCAGCCAAAGATGCAACAACTAAATAGCCAATGGCTATTCCACAGGAGTTGCTCGACCTTGCTGACAAAACATCTAAAGCATACAAGAATATATAGGTAGACTTCACGTTTCTATGGAAAGCTCAAAACCGAGCGGACCTACCTCTGAAACGCATAGGGAATTTGTAACACCCCCAACTCGGATTATAGCAGCGAAACATAGCTAGGGGTATTACTCGAGGTGTAAGACAGTCACAACCATAGAAAACGATCTCATATCGTGACGTTTTGATAAAACATATCATTCGAATAGATACTTAAAACATTTAAATTCAAAATATTCTTAAACATGAGTAGCAGCGGAATTAAAACATAGTTTGCAGCGGAAAAACATAAAATATGGTCCAAAAGGTTTTTCGAATGATAAGTAGTAAATGATACAAAAGATAGGCGGAAAAAGCCCAATGATAGCCAAAATCAGTCTTCAGCCACTCCAGGTGCCCACAAGTATGCTTCAACAGTTAGTTACCTGAGATAAAACATGCTTAAAAAGTGAACACAAAGGTTGAGTGTAATCCATAGGTTTAATAAATAAAGATAATTTGAGCACAAGATTTTAATCTGGAATATATAAGTAACAAATACAAATATCGGGTAACCATCACATAATTTCCTTTTCTGCCTCTGCGAAGCTCATGACCAACAAAGCGTTAACCAACACCAGTAACCCTGGCGTAAGTCGACAAATAACCACGGAATTTCATAATATAACAAATGCCCCCTAAGCTAGGTACATGCCAGATACCTAGTGAAATCGAATATAGTATAACACATGTGGACCGACCTTAGTCCAACATGGCGGGAGGGTCAATTCGTATAGGCCTATATCCCTATATTCGTGCTCACTCGCAAGAGATTAAATGTAAAACCCTAAAATCTAAAACTTGTAAAAAGACCAAAATGCCCTTATAACTTAAAAACTTAATTAAAGCTTACATAAGTGCCAAATAAATTGCAAAACCTTTGTAAATACACCATATGTGAAATAAAATAATTGTACAAGCCACAAAAATATTTGTAACACATTACCAAGTCATTTGAACCAAAAATCTTATATGTTATGTAATTATATTTATTTAAAACTAATTAAAGGATGGATAAGTATTATGTAAACATGGAAACTATGATGATTTGATTTAGTCTATGTTTAGGCCGATCTAATGCACCTTCCCCCTCCTAATACTCGGCCACAATCCTCTATTAAATTAGTTTCATCTATTTCTTCCTCCAAAAGAAAACCGATTAACACTAAACCCTAACAAAAATTCGTTCCTATTCCATCCGAATTCCTGGAAGTGTGAGATCATTTTTCCTATGTTGTTTGTCATCCATAGAAGCCTAGAAAAATAAGGTTGAAGCTGCTCTTGGCCCGGTTCGATCCTTGTGAATTATTATTTTTTTGTCGAGTGTAATTTTGAGGTAATATTCCAAATCAATTCATTCGAACCCTATAAAATTCTTTTATCATTTTTCTCTTACTCCTCACATCATATATGATTTGTGAAAAATGACTACAAGGTTGTGGGATCATTCGTGTGCTCGTGGAAATTGTTTTAGTGTCGTAGGACTCGTTTGAAGGCAACAAATTCGTACGTCTATCTCCACTCGTTCCAGATCTGGTTTGATATTTTTCACATACTTCCTACATCCTATAAACATCATATAAAATGTTGAATTCGACCCATGTATGCTATATAAGTCATATACGAATTTATGTGATATAAACCCTAAAATCGGATAAAAACCCTAAAATAATCTATGCGAATTTTTTGATTGGGAAACATATTTTATTTAGACTTCATATGATCTGTATAATATGGTAAAAATATCCATTCGAATTTACATAGCCTAAAATAATTGTTTTTGAATTGTTTATATAATCGGATTTAAAGAAAAGTAAAGAAAGAAAGGAAATAAAAGTGTACGAGTAGGGTTTTGGGATTTAGGGCTTGTTCTTAGTAAATTAATTATGATATAATGATGATCTAATGATTTCTCAATGATTGGTAATATTAGGGTTAAGGTTTGTGGGTTAAAAATGTTATACGATGTGTTTTTAAAATATGAAGGGTGTGTTTTGTAAACTTTGAAACTTGTGGGTTATTTTAGAACATTAATTAGACTGGGTATAATTCGTATAAAATATAAGATGAAGGGCTCATGTGTAATTTTTGTATTTAAAGGGTTAAAGTGGTTAATTAATTAATATGTTATTCGATTTGTAAAATAAATAAGTAGAGGGACTAAAAATGTAAATTCAAGAAGTATAAGGTGTATTCGTATGTTAAAACATATTGAGGGTGTATTTTGTAAATTTTGAGGGTTTAATGGCTTAATATGTAATTATTAATAATTAAGAATTGAAATTGTAAATTGTGTAACCTAAAGGACTAAAGGTGTAATTATGGATAGCTTGAGTATGAGAATGAATTAACTTTGATATTTTCATTTTAAACCTTTAACTTTGGTATAATTACATTTAGAACCTTGAGATATGGAAAGTTGTCATAATTAACCCTAAACTTTTATAACTTGATAAAATGCATCTTATCTCCATAATATTAGTGAATAAGGAATTAATTTAACTATGATACCTTAATCTTACTAAAGATGGAAACTTACTAAATATGGAAACTTGCTAATTTTGGAAACCTGCTAAAAATGGAAAGTTACTAAAAATGGGAAGCCGACTAAAATCAGAACTCTGATTTGAATAAGTTATTAATAATAAGCCGATCATTGATTCGTGTAGATTCGCCGAAGGAAGAGTGATTTCTTATCCTTATGATATGTTCCGTTGGCGGTTAAGGTACAGATATTCTGCTCTTTTTAATAAGGAGCCTTCGGTCTCTCATTTTGATTCGTATTAGGGTTTCCCTATACCATTGCTATGTTCCCTACACTTGATATGAACCTTTGATTTCTGAACCTCTTATATGAACCTTTGACATTTGTACTTTGACATATGAACCTTTGATATGAACCCTGAGATTTGGACTATGATGATGACCATATGAACCTTTGCTTGATATGAACCTTTGACCTTTGACATTTGACCCTTCAGTTTGATACCCGAGCCAAAATATGTTTCCTAGCCATGAAGGTAACATGGCCGTGTCATTGATGCACCAATGGCATGACTCTAGTGTGTTCGAGTGATGTTACACACCGTCCCCATTATGATATGATATGCGCGCTTTATGATTTGTTATGGCCAATATGATTTGTTTGGGGGGCGTATGGATGCATCCTAGATATGTTTTGTGTACGATATGATATGATATGTTTTGATATGGTGACTGAGGATGGGTGCAATCCACTTCTTTCACAATATGGGAGCTAGCTACTACATTTGAAGAATGAGGACACCCCTCATATTATCTGATTATCTGAGAGGTCTCCCCTCTATATGATTATGAATATGTGATATGATATGATATGATATGATATGATTCTGGGCTCGTGGTGGATTACTGTCCTAAACCTTTACTCTTTATACCTTTTCCTATATCTCATTCATTATGATGTATCTGTTCATTTCCGTTTGCTTTTGTTTCCGTTTATTATATATCTGTTCACTGGGCTTTTTAAGCTCAGCCGCACGTTTTCTTTTCGTGTGCGGCAGGTTTTAGTTGGAAGCTGGGTATGAGTGAAGAGACTTTTGGACTTAGAAGACCTTGATAGTTATTCTGAAGTAGAAGTTTTTAGAAGGATTTGCATTGACAGACGTAGTATTTAGTTTTTGTTTCTCACTTGTAACCATGTAGTTTCAGTATTTCATTTGTAACCTTTGAAATTCTATTGTATTATTTAAGTCGTATGTTATGCTTGCCTTTGATATGTCACCATTTACGTGACACTTCTACCCTTGCCGGGTTGGGGTGTTACATTAATGGTTCATGATCTGAGGTACTTGCTTTGGCAAGGAAAGGTACTTAGCAGTAATATATCATTCAGGAATAGCATACCAATCAGGAATAGCATACAAATAAACAATTATGCTCATAAAACAAGTTTTAGCATGTATCTCCCCCAAGGGTTTAAAAACAATTTGAAAGTAAAAGTGGGGCTATGAATCACACCTTAGTCACAGAGCAAACGAGATATCTCTAGCAGTCAAATAGTATGGCACAACAAATGAACCTCAGCACAACCTAATCAATTAAATGGCATAACTCAGTAATAGCACTCGAAACAATTTATAAAACTATGCTCGTATAAAATAGTTTAGTTTCAATGGCGTTTAAAGAAAAGAAAACGTTCAAGGTCTCGTGTGGGTACGGAAAGGTAAGATAAAAGAAGTAATAAAAGAAATAAATAAACGATAAAGTCGGCGGACACGGGCAAATCAAATAACGAAAGATTAAAGAGAAATAAGAAAGAAAATGTAAGAAATAAAAGAATAATCGAGAAAGAAGCGTAAAAGAAACATGCAAAAAAACAAAGAAAACCTCGATTGGTAGTTTCGGTATTTACCCATATTTTCCCAAATAACGTTGAAATGCAATAAATATTGAAAAGGTTTTAGGATATTTAATATAGTTTAAATGATTTAAGTTTATAAAAGATTTTATGAAATTTCGGCATGAGGTGCCCGTTTATACAACATTTCCCAAGTCAAACGAGTCTTTGAATAATTTAATTATTAACATCAAGTTCCCAAATAATCGTCAAATGTCAAGTTATTATATAATTGAACATATTATTCGCGTGAATACTAATTGTTTAGTTTTATTGATCATTTCCTATTGTTCGGGTCCAGATACGTTAAACTCTTACGAGTCTAACGTACCCTTCCGTCTCGTGTACCAAAGGGTCCATAAGTATCCAATCAACAATTATCGTAAATCCAATACGTCCAATTCTTTGTCCAACAATAATATAACGTCATCATATTCAAGTCCGAGTCAAATGTATCATTTGTATCCCATATGTTGCAATTTATAACCCATGTCACATTTTAAATATTTCTAAAACCCATATCGATAAATAAATAAATAAACTAAATAAATATAATAACTAAACAAATAAATAAATAAATGTCGCCGTGACTCGCCACGAGTCACGGCTTACTCAACCCGAGCCTACGAGGCTCTCGGCTAAGCAAATCCCGAGATCAAAACAAAGCCGAATACCAAATCCAAACATAAACTCCACAACACTAAATCAAAATCCATATCCAAGTCCAAACTGAACCAAATCAATCTCTAAATCCAATCCGAAACACAAACAAATCCAAACACAACCAACTTCGACTCAACTAATCCTAACCTAAACTAAACCCTTAGCCTTGATGTGACTCGGTGTGAGTCACGGCTTGGCTAGCCACGGCTGCCGAGACCGAAGCAAACCAAACGAACCTCAATAACAAATCCAAATCCAACCATAACCTGAAAACAACAATAATAAATATCAAAACAACCAAACCTCACCGAGTCAACCGAGTTGACTCGGTGAGTTGACAGAGTCAACTGGCGAGAATGGGGCCCACACGAGGGTTTTAACAAAGTTTTTAAACCATTTTTATTGTTAAAAACATATATATTTTTGGATTTAATAAAAATAAAAATTAGGGTTTTGATAAAAAGTTTTATAAAAAGAAGACAAGGGCGCGTGGGGTTGTTTTACCATCAAAAAAGTGAAGGTGGGTGGTGGTGGTGTCTCGGTGATGGTGACAGCGGGGGAGGCAGCGCGTAGGTGGTGTTACGGGGGTGGTGGTGGCGAGTGGTTAATGAAATCAGGGTCGGGGTAACCCGATCTATCTTTTGGAATAATAAAAAGTGTTGTCGGAAAAAGTCGCCGAAAAAGTACTCCGATGGTCGGATTTTCGCCGGGGAAGACGACCGGAACGGGGGTAGCCGGCGGTGAGGGTAGAGAGAGAGAGAAGAGAGTGTTAGTGAGTGTATGTGTTTTTAGTGAGATAAGAAACAAAGAAAAATGAAATAAAATTTTGTTTTATAAAAAACATAGGGACCAAACATGGGCAAACTAAAAAGTATGGGGGTGCGGCGTAAGTATGGGGCGGAGGGACCATTCATGCCAATTTGGCTAAACTTTTCACAAAAACACTCCGGGACCCATTCGACGTACCAAACGAACTCGAAAAATTACGAAACTTGCGCCATTGTTCACGAAATAATTTTTCAAATAAAAACGAGCATAAATACGCATAACTTTCACGAAATCAATTTTCTTGGCAAATACGGTTCGTTCGTGCTTTCTAAGTTGTGCCGGTTCTATCAAGGGACAAATATTCTCGTTTCTTATGATATCTCTCATTTCTCAAGCCCAAATAAATGCAATGAAAAGTTTAAGTTCTCAGGTAACGTAAAATAAAATATTTGGCTAGGAAAATAGTTTGGGAAAATTACCGGGTGTTACAGCACATACATCATATTTGAAAATCCGTCCCGGATTTCATTTAAGGTTATCAGTCGCGGTTGCAAAAAGATGTGGGTACTTGCGCTTGAACTCGTCTTTGCGTTCCTAGGTAAACTCGGGTCCTCTCTTAGAATTCCAACGAACTTTCACAATAGGAATACGGCTCTTCTTCAAACGCTTGACCTCACGGTCCATAATCTCAACTGGTTCTTCAATAAAATGCAACTGCTCGTCGATTTGAATCTCATCAAGAGGAATCACGGATGTCTCATCCGATAAACACTTCTTCAAATTAGACACATGGTACGTAGGATGTACTCTACTGAGCTCAGGTGGCAGTTCTAGCTTTTAAGCCATAGGACCAACTCTGCTCAAAATCTTAAATGGTCCAATGTATCTAGGGTTCAACTTCCTCGCTTACCTAACCGTATCACTCCTTTCCAAGGTGATACTTTCAACATGACTCTATCTCCTACCTGAAACTCTAGGGGTTTATGCCTCACATCTGCGTAACTCTTCTGTCGGCCTCTGGCGACTTTCAGTCGTTTTTTAAGTTGCTCAATTTTCTTGATCGTCACTCGGACAAGATTCAGACTAATAAGTCGAGCTTCTCCTACTTCATCCCAGCAAATAGGTGATCGGCACTTTCGACCATAAAGTGCTTCAAACGGTGCTGCCTTAATACTAGCGTGATAACTGTTGTTGTACGAAAACTCAATCAGAGGAAAATGGGTATCCCAACCATTTCCAAAATCAATCACGCAAGGTCGAAGCATATCTTCTAAAGTCTGAATGGTCCTCTCACTCTGACCATCGGTCTAAGGGTGATATGCGGTACTCATGTCGAGATTTGTGCCAAAAGAATCTTTAAGCGATTACCAAAAGTTAGAAGTAAATCTGTTGTCTCTGTCAGAAATGATGGATATTGGCGCACCATGTCTCGACACTACTTCCTTAACGTAGAGCCTAGTCAACTTATCCATACTGTAGTTCTCCTTGATCGGTAAGAAATGTGCAGATTTTGTAAGTCGATCGACTATTACCCAAATAGCGTCAAAACCAGTAGTAGTTCTCGGCAACTTGGTGATGAAGTCCATAGTAATTCTCTCCCACTTCCATACAAGAATCTCTGGTTGTTGTAGTAGTCGGACGATTTCTGATGTTCAACCTTAACCTTAGCACACGTGAGACATTTACGAACATAATCGGCTGCTTCCGTCTTCATGTTCGGCCACCAGTATAACTTCTTGAGATCTTGGTACATCTTATCAGATCCTGGGTATATCGAGTACTTCGACTTATGAGACTCGTGCGTAATTAGGTCTCACAGCCCTCCAAAACGAGGTATCCAACTTCTTCCCTTATAACATAATGTTCCATCAGCACGTTTCTCAAACTTCTTTTGTATCATACCATAAAGGTTCTCACTCTCAATGTCTTCTTGCTTCACGGCTTCTTCCTGAGCATGTAAAATCTAAGCAGGTAGGTTTGAATTGATGGTCATAACCAAAGCTCGAACTCGCAATGGCTTCAACTATTCCTTATGGCTTAAGGTGTCGGCCACGATGTTTGCCTTTCCCGGGTGGTAAAGAATCTCTCAATCATAATCGTTCAACAACTCTAACCATCGTCGTTGCCTCATATTCAACTCCTTATGATCCAAAATATGTTGAAGACTCTTGTGATCGGTAAAAACTGTACACTTCGTAACATACAGGTAGTGTCTCCAAATCTTAAGTGCAAAAACCACAGCTCCTAATTCCAGATCATGGGTGGTATAATTCTCCTTATGAGTCTTAAGTTGTCGGGAAGCGTATGCCATAACCTTCCCTCGTTGCATTAAGAAAGCTCCTAACCCTTGGTGTGATGCATCGCAATAGACTACGAAATCTTCGGTTCCATCTTGTAATGCTAAAATCAGTGCACTACACAGCTTCAGCTTTAGGGTTTGGAATGCTTCCTCTTCGTCCTTTCCCTACTCATACTTCTTATCCTTCTGAGTCAACGTAGTCAACGGCTTAGCTACCTTGGAGAATCCCTCAATGATTCTCCTGTAGTATCCAGCTAATCCCAAAAACTGACGTATTTCTGTAGCGTTAGTTGGCGTTGGCCATTTCAAAATAGCCTCGACCTTCGCGGGATCCACAAGTAACCCTTTACTGTCAAACATATGACCAAGGAATTATACCTTCCGAATCCAAAACTCACACTTAGAGAACTTAGCATACAACTTATCTTCCTTAAGCAACTTAAGAATCACTGCCAGATGTTGTTGATGCTCCTCCCTACTCTTAGAGTAGATCAAAATATCATCGATGACGACTATAACGGACTTGTCCAGGTATGGTTTACACACTCGGTTCATGAGATCCATGAATACAGCGGGTGCGTTTGTCAAACTAAAGGGCATCACTTGAAATTCATAGTGACCATATCGAGTCCTGAACGCTGTCTTGGGAATATCTTCTTCCCAAACTCTGAGTTGATGATAGCCTGACCGCAAGTCTATCTTGGAGTAGTAACCCGATCCTTGTAGCTGGTCGAAAAAGTCATTGATCCTCGGCAATGGATATCGGTTCTTCACTGTCAACTTATTCAGTTCATGGTAATCAATACATATTTTGAATGATCTGTCCTTCTTCTTTACAAATAACACAAGTGCTCCCTAAGGCGAAGAACTAGGTCGAATAAACCCTTTATTCAACAACTCTTGTAATTGCTTAGACAATTCTTGCATCTCTGTCGGTGCTAGCCGATACGATACTCGTGCCACGGGTGCAGCTCCCGGCACTAGCTCGATTTGAAACTCCACTTGTCGCTCTGGAGGAAGTCCAAGTAAATCCTCAGGAAACACTTCAGGAAAATTACTCACTATCTGAACATTCTCGAGTTGCTTCTCTCCCGACTCCTTCTTAGCTACATGAGCTAGGAATGCATGACAACCTTTCTCGATGTATTTCATGGTCTTAATACACGATATAATACTCAAACGTGTTCCACTACGTTCTCCATGAACAATCAAGATTTTGCCCTCGTGAGGAATATGAACAACTCGTTCCCCGCACAAAATCCTCGCATGATGCTTGGATAACCAATCCATACCAACTACTACATCAAAGCTTCCGAGTTCTATGGGCATCCGGTCGATACTAAATGGGTGATCTAAAAGGTTAAGGGTACAACCTCGAATTATGGTGCAAGTACTGACTATATTTCCATTAGCTAGTTTAATACTATAACTGGTGTCTAAGGTAATAGGGGTGATACCAAGTAGAGGCGAAATTGCAGAAGAAATAAAACTCATATCGGCACTAGAATCAAATAAAACTGTAACACGAAGGTCGTTGAGTATGAACGTACCGGTAACCACATTCGGATTCTGCTGCTACTTCCCATTGCCCATCACATATGCACTACCACGAGCGCCTCCAGTTCCCTGTACAGTGTTCTTTGGGCAATGGCTCCTATAGTGTCCACGTTCTCCACATCCAAAACAAGTCACCACAGGCTATGCATTTGCCCCAGTAGCCGCAACTCAGTTCTTACAATTCTTAGCAATGTATCCAACCTTCTGACATTTCAAACACCTAATTGTGCATTGCCCGGCATGATGCTGATTAAATTTAGTGCAGAGTGGGTGTGGCCCAGCATGTAACACCCCCGTTTTCGATATTCGCAGTGGAAATATAAGTTGGGGTGCTACTAAACAGTTCACAGTCATGATAATAGAAAATGACTCGAAAATGAGACGTTTTAGATAAAATTGTTATCATTCATTTATAACAGAGTTACAATATGCAGGTCCCAGCAGGAGGTTCTCAAAATACATTTATAAAAATATATTATTAGTTTGAATGAAAACATAGTCCATAGCCAATCCTGTGCCAATCCATGCTTCCGATAACCTGAGAATACATGCTAAAACGTCAACACAAAGGTTGAGTGAATTCATAAAGTTTTATAAATGAAAATGATCCGTTTCATTTATTTAGAAATAAGCCAGTTTCTGATGTCAAAAATACTTTGTTCCAGTTATTCATAAATAAGCTTTTTTCAATATTTCAGAAAATAAGCTCTTATCATATTTCAGAAAATAAGCCCTTTTTCAGTTATTCGGAAATACTTCGTTTAGTCCAGTTCAAACCATTTAAACAAAAGATTAAATGAAATAATTGCAACACATACAATTATTATTAGGGAAAGATATATTTTATTGCACTAAGTCTCATGACACGCAAAACCTTAACAGAACATCAACAGTCATGAACTAATGATGTAATAGTTACCCCATAATTAAATGTAGGTAACCTTGCCCCCGGGTAGGAGATAGCCACATCTCTTTATTCATCTCAAATATAATGCTTCGGGTTACGTTACGGTAACACAAAGGGGTTGTCAGCCCGATAGTACTATCCACAATATTCGCGCTCACCCTAAGTCGCGGGTGATTAGAGGTTCATGATGGGAGGACTTTCAGCTTAATCTAACTTAGCTTAAGGCAATAAAATAAGAATAACATTGGGAAACTTCTTGTGTTTAATACGGGAAAAAGTCCTTTAGTGATTCATAAATCATATAAATGCAAACAGTGTTTGCCAATCTTCCAATTTAATTCGTATCATATGAAAATAAGGGCTATGAAATTTATATCAATATATGAAAACTTAGAATTGCTTATGAAAGTAAAAACAGATAATTGAGCATGTATCTCCCCCAAAAATAATTCAAAACATGTAAAAAGAGGGGTTATGAACTCACCTTGACAATCTGGATGGAAAACAAATGAAAGAAAGTTGATAAACGTCTCTGGACAATGAACCTGGGTTGTTATGCCAATATTTAGTAATCATTTCTAATGATTATATGTTTATTCCATTTCGTTCTGTTTTGTTGTTTTCATCTTTTGTTCTTACGAGAAAGGCGACTAACCGCCGCATTGCGGGCGTGCCTGTTTTTTCGGCCGAGGTGGTTTTGCATAAATAAAGTAGAATATTTAACAAAAAGTTCAAAACTTTATGCTAAGAATAGTGCATAAAGTTTATATTGTAACAATGGTAAGACATTTGGTATTTTTTTTAACAGCAGATTTATGTTTTTTTTTTTCTTATACGCTTCTCGTAAGTTGTTCGAACCCGCGGCATAGTTGCGGGTGTCACTGCAATGTAGTAATGCACAAAAGGACTCATTAGAGCAGGCTCAAATAACCAATAAAATAACGCTACTACTATGTTTGAGTGATCTTAGCTTTTGTTTTTTTAACACTTGAACAAATTGAACATAAAGAAACCAATCGTTAATATTTAAGCTAAATGAGTAAATGGAACCCATAATCATAGCATATATCTTTAGCTTTTTTACACATGTATGACCGCAAAAGGAAAAAGTCAGATGTCAAACTTGAAGAATTAACATCAGATCATTAGTTACTTACGGATGTATTAAATTTTACATTTATCTCAGATAATCAGTTCTCTTACACACAATATCCATACCTAGTGTCAAACATTCGACGGGCCTTTTAAAAAACTGTCCAAAGAGATATATTGGTTCCTCAAGCGATTTAAGTTCCAATGAATAGAATGCATTAAAGATCTGAGACATTAGAAAAAAATATATAAAATAAACAATTAGGCAATTTTGTTATACAACACTGAGGTGAAAAAAACAGTTAGATGTAGTAATAAGCTGTCCCAAACACCGGGTAGAATGAAAGAGACAAAAGCACTTAAACAGTTTATCATAAAGTTACCTGAAATAAAAGCAATCCCTACTACATCCACCACCTTCAGCCTCATTAAACTGCATAGACGTGAGGAAATATTGATACAAATTTAGAACAAAAAACTTTTGGAAAAAAATATTAACATATAATAAGAATCAATTTTTTCTCCTCAAACTAAAAAACAAATTCAGAATCTAATAAAAGACATAGTTCAGTTCTTCCTCGGCTTCTTTAAATCAAATGTTTAGCAGGTGTGCTACTTGATTTAACCCGCAATTTCGATTTCCCTATACAGGTACACTACTTTCTTTAACAAAAATCTCAACTATAGGTGTGCAATTGAAGAAGGCATCCGTTATTTTCTAACCTGTGTATCCATGGCTTTCATGGAGTCATTAACTGATTCATGACTATTGTTCCCTGGGCCTTCCTGACTCTGTTAGCAATATACACACCTGCTGCACCATTCAAAACAGAAATACACAGACATTATAATTTAGATAAGCTAATAGTACCAATGCCCAAAACTACAATGATGTAAAAACCTGGTCGCTTAACGTAAATGCTGAAATCTTATCTTTTGCTCTTGATTGTAACCCAACAGGATGGTCAACATCACATAGCTATAGTCTTTTGTAACAACTTCTGTTTGTCCCTGCCAAATTCCATAGAAAAATCATCAGCATCTTATTGAACACTTTATCGGCATTCTGGTTGATGATCAACTATTTAGGAAACTGAAAAATATATGTATCAACCCAACCTGACCTACCACATTGTAAGCACAAAACATTCCAATTCTACCCGTTATCACAAACCGACCCATTTTACCAGATAAACCTAAAGATGAAACTTTATCGGCATTCTGGTTGATGATCAACTATTTAGGAAACTGAAAAATATATGTATCAACCCAACCTGACCTACCACATTGTGAGCACAAAACATTCCAATTCTACCCGTTATCACAAACCGACCCATTTTACGGCGTAAAGGACCACAATGACCCATAACCTAGCCTACTAATTTTATCATCTCTACTTGATATCACCGAACGCCAAACCAAAGATACTATTTATATGTAGTGTCAAAAAAGAAACAACCATCCTTTTTAAACAATCTGAAACAACTATTATACTATGAAAAAACGATATTTCATAGCTAACTGATTCTGCATGTTTCTGTATTGTACGATTTTGTATGATATTAGAATGGCAATAAAACATAAATATTACGGAGTATCTTATAAAGTGCAACCTTGAATGCAGAAAGGAAAATAACTTAGCTGTTGCTAGCATAGGATCCACAATAAACACTCGAGTTCCTTCAGAAAACCTGCTCGTCAACCTGTGAAAGGAGCATTAAGAGGCATCAGAAGTTAGGCATGGTTAAGGTGCAAAATTTTAGGATAAATGAAACAAATAATGCAATGAATTATGATCCTAGTTGGAACTTCTTACTTGTTCAAATAAATTGTTGGTTTAAGCTTCTCCTCATTTCTGCTAATACCTAAGAGTTAAAAAAAAGATAAGTAAGACAAAAATAAGCCGTAGGAAGTTCAAGTCAATCAACATCATCTAATGAATACAAAACAATAAAAAAACACTAATAAAGCAAAATGAGAAAGTAACCTTTGGTTGATGAAAGCTGATATCAAGATAAGAAATGTGATCTGCACAGCTCAGGAGACTTATACCATCCTGCCAAATTAACAAATCCAAACACAATCTTTAGAAACAGTTACAAAATAAATAACTACTATCGTTTCTAAACAACGTTTTTCTGACAGTTTGCCAACCACCAATTTCTGCATATGGGGTGTTCTGTTTTAGCTTATTTCGGCAGCATATGTGGTTATTATCTTTGCTCAGCCTATGACGTTATCAATTCTATAATTTGTTTGAAGATGATTAATGAATCTGTACAATATAAGTGCAAACTTTCAATAAGCAAATGAAATGCTAATACAATACATTGATTGGGAATGGGACTTTCAGTAAGCAAACGAAATGCTAATGCAGTAAGCAAATGAAATTCTCAACTACTGCTGACTCACATTTGTTTTGGTTGTTCGCGTTTGAAAAAATGGCTTCGTATTAGATACCCCTTTTCAGCTCTCTTTCCTTGCCAGTACAATACATTGATTGGAAATGGGACTAAGTAGTAAGCCTGAAATAGGACAAAAAATAGATACTAAGTTATGCTACAAAACAAACATGAGTAAATCATCAGCCATTCAAAGGGCGGTATAGCAGAGAAAAGAAACAAACCTAGCAGCCAAACCGGTTCTCGTTCATGTCCAAATGAAAATCTTAAATAACATAAAGCTTCAAAACCACGATAAATAAGGCTCAGATCTCCCATGGCTGCAACCACAGCTCGTGTGTGGTTACCGTGCCAAGATATATTTCAGAAAACAATCGTCATCGCCTAATCATGAGCCATTCAAAGGGCGGTATAGCAGACAAATGAAACAAACCTGGCAGCCAAACCGGTTCACGTTCATGTCCAAATGAAAATCTTAAATAACATAAACCCTTAAAACTACGACAAATAAGGCTCAGATCTGCCATGGCTGCAACCACAGCTCGTGTGTGGTTACCGTGCCAAGATATATTTCAGAAACCAATCATCATCGCCTTAACAGACAAATCAATGAATGTAACTGATTATGGTAAACGACGTCGTTTACCAATGGTGTTTAACTGAAACCACACGCTTAGACACGGATACAATCGAAAAAGAGGATACATCCGCCATGGCTGCAGAAGTAATAAACTGCCTTGCCAAGATACGGGCGATCTCAATTATATCGAACCCACTGACACTGCTTATAGCTTCATATATCTGATTCCATCAAGGCTCCAAGGTCAAACAACAGATACCGAACCTGGTGGAATGAAAACAAATCGACGTCTAATTAATATGTATATCAACAACGCATGCTGTAAAAAGTATCAATACCATTGTATAAGAGGTTTAGACAGGGAAACAATCGAAAAAAAGGACACATCCGACATGGCTGCAAACGTAATACATTGCCTCGCCAACATGTGGAGCATCTCAATTTTATGGAACCCACTGACATGCATTCTATACCCTGTGCACGCAACAAAGCACGTTCAGAAACCGAAGGTATTACAAAATAATGGAAAAAGAATAATAGATAAAGGATAATATTACAAAAACCGAAGGTATTACAAAATAATGGAAAAAGAATAATAGATAAAGGTAAATTAAAAACTGCCAAGTAAGGGGTGTTTGGCACAACTGCAATTTTGCCGCAAAAATTTGTTTTGACCATTTCTTTTACTTTCATTAGCTTTACTTAGTTATATTTAGTAGTTTCAAACCAAGCTTTTGCACCTCCTAATAGTCTTCAAGGTTTCATGCTTGTTTTTCAAAATTCATTTTGTTTAACTGCCATTTCAAGTAGTTAGTTTAAAATCTAGTTTAGGCTTGTTTAGTGGTTGTTCTTGCTTCGTATTAGCTCACGAATAGGTTAGTATAATCTGGTATCTTAGGTTTGTGGGTCAAAAGTCCCATTTTGACCCACTTTCACTTGATTTTCGTACCCATTTTTCATCCATTTGCTGTCAAAAATCAGCCCAGTAGCCTTGAAGTTTTTGATTTTTCATTTCTTCGTTATAAGCCCGTTTGACCTAAAAATTTGCATTGTTCATCTTTGCTTGCTTGTGTTCTGCCTCATATTTTTATTTTATTTTTATGATTTTTTTTACCTGCTGCTTTTAGGCCACCTTTAGCCCACTGTTTCATTTTTTTCTGCAGCAAAGTATAAGGGTAGAGTAGGAATTGCTTATTAGTGCTTTTAGGGTCTCATTTAACTACTTATTCTGTTCCCTTAGCATTATTTAAGCATTTAGTACCTAATCCGTGTGAACAAACTTCAATTCTAACAGCTAAAGTCATAAAAAATTACCTGGTGTTGCAGTTCCAAAGTGTTCGCTAGCATTAGTCCTTACGGTATTCTCTTGTTTTTCTGCAAAGGCATTGGTACAGTATTAGAAACTTGTGGGTCGTCTGAAATAGCACCCTTTTAAAAATCTTAGTTCTTTGGCCCTAGCGTGATACCTTTCAACGGGTACGGTAATGGCTAATAGTGCTCCTCACCTAACAAAACAATAAACCCAAAAGCAGTTAGTAATGTTAAAAATAGGAAACACAATATAACAATGAGTACAAAAAAAGGAAGAATCACATAGCTTGTAAGGAACACATGTTTATTGACAAATGTCCAAGCTTCTGTTATGAACAACTAACCATTTTCACTACATCTAAGTACATATAAATAGTTGTGCCAATAAGTAATCCCAAACACCCCATATAAATAGTTGTGAAGCTGTAGCCGCTGCCAATTATGTTGTGGCGAGCCTGCTGAAATTGCATAACGTAGTTATGGCAATAAGTAATCTGAAACACCCCATATAAATAGTTGTGCCAATAAGTAATCTCAAACACCCCCTAAAAGCAGTCTCAAAAATCAATCCAAAACAACCCTATAAGCAATCCCAAATACACCTATAAGCAGATTGATAAAATGTCACAGTTTAAACTCATTTAGAGCTTAAAATTCTATTTCCACTCTCTCTAGCCAAGTGTATTCATCAACAAAAAAAAAGAGTCAAGTTGTGTGGAACGTAACTACACAAAATCCATGATCCATATATTGTTTGTTGATGTCAAAATATGCTGGACATTAAGGTAGCATTTACACGGTTTTTGGGCTCAGCCAATACAAAAGTTCCACGGTCTTAGTTCCTCTAGTTAGTAAAAAAAACAGGGAATTCGCTATTAAAAAGATATGAAATCACTTACTTGAAACCTTGACACTACTGAACTCCGAGTTTCCATATATTTAATTTTCTTCATGGTTAGCCATAGGTAACAACATGGAAGCAATACATAGTGGCACCACAATCAACTGCATTAGGCAAAAGAGAATTTTGGGGTTAGGAACAGGAAACAACTGAGGGAAGTGTAAAGTGCAGGTATGTTGAAAGGAAATGGTACTGCTCACCTTCGTTTGTATGAGAAGCTTGTTGTCTAGAATTATGCGAACCATGTTGTGAATTGGTTGCAGACGTTGTGGAGCAACCTTGCCGCAGCCGTCTTGCACTAACATAATTGGATGTTCTACTTCTTTTTCTACTTGTGGCTTATTGTGCGGTATTAACAGGCAAGGTTCCTGTCAAAGAATAACACCTATTAGCTAAAACAGAATTGCAGTCACAAAAAGGAAGAACACATCAACAAAAGATTTAAGATGTCGGGATGCAAAATGGTAGTGCTCACCTTCATTTGTATTAGAACTTTCTTGCCTATCATGATTATGAATAATGCTGCGAAGAACACAAAAGGATACCAATGATTGTTATAAGCTCATAAGGCCACATATAAGATTCAACAACGGCCCCTAAACCTGAATCCAATAATAAATAAAATTTCCGTAAAGAAGCATACCTAGAAGCTACCACACCATCTTCATCTCATTTTGAGAACCGTCTTTGGTTTTTGGTACACTTGTAGCTGCCTGGCGAAAACAATCATAATAGGCGTTAGAGCTCATTTTTTTTAGGCGGTCGAGTTCCATAAGCTGAAGCTTATGATCTCATAAGGCGAAAAAATTTAGCTTTACCGGGTTTGCTAACATCACATGGGTACTCCACTAACTGAACTGAATAGGGATCACATTATCTGTCAAAGCATGGGAACATATTTTATTTTTCTATTATCATCTCTGCTAAAAATGTATCTAAAAAACTTATCTGGTAAAAATAATTTCACATACATTTTCCTTTTCACAGCGTCTCCAAATAACTTATAAGCATAACGCCTCAGTTACAAAGGAAGACTTTCTTTTTGACATTACTTTCAAGTCCCAACCAATCGAATCCAATCATTAAACAAAATAAGAATCACACTATTTTCAAATCACGGGATCAACCTATTATCTAACCTTGTATATTTTCACCTAAAAAACTTATCCTAAACATTCACGCCACATTTCTGTTTTCCCTACTTTCTATTCCTAAATAGACTTTAATTCAATCTAATCATCCAGTCACTCATTAGTACTAATTCACTCATCTTTAGTCTCTTAACATATCGAATAATATAAATTAATGAACTAATAACAACTTTTATTCAAATTCGCTCCACATTCCACAACGTCTCCGAATAATTCACAAAAATCACAATTTAAATGACACATCCATTCATTCACAGCTACAACATCAAAGGTGTCTTGTTTAGCCTATAAACACAACAAATGCATACGGGTCTAAGAAAGCAAGACACAGTAAATTTATTTATTTATTTTTTATTTTTACCAAAGAAAATGAAAAAATAAAAAAACTTGATACCTCAAATTGAAGAACCACCATCAACAATCATACAAACCCAAATTTACCATCTTTTAACACAACCCCGAAATTAGCAAAACCCCCAAATTAACAAAACCCTAATTTCTGCTTAGATTTTATATAAATAATTTATACCTTTCTTGTAAATTTTGGTGAAAGTCGGCTGTAATCGATCTTGAATATCATAATTATTCCCCATCTTGCATAGTAATTGCTTATACTACATTAGTATAAGCAACTACTGCTAATGCAGTAAGCAAACGAATCATTTTAAATCATCAATCAGCAGACAATCGGCAACTAAACCCCATATAAATCAAAAGCCCTAAAGCCAAACGGCCATTAAACCATATATAAATGAAAAGACCCAAAGCTACAGGCATCAACCCAAAAATTAGGGTTTTCAACCAATCATTTAATTAACAACAATTCTTACCACCGAAATCATGAGCCAGCAGCCAATCGGCCACTAAACCCTATATAAATGAAAAGCCCCAAAGCTGCAGGCATCAACCCAAAAATTAGGGTTTTGAACCAATCATTTAAATAACAACAATTCTTGCCACCGGAATCATGAGGCAGCAGCCAATCGGCCACTAAACCCTGTATAAATCAAAACGCCCAAACTTACAATATCGATCCAAAAGATATCGGTACGGTTCCAGAGATTTATGAAAATGTTCGAGCGATATCAAGAGCACCCACCCTTTGTACTGATGAAACGGATTGGGCTAAGAAAGCTATGAAAGAAACGGAACGGATTAAAGTTAATGTTATGTTGTTTGTTTGTTTGGATATCTTTCGTTTGTTGGTTTGTTAATAACGTATTACGTTAATATTAGTTTGGAAAATAAAATAGAAAGGATGAAAATATTGATTAGGAAAAGTTACGTTTTAATCCATAAGGTTTGGTCAAATGACAGTTCACACCCTGGACTATTGGAAAATGACAGTTTTTACCCTCAGGTTTCAAAAATAACAATTTCACCCCTTTTTATTTATTATTGACAGAAAATACCCTTGTTAATATTTATTTGCAAAATTAACCTTTGAAAACTTTAATTTAATAAAAATCTCCCTTATGAAATATAGGACTTGGCTAGATCTTTGGACGCATATAACTTAAGGAAAATGAAATCATTTTACGAGCTTTTAGTTTCTATGAAAAGTCACCTAGGTCGGCTTTAAACTTGTCAAAAATCATAATTTATAAAAGTCTTTTGATATTCGAAAAATAGTTCAAAAGTGGAGTGATCAAACATGTTTTAATAACAAATCTGAAAATTTGTTCTAGACCTAGCGATAGACACAACTTTGGTCTCGATTATATTTTAAACCACTCGATGGTTTTACCAACGGTTTCTTTCTAAAATAACTTTGTTACATGAACTTTAGTAGACCAAAGACTCAAAATTTATAGAGATCAAATAGTGGTCGAAAACTGGGTTGGGACTTGGTAGGTTGGTCGACTCAAATAGAAAAATTATAACTGGTAAATACTAATCTAGTTTTAGCGATATGGGGTGAACTTTGAGGGTCGACATCTTTTAGAAAAATAAATCATTTTCAAAAATTCTTTTTCCAATTTAAAGTTTGCCAAGTGAACTTTTATCATACCAAAAATTAGATTTTTCCAAAGTCGCTTGAGGGTCGAAAATCAAATCCTAAGTATGGTGACTAGTCGAATGAGATAGAAAATTTTATAACTGGAAATTAATTTCTATATTTAGCGATATGAGCAAGACTTTAAGACTCGATATTTAAATGAATACTAAACCATTTTCATTGATTCTTGTTTCTAAATAAAGCTAGCTGGGGGATCTAAACGCATGCCAAAAATTAGAATTTTATGAGATCATTTAGGTGTTGGTTTTAAGGTCAGAAGTTGGGCTGTGGGAGCTGTTTTGACTCGATTCAAACACTAAGAAACAACCCGATAGGGTTTTAGTGGTTTTAGGGTTTTCGACTAAGATTTTTAGACATGGTATGTTTATTTTAGATGTATATTAACATGTTTATCATATTAATGATTTGTTTAGATCAAAGATCAAATAACTAGAGTGCGTTTATATGTACTGTTCGAACAGAAGTAATATAAAGAAAGAAAACTTAGTGTTCTTGATTATGTGTGTTGTTATGAGTTATGTATCATTACTTATTAAATAATATAACGTAAATAAAACCATTTATAAAAGAAATAGAATACTTACTTAGGGTTTAGATCGTGTAGGGTTTAGGGCTTGACTTGGTTCGACCTTGTTTTCCTCAGTATTCCTCCTCTCTTCTGGTTCTTCTAAGGTTTGTTGTGAAAGTGTTTTAAAGTTGTGATTAGGACCGAAATGATATATGGCTGGGTTTGGGTATGTGGTCGAATAAGTGATAGTTGTGGTTGTTATTTATAGGGTAAGAATTATAGGGTTAGTGAGAAGGGATAAGGAGACAAGATATGGAGACTTTGGCTGACAGAAACCGTGAATTACGCCACTTGGATAGGAGGAGGAGGAGGGAGAAGAGGTGGTGATGTGGCCGAATTGCATCCATGGTTTTAAGCTACCAATAAGAGGGGTTCTTGAAGGAGAAGCATGACATGTGGAGGGGTTTATAGGAGAGGGCATGGAGAGGCTAGGTTCATTGTATCCTTAAGGTGTAAGCTTAGTTGGGTTGTAGTTGTATTCGAACCAGATTTCTAAGGGAAGGGACGAATAGGTTTTTAGTTGGTGGTACAATGGGTTTTGGAAGTTGCACTTTAGGGTTTAGGGAAGGAACTAGCTTAGTTAGTCTTAGTTCAAGTCTTTAATTAATTTTTAGAAAAGTATTTAGAATTGTTTAATTTTAGATAATTCGAATTTTAGGTAAAATAAAGAGAAAATCAAATTAGGCTTAAGATGGTTGTATCTTATGCTTAAATGTGTTGTACAAAAATTTAGAAAGTGAGAAAAATATAGTTTCAACATTTATTTAGTTTATAAAAATTATTTGTTAGGTTTTATTGAGTTTATAAGCAATTAAATAGAATTTATAGTTTTTGTGCATTAGACTCTTGTACCCTGGGCTAAAAGACTTGTAAAAATATTTAAGAAGTTTAGAAAATATAATTTATAAAAGTTATGCATAAATAGTTTGTATTTTGTGCTTTAAAAATAATATAAATGAGAATTTAATAAAGGTTTTGTAAATAAATGAATTTATGCATAATTGACTTGTACTATAGCTTAAATAACTTGTAAACTTTATATTTTGTAAAAATATTCTAGAAATAAATTAGGGTTTGTGAAATGTATGCATAAAATAACACTTAGGTGAAATTAGGGTTTTACCGGGAACAAAATAGAATTAGGGTTTCTGGAGTTTTAGTAACTTGTACATTAACTCAAATATATTGTATTTTTATGTTATGAGGTTTAGTTATTCATATTTGGTGTTGTGGTAAATTTTAGGGTTTCCTAGAAATTCTTATTCAGATAATGAATGTTTTGTTAAGGATTTTATCGTAAAGTGGTAAATGGTATTCTGTAATGTTTTTATATCATGATGTTTATGAAATAAACATTAGGTTTGTTAGGCAGGTCTTGTGGGAGCACGTTTATCAATGATGTGATCTACGTCACATAAGATGAGAGATACATTTAAATAAATAAAAAAAAAATTACCCGTGGAAAAAGGATAATAATTCAGTAAAGTAAATAGGAAATTTTACGAGTGGTTACAGTATCCCCCTGTAGAAGGGAATCTCGTCCCGAGATTCAGCCTGTGTTGGTTGGTAAGTTGAGAAGAATGATGTATAGGGATAGCTAAATTCAGATTTCTATTCTATTCATATAGGGAACGCGATAAAGGAAAATCGTATAACGATTTGGGTTAGGATGAGAGTTTGATATGCTTAAAATGTCTGTCCAATTCATTACATGATTCTTCCTGAATTATACATAGTTGATCAGGTTATGTATAATTGGGGACCAAATGATGTAATGTTTTGTACAGCCCAGTGCTAGGGTAGGGATTTTAGGTACTAAAGGGATAATCTCAAGATAAATCTTAGAGTTCGTCTACGGTTTTACTAGGCAACGTTTATGAATAGGGTATGGAGAAATAGAATAGATATGAAAGCTAAACGCAGATTAGGAATATGAAGGAATTATCGCGAGATAGAGATTTCATAGAGTAGAAAGATAATTTATCGTAACTAAGATAATTCTGAAAGGAAAATTATAACTTAGAGAGTTTCTAAACCTCAATTTATTCATTACTTCAAAGATATCAAAGTTAAAGGTCATACTAGGACATAGATGAGATTTCTTAATAAGTTCTAGTTTTTCTTCCAAATTAGTCTTAGTTTTCCAGTTGGGATTGAAGTTCGGGCATTGATTCCTATAATGTCCTTTTCCGTTACATCCATAACAAGTCACGGTTAATGGTTGTGGATCGGCTCCTATCATCTTACAGTTTCTGGTCTGATGTCCTATCTCCTTGCATCTTCCACATTTGACAAAACAATCTCCAATATGATGTAACTCACATTGTTGACATAGAGGTTGTTTTCCTTGATAAACGGCTTTAGGGGTAAGATGCTTGTGATGGCAGGCGGGGTGGTGAGTTGGGATTGTGGGTTCTATCTCATGATGTTTTCGCTTTTGGTTATTTTGCTTAGTTCCTAGAGTATGGGTAGTGGTAGGTTTAGTCGTTCCTTCCGCTCATTGGTTATGAACTGGTCTATAACAAGACATATTCATCGTCTTCTCTTCGGTTGTCATCTCATTGTCTTCTAAACGAGCCGTTGTAGCCACCTCGAGCACAGCTGTAATGAGGTTGATCACCAACTTCTGGATAACTTCAGGAGTCATTGGCGTAGTATTTTTCATTCTAACGTTCTTCCGGATATGTCTGGTTAAATATCGTAGATGAATGATTAATTGCTAAGGAATTAACTAATTCTCTTAGATTTCAGCAACTTTCTCTTCATTCATCAAGGTTCTCTTCCGAAATTTTATCTTATGGTGTTCTATGGTTATGATACGTCTGGCTGAGAATAGAGTAATATTAATAACTTGATCAATTGTTTTTACTAAAAACAATTAATACAAGATCTTTTATTAATATTGCATGGAGTAGGTTTAGGGTTCTCTATCGTTATCTTAAGGGTAATTCCTCAAATTTCTCTGTTGCTTAATGGGCTCTATGTTTAGTTAACTAGGTAAGTGACACTTATTGGGCTCTAGGTATAGTTTATACGAAACCATTTGTTTATTAAACAAATGATAAGATTTTATGGAAAGTCATTACTTAAATGCACAGCATTATAGTAAGACATGATGGAAAAGAATTTATTCTCAACAATAATATATACAACAAAAGATATTTGTCATACATTTATTGATTGATTACAAACTCTGAAGATTTCAGGTTTATTGGAAAATACAGGAAATACCTAACCAAATACTATTTGGTACAGTAAACACAACGTTGTTACACATGAGTTTGAGATCAGCCACGTCCTTGACATAAAAGCTTGACTTCATTCTCAAGTTGTAGTTGTGAAATTTCCATTTCCAAGAAAAGCTCCTGAAATTCCGTGTTCACCTTTATCTGACTATCCAGCATAGATTCCAGAGTAAAAATCTTCTGACCCTAGCAGATTGCCGTCTCTCTGGCCATCCATAGGGTTCTCTCAATCTCCGTCACTCTATCGCGTAGTTGATTGTTTTCCCTCTTCGCATGATGAATCCTATAATTTAGGCTTTTATATTTATGTTCGTGCGTATTCTTCATTCGTTCAACACTTGCTTCCAAGTCGAACACCGTTCTTCTTTCGGCATCGGTCCTTCTAAAGAGAGTGTCGAAATTACGGTCGTACCACTCGAAACGTAAATGTGGTAACTCCTCCAAATGTTTAGCGTGATTGTCGAGAATACTGGCGTGTTCATAAAGAAGAGTCCACATGGGATCTTTAGGTTCAGGGGAATTAGGCGTAGATATAGCATCCGGGAAATTTAGTATCGGGGTTTCGGGAGTATTAGGTTCTAGAGGATTCGATTCATCATCTTTCTGAATTGTTTCTTGGTGGGAGTTTTGTCCAACATCAAATGTTGTTGGGCAACCAATAAACTTTTCATCAGATGGGGATTTCCTAAGGGAGTCGGGATCTGTTTCGTTAAGTTCGGGAGTTTCGGGGAACATGATACTGTAGTAACCCGTAAATAATAAAAATAAGCAATTCTAATATTTGCAAATAAAGCAAATCAAATAGTTATCAGATAGGGGATTATTAATGCCAAATAATCAAAATAAAGGATGCTCTAAATACTGAAACATACCTGGCACGGAAGGCATAGGACTTTATGATGTAAGTTTATTTATTTTTTGAAAACGCGGTTATAGTCCAATGTTTAAAAACACTTGGTTCTCTATAACCATGAGCTCTGATACCACTCTGTAACACCCCCGTTTTCGATATTCGCAGCGGAAATATAAGTTGGGGTGCTACTAAACAGTTCACAGTCATGATAATAGAAAACGACTCGAAAATGAGACGTTTTAGATAAAATTGTTATCATTCATTTATATCAGAGTTACAATATGCAGGTCCCAGCAGGAGGTTCTCAAAATACATTTATAAAAATATATTATTAGTTTGAATGATAACATAGTCCATAGCCAATCCCGTGCCAATCCATGCTTCCGATAACCTGAGAATACATGCTAAAATGTCAACACAAAGGTTGAGTGAATTCATAAAGTTTTATAAATGAAAATGATCTGTTTCACTTATTCAGAAATAAGCCAGTTTCTGATGTCAAAAATACTTTGTTCCAGTTACTCATAAATAATCCCTTTTCAATATTTCAGAAAATAAGCTCTTTTCATATTTCGGAAAATAAGCCCTTTTTTAGTTATTCGGAAATACTTCGTTCAGTCCAGTTCAAACCATTTAAACATAAGATTAAATGAAATAATTGCAACACATACAATTATTATTAGGGAAAGATATATTTTATTGCACTAAGTCTCATGACACGTAAAACCTTAACAGAACATCAACAGTCATGAACTAATGATGTAATAGTTACCCCATAATTAAATGTAGGTAACCTTGCCCCCGGGTAGGAGATAGCCACATCTCTTTATTCATCTCAAATATAATGCTTTGGGTTACGTTACGGTAACACAAAGGGGTTGTCAGCCCAATAGTACTATCCACAATATTCGCTCTCACCCTAAGTCGCGGGTGATTAGAGGTTCATGATGGGAGGACTTTCGGCTTAATCTAACTTAGCTTAAGGCAATAAAATAAGAATAACATTGGGAAACTTCTTGTGTTTAATACGGGAAAAAGTCCTTTAGTGATTCATAAATCATATAAATGCAAACATTGTTTGCCAATCTTCCAATTTAATTCGTATCATATGAAAATAAGGGCTATGAAATTTATATCAATATATGAAAACTTAGAATTGCTTATGAAAGTAAAAACAGATAATTGAGCATGTATCTCCCCCAAAAATAATTCAAAACATGTAAAAATAGGGGTTATGAACTCACCTGATCAGTCTGGATGGAAAACAAATGAAAGAAAGTTGATAAACGTCTCCGGACAAAGAACCTGGGTTGTTATGCCAATATTTAGTAATCATTTCTAATGATTATAGTTTATTCCATTTCGTTCTGTTTTGTTGTTTTCATCTTTTGTTCTTATGTTCTGTTGTTTGTTTGTCTGGATATCTTTCGTTTGTTGGTTCGTTAATAACGTATTACGTTAATATTAGTTCGGAAAATAAAATAGAAAGGATGAAAATATTGATTAGGAAAAGTTACGTTTTAACTCCTAAGGTTTGGTTAAATGACAGTTCACACCCTGGACTATTGGAAAATGACAGTTTTTAACCTCAGGTTTCAAAAATAATAATTTCACCCCTTTTTATTTATTATTGACAGAAAATACCCTTGTTAATATTTATTTGCAAAATTAACCTTTGAAAACTTTAATTTAATAAAAATCTCCCTTATGAAATATAGGACTTGGCTAGATCTTTGGACGCATATAACTTAAGGAAAACGGAATCATTTTACGAGCTTTTAGTTTCTATGAAAAGTCACATAGGTCGACTTTAAACATGTCAAAAATCATAATTTATAAAAGTCTTTTGATATTCGAAAAATAGTTCAAAAGTGGAGTGATCAAACATGTTTTAATAACAAATCTGAAAATTTGTTCTAGACCTAGCGATAGACACAACTTTGGTCTCGATTATATTTTAAACCACTCGATGGTTTTACAAACGGTTTCTTTCTAAAATAAGTTTGTTACATGAACTTTAGTAGACCAAAGACTCAAAATTTATAGAGATCAAATAGTGGACGAAAACTGGGTTGGGACTTGGTAGGTTGGTCGACTCAAATAGAAAAATTATAACTGGTAAATACTAATCTAGTTTTAGCGATATGGGGTGAACTTTGAGGGTCGACATCTTTTAGAAAAATAAATCATTTTCAAAAATTCTTTTTCCTATTTAAAGTTTGCCAAGTGAACTTTTATCATACTAAAAATTAGATTTTTCCAAAGTCGTTTGAGGGTCGAAAATCAAGTCCTAAGTATGGTGACTAGTCGAATGAGATAGAAAATTTTATAACTGGAAATTGATTTCTATATTTAGCGATATGAGCAAGACTTTAAGACTCGATATTTAAATGAATACTAAACCATTTTCATTGATTCTTGTTTCTAAATAAAGCTAGCTGGGGGATCTAAACGCATGCCAAAAATTAGAATTTTATGAGATCATTTAGGTGTTGGTTTTCAGGTCAAAAGTTGGGCTGTGGGAGCTGTTTTGACTCGATTCAAACACTAATAAACAACCCGATAGGGTTTTACTGGTTTTAGGGTTTTCGACTAAGATTTTTAGACATGGTATGTTTATTTTAGATGTATATTAACATGTTTATCATATTAATGATTTGTTTAGATCAAAGATCAAATAACTAGAGTGCGTTTATATGTACTGTTCGAACAGAAGTAATATAAAGAAAGAAAACTTAGTGTTCTTGATTATGTGCGTTGGTATGAGTTGTGTATCATTACTTCTTAAATAATATAACGTAAATAAAACCATTTATAAAAGAAATAGAATACTTACTTAGGGTTTAGATCGTGTAGGGTTTAGGGCTTGACTTGGTTCGACCTTGTTTTCCTCAGTATTCCTCCTCTCTTCTGGTTCTTCTAAGGTTTGTTGTGAAAGTGTTTTAAAGTTGTGATTAGGACCGAAATGAGATATGGCTGGGTTTGGGTATGTGGTCGAATAAGTGATAGTTGTGGTTGTTATTTATAGGGTAAGAATTCTAGGGTTTGTGAGAAGGGATAAGGAGACAAGGTATGGAGACTTTGGCTGACAGAAACTGTGAATTACGCCATTTGGATAGGAGGAGGAGGAGGGAGAAGAGGTGGTGATGTGGCCGAATTGCATCCATGGTTTTAAGCTACCAATAGGAGGGGTTCTTGAAGGAGAAGCATGACATGTGGATGGGTTTATAGGAGAGGGCATGGGGAGGCTAGGTTCATTGTATCCTTAAGGTGTAAGCTTAGTTGGGTTGTAGTTGTATTCGAACCAGATTTCTAAGGGAAGGGACGAATAGGGCTTTGGTTGGTGGTACAATGGGTTTTGGAAGTTGCACTTTAGGGTTTAGGGAAGGAACTAGCTTAGTTAGTCTTAGTTCAAGTCTTTAATTAATTTTTAGAAAAGTATTTAGAATTATTTAATTTTAGATAATTCGAATTTTAGGTAAAATAAAGAGAAAATCGAATTAGGCTTAAGATGGTTGTATCTTATGCTTAAATGTGTTGTACAAAAATTTAGAAAGTGAGAAAAATATAGTTTCAACATTTATTTAGTTTATAAAAATTATTTGTTAGGTTTTATTGAGTTTATAAGCAATTAAATAGAATTTATAGTTTTTGTGCATTAGAATCTTGTACCCTGGGCTAAAAGACTTGTAAAAATATTTAAGAACTTTAGAAAATATAATTTATAAAAGTTATGCATAAATAGTTTGTATTTTGTGCTTTAAAAATAATATAAATGAGAATTTAATAAAGGTTTTGTAAATAAATGAATTTATGCATAATTGACTTGTATTATAGCTTAAATAACTTGTAAACTTTATATTTTGTAAAAATATTCTAGAAATAAATTAGGGTTTGTGAAATGTATGCATAAAATAACACTTAGGTGAAATTAGGGTTTTACCGGGAACAAAATAGAATTAGGGTTTCTGGAGTTTTAGTAACTTGTACATTAACTCAAATATATTTTATTTTTATGTTATGAGGTTTAGTTATTCATATTTGGTGTTGTGGTAAATTTTAGGGTTTCCTAGATATTCCTATTTAGATAATGAATGTTTTGTTATGGATTTTATCGTAAAGTGGTAAATGGTATTCTGTAATGTTTTTATATCATGATGTTTATGAAATAAACATTAGGTTTGTTAGGCAGGTCTTGTGGGAGCACGTTTATCAATGATGTGATCTACGTCACATAGGATGAGAGATACATTTAAATAAATAAAAAAAAATTACCCGTGGAAAAAGGATAATAGTTCAGTAAAGTAAATAGGAAATTTTACGAGTGGTTACACAGCATACCCTCCAACTGGTGTTGGTGCAGCCACATAAGCCTTAACTCTCTCTACCCTCCTATTCTGTTGGTGGTGATGGTTGTTGTTACGGTATCGGTTGTGGTTGTTGTTGTTATGGTGGTTGAAGTTGTTGTAGCTGTTGTTCCTCCTGTTGTCATCCCACTTCATTTTGTTGTCATAGTTGTTACCATTCTGAACAGCTCCCTGCTTGACCACTAGGTCCAAAAGTCGTTCTACTATGCGAATTGTATAATCTAATGTCTGAGAGTTGTAGGACGTCACATGTCCTTCAAGACTAGCAAGCAATCCACCAATAACTTCTCTAGTAACTTCTCATTATCAGGCACCATGTGAGCACATAAAACTTTCAACTCTTGAAACCGACGCACATAAGTAGCAAGATCAACACCTTTCACGGCCAAGTAGTAGAACTCAGTATCCAAGTTTCTCTTATCACTACGGGAGCAATACTTCTTAACCATTTCCTTCTTAAACTCATCCCACGAATTGTTACAAGCATTCTCCAATCCTACATCTTGAGCATAAGCATTCCACCATGACAAGGCATGTTCAAATAAGGTACCCATCGCATACTTCACCTTGCAGTCCGCCAAACAGTTACTCCTCATGAATACCGACTCCATTTTCTCAAACCACTGGTTCAGACCAACTGCTCCTTCAGTTCCCTTAAAAGTAGTTGGCTTACAGTTCATGAAGTCCTTGTAAGTGCAGAAACGGTTCTCGTTGACAACTTGCGCTCCCGCTTGTCCAACATTCGGGGTGCCGGCATCTGCCCGCCCCGCAAGGGCTGCGGCAATTCGCTCATTAATCAACTACTGAATCGTGGCTGGAGTCATCTTCCTAGGCGGCATGGTTCTATCAATCAATACAAATGTATAACATGATAAGTATTAGATTTACGTAACAGAATCACATCACAAAGAAATAGACAACACAATGATATCATAATACAATACACATTCAACATCATAATTAGTACATCACCAGAATAAATCATAGATTTAATACTTCGCAAAAGTCTTACAAGATTTGCAAAACGAGTACAAGTTTCTGATAAAATCTACTAACTGAAACTATTCAGTTTAGTACGTACAAAGGTAAACTACTAATACAATATCAAACTACTATAAAAGATAATCACTAAAACTCTCACTGACGATCCCCTCCATAAGTAGCCAACACATCGACACTCTCATCAAAATGAAAACGAGCCATACGATCATAATATGCCTGCCACTACATAGCGTGTATCTCACTCCTCAACTCCTAGATGCTACTCGCATACTAACTACTACTAATATCAAGAAACACCTCACTCATAGCCAACTGATCCACTGTCTTCTCCATCTCAGTCATCCTCTTCTCGAATGATGCCAACTGCTCCTGAATCTTCTTCTCTGTCTCTTCTACTGCCTCCAACCTCGTCGCATGCTGGTGTGCCTTAACGTACAACCTATCCGTATCCTTCATCTCCTTCTTGATCTCCTTCTTCAACTCCAAAGCATCAGACTGTCGTCCACACAGTCTTCGGGACATCGACATATAGCTGCCCTGACACCATAATATGCTCTATCTCAAACCACTCAGCTGAGCCCTAAGCTCCGAAGGAGAAACTCGTTGTGCCGTTGAAGACTCCCCAACCTCAAAAGTGGATGGCACCTTTGTATCTAACGCATGTCCTAAAGCATCTGAAGTATCCGACTCATACGTAACATCCGATACAGCTGGCGACCACGGGATGACCTCCTCCTCCTCAACATCGTCGTCTTCATCCTCATCATCATCATCATCATCCTCAACATCCATCTCCTCATCATTATCCATACCATCCTCAACCTCAATCTTATCATCAACGGGGTGTGGGTCCTCCTCAGGACTTGGTGGTGCAAGTGGGTGATCAATAGGTGCAACTGGTAACTCACCGGTAGGAACAAAATTAGACATAATAAAATAAAATATTTGGCTAGGAAAATAGTTTTGGAAAATTACCTGCTGTTACAGAATTAGAATCAAGCGCCACAATAGGACTAGAGACGGGGAGTAAGAAACGTACAGCTGTACAAGGGGGCAAAAAGCGAAAACGAACACAAAGTCTTTCTGACATTCAGATGTCAGATGATAAGAGGGTGGAAGAAGGGATAAAGGAAGGTGCTGAAACAGTAACTCAGAGTAAGGGAGACTTAGAAATGACGTTGTCAGATCCGAAAGATGATGAACTTTTCGGAAACGATGGAGAAGAGGTGGAGACAACCCTTAGGCCGAAAGTTATTAAGTCCACGGAGATACACCAGCTCCTTACCTTAGGTACACCCGAACAAACAAATCCTGCTTCATTCGTTGACACAGCGACAAATGTACCTTCGGATACTCTTTTTGAGACCGAACCATTACCATTTCCAGCGGTTGCTCCACCACCTCAAACAACAACAAAAACAACAATAAAAACAACAACAACACCACCAAGAATACAAGCTACCACAACTAACACAACAACAATACCCATCACACCACAAACTGAGGCAACAACACCAATCCCACCATCATCAACAACTACATTCAAACCTCAATTAGATGTACCTCCCAGTTATGTAACAGAGGGATATCTAAAAAGAGGGTTGCAAGATTTCACAGCCGACTTCAAATAACAAAGTGAAGATGAAGAAAAATGCAAAAAGATTCACGAAGCGGTTGTTGAAGAGGTTACTAGAGAGGTGGAACTTACATTTGATCAACTTAAAGACATGATGCTACAAATATTCAACGATCAACCTCACCTTCAAAAAGAAAAACCAAATCCATACTTTTCACTCATTAGCACAAAAGACTCAAAATCAACATCTCAAGACATAGCTGCTCTACGCTCACTAATAAATACAACACATAAGGCATTGCTCCTGGAACTAGCAAAGCTAAATGATCGAGTCTTTGAATTGGAACATACATGCAAAGTTCAATCTCGTAAACGTCATCAAGATGACCCTGGCTTGGATAATCATGAGGGGAGAGACGTTCCAAGAGATTGAGACACACCACACATACTTCCTCATCATCACAAAGAACATCTACAACATCTAGGTCAAGCAGGCAACCTTCAAGATCCAGATCCTCTAACAAATAAAAAGATCAAGAAGTTGCTGCAACAAATGAGTCTTGTGACAGAGAAAGAGAAGAGGAAAGTGGAAGTGTTTCCACAATGGGTGAAAAGAATGTAGAATCAGGAAAGTCAAAAGTAGATAAACTAACGAAGAAACCAACGGTTGAAAAGCCCAAGGTTGCTACACAAGTTCAATTTACTATGGAGTTTTCAAGTCACGTAACGGATGAATTATATGGTAAAATCTTGATGGACGCTCGAATCCGAGACTTATACGATCATGAGCTTGTTAAGAAGACCATCACCTTCATAACTCCGATAGAAGCTCACCCGTTACTCAAATTCCCTGAACCTTCAACGTACGAGAACTTCGATTTACATTATCTTGTTTCGGGTCATGATAAATACCGCACTTCAACTACCACAAGTCTAATGTTTGAGGAATGGGGTGGTAAATTCCTTGAAGAAGGTATTCACAGAGAAAAGTTCATCATTTCTAAGATAGACCAAAAGGAATACAAGGTGGAAGCGTACATGAGAATAACCAGGATGAATGAGGCAGCTCAACAATACTTCATAAGCAGATATAGAGAAGCAGCTCCTCGTCATCAGATTTTCGCAAGAAACCGGATCGATTATTATGTATATGTCTTCTCAAACCAGTTCAAAACTAATGGCTTCATCAATTTTGCGGTAAGAAGAGACGGCAATCTTGACTATATCTTCCGTGAAGCTGATTTTTTGTGTGTGGGTAAAATGGATTTTTCACCCTGGTAAAATGCATTACACCAAAAACATTGAAGTACAAAGGATGAGGGTGACTTCCCTCATCTCAGTCCCTTGGGACACTTACAGACTCTCATATAAGAATGACAAATCATTCCTATAACTCACCTAAATGAAACTACCAATAACCACAATATAAGAGTGACAAACCACTCTTATAACTAATAATTGAACATAACTACAACGACTATAAAAAGATACAAATTAAACGCTATTCAAGTAGAAACACATGATTCTTCACAAATCGTCATAGAAGTCCATAACATTCCACGAAGCAACCTTAACCATAGTAGGAATAACCTCAAACAGCACCATCCTCACCAAAAGACTACAACGAACCCCCATTGATCCAAGAATGACCAAACTACCAGCATCATCCAACCAAGCGTACCAACACTATGACTAGATCCAATACCGCATCTGCTAAAGGTTTCAAAGGATTAAAAACTCTAGCTAAGAATGTAACCTAATGTATATCGATAGTCATAGACGAATAATAGGGTAACGGTCCCTAACTTACAATAATCTCGATCCACATACCGGCATCTTGTACACTTTTGGAATGTACAAAGATAACCCTAACGTCCAAGAAACCAACCCACGAGGACCTCATGATCAAAATTTTTTCCAAGAAGCAGATTGGTTATAAATAGGGTGAACAACCCTAACTTCCAGTAATAATGGACCTCGACATGATTACACACATGCATAATTAGTAACAGGTCCAACTTCCAATGTAATGGTGATCGACACCATCTTATAACAACTTCCAATATACTAATCCGCAGCTCCCACGATCACATGAAGGGTAATAAAGAATCAACTGTACAACTCCATCCAACCCCACCAACCATTTGATCAATGATAACCACACTTCAAAATATGGTACGATCCGTGTGAAGAGACACTACCATAGACGCAACCTAGGGTTTTATCAAACCATCGAATTACAGACCCAAGACAGCCTCAATAAACTGACGACTAAGGAAATCAAACCCTAACAACCAGCAATGACGATCACAAAACCACAAGTCGATCAACGTACTAAATGATCAGCACACAAGTCGACTAATAGGGTTTAAGCAAACCCTAACCAACGCAACCACAACAGTACGATCCACAAAACATAATAAAAGAGTAGCAACAAGATCAAGAATGCCACCAAACGGTACCACAAAACTGCCATGCGATCAATGTATACCACACAGAACACGATGGAACGATTCGAAGCACCAAGCAACCAAAAGAAATAAAAATGAACATAATCAACCATAGACTTGAATTAGGGTTTTAAACAAACCCTCACTTACGCGTCTTGATCTGCATCAGCATAATCAAAACAGTAGTAGCAATAACCCCGAACAAACAAAACAATAGGGTTAACGAAACCCTAACTTCCAATTCAGCCACCACACAAGATCGACCATCTCTCTCACAAACCCACTTATAAGTCACAAGACATCCATACGGAATGTACAATTAACAAAAAATCCTAGAAAAGGATTACTTGCTGATGCGCGTGCGTGTCGTTGCGGTTTAGCAGTATTAATGCCTACTCAAGTTTTAAATTTATATTTAGCCGACTTATCAATAACACACACACTTATAGAGCAGTGTACCCGGTCAGTATGAATATAATGGTAAGTAGAGTGTCGATAACTAAGAGTGGAACGTATTATCCAGTTATTCTAATCAGTATTTTAATATCCTAAGTTAGCTATACAATCTAATCTAACGCAAGGGGGTTTCAGCCTCAGAGACTGGCATGGTTTGGTTATAAATACAAGGAAAACTAAACTAATGAGCACGAATCAGCGATTAGCACACACGTACACAGATAGATACTCGAGACAATAAGAAGACCTGTCCTGATAATTAAGTAGCTTGTCACTTGTTTTATTGCTAGTTTTATATGAAGTGTATATAATTAAACCTTTCTCGTTGGCTCTAATCTTATCGGCGAGTAAACCCTTAATGATTACTTATGTCTATCCTATTTATTTAAGAGACGCTAAAACAAATAGGCGAGGAAGGGGCATGGCGACCCAAGCAAGACTCAGCTAGACACAGAGGTTATCAATGCACTAATAAAAGTCACCAAAGACATCAACATATAAACTTTAATTAATGGGAAAGCAATATTAAGGGGAGTGCATGATCTTCCGTAGTCACATAACACAAGCCCATCAATCCTGATGAATTAAAGTGTACTAATACAATAAAACAAAACTACTCAATGAATTGAATACATGCAGGACCTTCTTACAGCTCTTGTATCTTCGTTTAGGTGTGTCTTGTGCTGCTTGGTCGTCTGAATTCGGCTCTAGGGTTATGCAAAAAGTCTTCGGTCTTCGAAAGCTTCCAGTCTTCAAATTCGTCTGGCCTTGGGGTATTTATAGTTTCTGTCTGAGGGATCGATGCGGGGCATAGAGTTGTTAGATGCGGCGCATTGACTTAACTTCGCGTGGGGTCCAAGATTAATATATTCAGGAATATTCATACACCGTCTTCAGATGCGGCGTATCATGATCTTTGTATGCGGCGCATGTACTTTAGCTGTCTTGGATTGTAACTTGTAAAATCTTGATAGTGATACGTCGTATGTTAGAAGTATATTGCGGCGTATCTGGAGTAGAACGAGCTTGATCTTCTGGATTTCAGTAGGCTTTTGACATCTTGCTTGTTTTGCTCCATAATTAATCCAAAATCGCCAAGTTTCACATAATGCTTGTTTTTACCTGAGAATTACTAAAGTAAACATTAATGTATCGATTCTCATATATAATATAATAAAACAAGTCAAATAAATAGGATAAATGATGATAATAAAATGTACTTATTTGAGTTCATCAAATATCCCCCCACTTAAACTTTACTTGTCTCCAAGTAAACCTTAGAATTAATCAAATGAAAATGTATCCTAAAAGATATTAGGATTTATTTTTATACTTAAGCACGTATTCGTTTTGTCATAATCACACAACCAAACACTTAACGAAGTAGAAACCAAAATAATTTTTAATGTAAAACAATTCTAAATCGTTTAGTTGCTTAGTTGTGACGAATATTCTATCATAGGCTTGGCAAGTATATGCATCTCCCCCACTAAAGCCAAGGAGAAACAAGTCTAAAGCGGTAAAAAGGGGTTTGTTGGTTAAGGGTTGATCATCCTTTTTAATCTCTATCGATCTCTTATTCCAGAAAAGGCGACAAAACTACAAATACATGATCGAATCCACGACCACGATACTTGCAATTGCTCAAATCCTTAACTCGAATAGGCTAAAGATAGGACCAAGTAATCTTCACCAATAATATTATATCAAAAAGGGCGACAAAATCATAAATACATAGCCGAATCCACGACTACGATACTTAAGATTGCTCAAATCCCTAATCTCAATAAATCAAAGGTTTGGATGAAGAATGATATAGGGTATGGATAATATTTGGGATACAAATTGGTGTAAAATGAGAAATAAACAAAACAGATAAATTAAAATCCTAAGTGTGGTTAATCACTTTCCCAACCATCCCATGAATAAGACTCATATCATTGAATAACTCACGCTTTAAGACTTGAAACACACGCTTTAGGTAGACACGAATTATACTCAACAAAATCTCAATCAAAGAATAACCTTAGTTGGCGTTCCCATAACGGCCAATTCCCATTCAATCCATAAATATAATATACAACAACAAATAGTGGTGATATCTCCCACTTAATACAAAACTTTACATAAGTTGGTTAAAACAAACTTCCAACTTTTCCTTTTTCTTTTTCTTTTCTATATATATATATATATATATATATATATATATATATATATATATATATATATATATATATATAAATCTTTTTTTTTTTTTTTTTTTGAATTCAATGTGTAAAATTTCACAACTTTTCTATCACTATTTTTCCGGATAATTTTTCATACTCTTCATACTTTCAGAAATAACTGTAATAGCGAAAGTAGCAAACACACGAAAAATAAACTAAAAGTTATACAATATTTACTTTCATACCAATTGCATTGTGCAATTTCCCGACCTAACCAAAGATAATGAATTACGCACGCGAACACAGGTAATGTAAGGAAACACACTTTGCCTAAAGCAATAAACCACGGATTTTAATCTACAGGGTAGGCTAAGGTGTAAGGGTGTATCGAAACATTATAACAAAGGTGTAAGAAACGAAAGGAATGGCTCTGAGGGTTTTTCTAGGGGTATCTTACTCTAAAAGTGAGAGTAACAAAGGGTTTATACGGGGGTTAACTAACCAGTGTAGTTAGTTAATATCACATAACATATAAAGGCTATTTGGGTGTAATCCTAGAAATTTACCAATTTAGACAAGTCACTCCAATTATATAGATAATACTCATTATGGTGGTCTCGAATAGTATACAAGCCAAGTTCTAAAGTTTACAAGTCACCGGCACACTAAAGTTTTAATATTTTTGAAAGAATAGAGTTATGTGTGCGGTTATGTAATTTAGACTTTAAACAAAAACATGCTAAAAAAAATTTAAATTTTGATATATTAAGCGCATTTTAAGCATATTTTGAAAAAGTTTAGGACAAGTAAGTGTTCTAATTCTCCATCCCCCCACTTAAGTTAAACAACGTCCTCGTTGTTTGTGTCAAAGGTTAAAAACTGGAAAATAAAAGAATTAGAACAGAAAAACTCCCCTGAGATTTGCTCGGTATGATCCTCCATTATTCGTATAAGAGCAAAAATCAACTTTCTTGTGGATGAGAACGTTTAAGCTTCATAGATGATGTATCCACACAAAAAATGCAGGAATCTATAATACCATTTAGACTTTAACACACCTGAGTTAAGAAGGTTCAAACTTGCATAATACATTAGTAGTTAGTAAAAATAAAACCTAAAAAAAATTAAACTGTAAATCATCAGGTCAGTCGATACGCCGTATCTTATGGAAGAAGATACGCCGTATCGAGCCTGGAATAAATACGAATCAGAATAAAAGATGCGTCGCATCCTTAACCAGGGATGCGCCGCATTAAAATACTGACAGAAAGTTTTAAACTCAAAAATAAAAATGCAGAAAATGAAATAAGATATGACCAGTGCAGTTGATGCGTCACATCTTATGATGGAGATGCGCCGCATCTTCTGCAGGTCTGACATACTCGACACAGAACAGAAAAGTAAAAATTTTTCCATCGGGTTGTCTCCTGGTCAGCACTTGTCTTTATTCCAGAGTCTTCAAGTTAGACTCATGTTCAGCTCTTTATTCTAATACTTCGGGTTCAAACTCCACCACCTCGTTCTCAGTATCCTCAATTTTATTATCAAAGTATTTTTTAATTCGTTGCCCGTTTACCTTGAATATATAACCATTTTTATCGCATATTTCAATAGTCCCATATGGATACACTTTCTTGACAACGAACAGACCCGTCCATCTTGATTTAAGTTTACCCGGATACATCTTTAATCGAGAATTAAATAGCAGCACTTTTTCTCCAATAGTAAACATTTTATCCCCATGTAACCTCGAGTCATGCCATCTTTTAGTTCTTTCTTTGTAGATCTTAGTATTTCTGTAGGCCTCATCTCTTAGTTCGTAGAGTTCATTTAGTTCCATGAAATGGTTCTTCGTTGCAGCTTCCATATCCATGTTACATTTCTTTAAAGCCCAATATGCACTTTGTTATATTTCGACCGGTAGGTGGCATGCTTTTTCGTATACAAGACGAAATGGAGTGCATCCCGTCGGTGTCTTATAGGCTGTACGAAATGCCCATAAAGCATCATTTAACTTGTCCGACCACCCTTTCGGATTATATCCAGACGTTTTTTCTAGAATCCGTTTTATAGCCCTATTGGTAACTTCAGTTTGCCCATTGGATTGAGGATGGTATGCAGTGGAAACCCTATGATACACTCCATATTGTTGCAAAGCTCTTCCTAGATGGTGATTACAAAAGTGTGTTCCCCTATCACTAATCAATGCTTTAGGAACTCCAAACCTAGCGAACAAACTTTGCAAAAATTTAAGAACTACCTTGCTGTCGTTTGTTGGTAACGCTTGCGCTTCGACCCATTTTGATACGTAATCAACAGCAACCAAAATATATTTATTACCTTTAGATTCAGGAAACGGTCCCATGAAGTCCAATCCCCATATGTCGAAAACTTCACATACATGGATATAGTTTTGCGGCATTTCGTTTCTTGATGTAATATTTCCGGATCGTTGACACGCATCACATCCTTTTATATAATCTTTTGCATCATCCAACATAGTGGGCCAATAAAATCCTGCATCAAGGATTTTTCTTTTTGTAATAATTGCACCATGATGTCCCCCCGTCGGCCCTGAATGGCAATGTGCCAATATTGCTGGGACATCATCTCCATCATCATAAGGTGTTCATCAGGAAAGTCATCAGCGATTTCCCTTTCATCAAGCACCTCCATATCAGGGTTTTCAAGTCTAGATAAGTGGTCAGCAGCTAGATTCTCGGCACCCTTTTTATCTTTAATTTCAATATCGAATCCTTGGAGCAATAAAACCCACCTAATAAGCCTTGGCTTGGCATCCTGTTTATTGAACAAATACTTCAAAGCAGAATGGTCAGTGTAAACCATAGTTTTTGACAATATAAGATATGACCTAAATTTATCGAATGCAAAAACTACTGCTAAAAGTTCTTTTTCCGTGGTGGTGTAATGTTCTTGGGCATTATTTAATGTTTTGCTAGCATAATAAATTGGCTTAAATTTCTTTTCTATCTTTTGGCCAAGTACAGCTCCAACAGCATAATCACTAGCATCACACATTAGTTCAAAAGGTAGATTCCAATCTGGCGAAATTATAATAGGTGCAGAAGTTAGTTTTTCTTTAAGTATATTAAACGCCTTTTTGCAATCTTCAGAAAAATCAAACTTCGCATCTTTTAGCAATAATTGGGTCATAGGCCTAGATATCATTGAAAAATCCTTTATGAACCTACGATAAAATCCAGCATGCCCTAAAAAACTTCTAACACCTTTTATATTAGTGGGGTAAGGTAGTTTGGCCATTACATCAATTTTAGCCTTGTCGACTTCTATACCTTTCCTAGAAATCTTATGTCCTAACACAATTCCCTCTCTAACCATAAAATGACATTTTTCTCAATTAAGAACAAGGTTAGTTTCTTCACACCTAGCAAGCATTTTATCAAGTTTAAAGAGACAATCACTAAATGAGTTACCGAACACCGAGAAGTCGTCCATGAAGACTTCCATAAAGTCTTCTACCATTTCATGGAAGATAGCCGTCATACAACGTTGGAAAGTAGCAGGGGCGTTGCATAGTCCAAACGGCATCCTCCTATAGGCGAAGGTTCCATAAGGGCAGGTGAAAGTCGTCTTCTCTTGATCCTCGGGGGCAATGGGTATTTGGAAGAAACCTGAAAAACCATCTAAAAAACAATAATAATCATATCCTGATAGTCTTTCTAACATTTGATCAATAAATGGAAGAGGGAAGTGATCTTTTCGCGTAGCATCATTGAGTTTGCAGTAGTCGATGCAAACTCTCCATCCAGTAATAGTTCTTGAAGGGATTAGCTCATTGTCGTCATTGAGTACTACCGTCATTCCTCCTTTTTTTGGTACAACGTGGATAGGACTGACCCATGAGCTGTCGGAAATTGGGTAGATAAGTCCGGAGTCAAGTAATTTCACAATTTCATTTTTCACCACATCTTGGACTTTTGGATTCAAACGCCTTTGGGGTTGGATAGTAGGTTTGAATTCATCTTCCATAAGGATTTTATGTGTACAAAATGACGGGCTAATTCCCTTAATATCAGACATCTTCCATGCTAATGCTCCTCTTCGTTTATATAGTACCTCATCTTTTCCTATGGTAAGAGTTATCTTTGGGGTCTTCCGAACCAGTTGGGGAAAATATCGAACATTGTTCCTGAAAATTAAAGACAGGTAGATTTCAAAGTAAAAACTTCATAGTGTAAGGGTAAGTTAGAATATTTTCCGTTCGGGAATAAGAAAAATAAAAGTTGCTGATATCTGTAGACGATGCGCCGTACCCAGAAGGTTGGATACGCCGTATCTTATTTTGTTAAAATTTAATCAGACTTTTATTCAGAAAACAGATACGCCGCTTATGAATAAGAATGCGCCGTATCAAGTTTAAATTATCAAAAATCGATTATATTTATTAAAATTAAATGCGTCGTATTAACAAAAGCTAATGCGCCATATTTTCATTACGTTTCAAAATACAAGATTTTTGATTTAGTAGATGCGCCGCATTGATAAAGATCGATGCGTCGCTTCTGTTTAATAATTCGAAAAACTGCTTTTAATTTAAATAGAAAATACGCCGTATCTGTTAAAACAGATTCGTCGTATGGCGTTAGGGTTTAGAAATTTTTTTTATTAAAAACAGAATACGCCGTATCTTGGGGAAAGATGTGTCGTACTCAAATTTATTAAACGCGTTGTATTTTATAAAAATTAAACGCAATACGCCGTATCTGTGAAAACAGATGCGCCGTATCGTTTGTATTAGCACAATACAACGACAGTAGAATGCAGAAAAATAGAAAAAGAAAAACAAAAATAAAAACAAACAAAAAGAAACAAAAATTACAGAAAACAAAAACACACAAAAATAGAAAATATGCAAATTATACAATTAATGCAATCTATCTAATATATAATAAGGTTAGAGGTTAGAAAAAAAAACTAATAATAAAAAACTAATTAAAATACTAATCAAATTAACAGATAATAACAATTCACTCCCTGGCAGCGGCGCCAAAAACTTGATGCGCGTGCGTGTCGTTGCGGTTTAGCAGTATTAATGCCTACTCAAGTTTTAAATTTATATTTAGCCGACTTATCAATAACACACACACTTAACGAGCAGTGTACCCGGTCAGTATGAATATAATGGTAAGTAGAGTGTCGATCACTAAGAGTGGAACGTATTATCTAGTTATTCTAATCAGTATTTTAATATCCTAAGTTAGCTATACAATCTAATCTAACGCAAGGGGTTTTCAGCCTGAGAGACTGGCACGGTTTGGTTATAATTAAATGGAAAACTAAACTAATGAGCACGAATCAGCGATTAGCACACACGTACACAGATGGATACTCGAGACAATAAGAAGACCTGTCCTGATAATTAAGTAGCTTGTCACTTGTTTTATTGCTAGTTTTATATGAAGTGTATATAATTAAACCTTTCTCGTTGGCTCTAATCTTATCGGCGAGTAAACCCTTAATGATTACTTATGTCTATCCTATTTATTTAAGAGACGCTAAAAATAATAGGCGAGGAAGGGGCATGGCGACCCCAGCAAGACTCAGCTAGACAAAGAGGTTATCAATGCACTAATAAAAGTCACCAAAGACATCAACATATAAACTTTAATTAATGGGAAAGCAATATTAAGGGGAGTGCATGATCTTCCGTAGTCACATGACACAAGCCCATCAATCCTGATGAATTAAAGTGTACTAATACAATAAAACAAAACTACTTAATGAATTGAATACATGCAGGACCTTCTTACAGCTCTTGTATCTTCGTTTAGGTGTGTCTTGTGTTGCTTGGTCGTCTGAATTCGGCTCTAGGGTTATGCAAAAAGTCTTCGGTCTTCGAAAGCTTCCAGTCTTCAAATTCGTCTGGCCTTGGGGTATTTATAGTTTCTGTCTGAGGGATCGATGCGGCGCATAGAGTTGTTAGATGCGGCGCATTGACTTAACTTCGCGTGGGGTCCAAGATTAATATATTCAGGAATATTCGTACACCGTCTTCAGATGCGGCGTATCTTGATCTTTGTATGCGGCGCATGTACTTTAGCTGTCTTGGATTGTAACTTGTGAAATCTTGATAGTGATACGCCGTATGTTAGAAGTATATTGCGGCGTATCTGGAGTATAACGAGCTTGATCTTCTGGATTTCAGTAGGCTTTTGACATCTTGCTTGTTTTGCTCCATAATTAATCAAAAATCGCTAAGTTTCACATAATGCTTGTTTTTACCTGAGAATTACTAAAGTAAACATTAATGTATCGATTCTCATATATAATATAATAAAACAAGTCAAATAAATAGGATAAATGATGATAATAAAATGTACTTATTTGAGTTCATCACTTGCATATCGATGACAAAGACTATCAAGAAAATAAACCCTTAAAGTTAGGGTTTCTCTTCAGCATCAGATAGCCACCATACCACACCGATTGATCAAAACCACACACTAGACGTTGCCCAAACTGGGTAATCGTTGAATGATATACGAGGTATACCCTAAACTGAGATTCAAGATATAAACCAATGCGTAGCAGGACATAACGTATGTGCACCACAAACACAGAAACCCTAATAAGGAATTGAATAAATCAAAACCCTAACAGTGATCGTCAAAATGCATGCACAATAACCACGAAACCCTAAAAAATATAAACAGCGATATAAAGCTAACTGATCTTGATCGCAAAACACGATTAGGGATAGGGTAACAGAATCAAATCATGGAGATTTCATCAGAAATAATACAAGAACAGCTCAGCCGCCATCTCTTTAATATAAAAACGCAACCAAAAATATGTATTGCTTACCCAATAATGAACAGGATTCATTAGAGGATAGATAGGACATATACTGTGGATTTTATGACCGGAATATGAGCAGAGAATGGCGGCCGGAGATCCCCATTAGAGAGAGAAACCGATTAGGGTTGCTCTGCACCATGACATGTACCTCTCCAACATCAGCTATATTTACGACCAAGGGAATGACGATGATATTAAAGATTCTCTGGAAATCTTTATGAGGTCGCAATTAGCATTGGTACATGTTTAAGACTTCCAAATAGGAGTCGAAAGCTTGCACAAAAAGGTCAACCTCCCTCATCCGATGATTACATTTCCCGGAATTGATGAACACGTGTAACATCTCGTAAATTCCCCTTTCATTTGTAAATAGTAATCAAGAAATAATCTATCGTCACAATTTACTTAACCGTTTTTACGGGCAAAATTTTTGTTTTATTTAAACTATGCTACAAATCCGAACATTGTAATGTGATTCACCCTTCTTTGTAATAATACTCATATACGTACCCCGATATCCCAAATCGTGAGCAAATCAAACCTGGTATCATTTTTGGATTTTCAAAACATAACTCACAAACCCCCTCATCCTCATTTCTTTTATTGGGCCACAAATCATCTCTTAACGGGCTTTATCCCTTTTATAAACAAACCGGGCCTAAATATATTTTCTTTTGGGCCATATATAAATTCTAAGCCCATTAGTCATTCTAAGCCCATTAACCATTCTAATATCACATATAAACCGCTCGATACACATATACTTGTACTCGTTTTCTATGTAATTCCCTTAACAATATCGTACCAAATTTACCATACCGATTATACTCACTATAGAGAATCATGATTGACCAAAACTTATATCCTATGTGATCGTTTGATGGAAAAACAAATGCCAAACCTTAGCGTGTTCATCACTTCTAAAACCTTCATATTTATTAACAAAATTTCTAGTATAAACCGATCCATACACACATCACTTGTACCCTTATTTCATTCATTTCACTCGACTATGTCCTACCACAATTTTCCTACTTGGTTTATCTAGCTATAAAGAATCACATTTCACTAAAAATGCGCCCTATATCATCCCGTATTGGAAATGCAAACATCAAACCTTATCGTGTCTATAATTCTCAAAACTTCCATTTTGTGTCACCAAAATTCTTATAAAACGTATATAAGTGTTCCTTTGATTCATGTGAGTATCCTAATGACTCAAACTCTCAAACGTGCCTATTGTATCCATTTTATGTTATTCACGCTTTACTAAATACCTCAAACGAGCCCCTTATTATTTTTGGTCACGTATCCCAAGTCGTGTGGACCTCTTAGAAGATTAAAACACAACCGGACCACTTGGGACTAATAACAATCGACCAATCATGTATCCACTTGACTTTAAACTAAATCCTATCTTATCCTTTGCTCTTGGTTTCCCAAGATGCTAGCCCCATCCTTTGACTATCAACTTGTGTATTTATAAACTCCTACACACTCCCTTTCATACATACACACTTATAACTCATTTCAAAACTAAACTCATTTCTTTCATTCTTTGTCTCCTGTGGTGGGTACGAAAGGAACAAGCCAGGTTTCCAAGGCTTGGTACATTTTTCCTAGCCAATAAGCTTTGGTCTTGGTTCATGGTTGAGTCCTCATACGAGTCTCATGGTTCTCTTCTTGCTTTCTATACTATTTGAGCCCTCCCCACCCTTGAGGTGTAGTAAGTCACCATCTTCCATTTTCATACGTATTACATTTTCTATGTTACTTCACATTTAATTTCCATCGTACCATACTAGCTTAAGCTTACACTTTATTACTTGTACTCTCGTAATTTATTTTGGATACAAATGTGGCATCTCAAATTGCGGTGTGGCTATGCATGAAGTGGCACTAAAATACGTGGCTTATGATAATGTATAAACCACTTTTGAAACACTTTTCTAAGTCGTATCAACCGTATCAAAATAAATGTTGTTTAACTTAAACCGGATCACATGTACAAGATCACTTAGAAACGGGTCTAAATTAACATTTTTGGACATGTAAGGTAACGGGCTAAAGAGCCAGCCCAGTTGTCTATAAGCTAGACTAATAAGCTGTGCGAATAAGCTTCCTTAATAAGCTCGTTTGCACACTTTTTATAGACCTAAGCATATCGCGTTTGGAACAGTTTTATATATATACCAACATACACGATTGGGCCTTAAAGCCCAATAACGAAAACAATAAGCTATTAAGCCAAATAAGCAGTCCAATAAGCTTAAAATAAGCTACGGAAACTGATTCCACAAAAAGAAAACTAATTTTTACAACTTATTGAGTTTTGGACTAAAAATGCAAAATTTACGAAACTTGAGTTAAAAATGTAACTTTTATGAGGGTTAGGGTAGAAACTGTCATTTTGATATTCTAAGGATAAAAACTGACTTTATAAAACTCATGGGCATATTATGTAACATTTGGAAAGGTTTGGTCCTAAAAAGGTAACTATATATAACTTTGGACTAAATTTGTAAAATATTTAACGTTGGGGTTAAAAGTGTAACTTTTGTATAACTTAAAGGTTTACTCAGTAACTTTTTTACAATTTGACAAATTAATATTTTACGACTCCTATCGTAGTAACATGGATATAAATTTTGCATCTGAAAGACTATACTGATCATATATATATATATATATATATATATATATATATATATATATATATATATATATATATATATATATATATATACAGACTTCAAAGCCCGCCCAATGGGCGGGCATGACTTTTAATTATAAGCTTCAAAGCCCGCTCGATGGGCGGGCATGACTTATAAGCCCTCCCGGGAAGATAAGCCCGCCCGTTGGGCGGGCATGATTTATAATTATCATTGACATATGTTTGTATAGCGTATAATTTGGATGGTTTTAGTTATTCTAAAATTATTTTTAAGGACGTTTGTTTTATTTTATGTTTTAATATCATAATTATAAGATGTTAGATGGTGTTAGTTAGTGGTAAATTATTTTTAATATCGTACTGGGCCACTATTTATTGGGTTGTTATAATTTCACTTCTGATGGTGTTATTTAACGGAAATGTGTTTTTTAAGTACGGTGTTTTTTATCATTGTTTAAAATGTATTAGTTTATGTTTAGTTGTGTTTTTTCTTAATAGTTGTCGAAGCTCGCGCAATATGTATTGGCTTTTGTTAATGTTATCTAGGTTGGACTCCATCTGAATGTATTATATCAATGTGTTGGAAATAGCATATACAACTTGGCACACTGATAAAAAAAAACTCGTCTGACTAATGCCTTTTAACTACAGTAACCCATCTTAATGTGACCCGTCTGACCCGTGTTTTTTTATTGGGATGACCCTTCTGACCCGTGTCTTTAACTTGACCATCAATGTGTTGGATTAGCATATACAACTGGGCACACCTGATACAAAAAACTCGTCTGACCCGTGCCTTTTAACTGTAGTGACCCAACGTAAAGTGACCCGTCTGACCCGTGTTTTTTGAGTGGGATGACCCGTCTGACCCGTGACTTTAACTTGACCTAATCATTAAGTTGCCAAATCAAGAGAAGGGAGAAATACAAACCTTGTGATTGGCATTCCAGTGTCAAAACTGGTTCGAGCACCCACTACATTGAAGCACTCAAAAGATTATTTCAAACGGTTGCTTAAACACAGAATCAAACCCACCGATTTAATTTTATTTTTTTAGGCTATTAGTTTACGGTTGATAAATTTTAAGAGAAAGTTAATTATTAGTTTTAAGGACGCCGATTTTATTTTACTTTGTTAGGCTATTAGTTTACAGTTTGGTAATTTTTAGAGAAAGCTAATTATAATTTTGATGGTGTCAGTTAACGGAAAAATATTTTTAAGTACGTCGATTTCATTTATTTTTGTTATGGTATTAGTTTATGTTTGTAAAATTTTAAGAGAAGGTTATTTCTATACTTCTTAAGATATTATTGTCCCTTTGTCCGAGAATATGAGTATAGTTTGACATTTTGTATGCAACTTTGTTCTTAAATATTTTTGCTCTGTATTATATAATAGTTGTTTCAAAATATATAGATGGATTGAGTTTTAAATGTATTTTCATTTATATAATTTTGATCAAGTATTATATAATACAAACAATAATATTTAATGTAAAAGTTGGGCTTACTTGTAGTCAACTAACAAAGTATTTTCATAACTTGCCATCTCGTCAAATGAAAAAGATACAAACGTACCAATTTCTATATTGAATGCATTAACACTGAAAATAAATGAACGTTAAGATTTATAGAACAATTAAAATATACAAAATAAATTACAGTAAATTTTCTTCAAAGTTTAATCTCAATGAGACATTGCGCACGTCTGATGAGTACTCTATTACATGCAATTTACTCTAAATAAATCTCCGTAAGCAATCCCACACACCCCGTAGGCTATATAAATAGTGTCGTGAAAACACATAGGGATGCTTGTTTGCCCAATTTAACCTGTCTTCTATTTTTCCTTCACAATAATACAACTACACCTCTCGATGTCCACCATAAATAACCTACACAACAAAGACGATCATAGACAACAAAATATTACATTCAAAATGTTACTAAGAGGGCATTTCGGTCTCCTTATTTAAGTGCATATCAGCTTAAGATATGTGAGCATGTGTGTCTGAGTAAAACTTTAAACTCCTTATATACTTATTTTCGAGCAACTAAAAACTCAAAATAAATAGTCTACATACTTACGGAGTATTTTTAAAACGGATAAGAAACTTAGTTTTTGAACCGACACCCGTCCGTAGGGGTGTTCAAAAAATCCGAGAAACCGATGAACCGAGCCGATCCGCTCAATCCGAAACCGTAAAAAACCGATAACCGAAAAAACCGAAACCGAGAAAACCCGAAACCGGAAAAAACCCGCTTATCACGGTTCGGTTTCGGTTTTTACTTTTAGTTATCTGCGGTTACCCGAACCGAACCGTGTATAATATACATGTAGGTTTCAACAAACCATTCATAAAAATGTACAAGTATTAACTATAATATTGCATTACTTTTATCGTATAACGCATTTTTTACTTATCTAATGTGATCATTTACTAACGTCCATGGATTAGATATAATTAATGTGATCGTAACCTATTAGCGTCAAATAAATAGTATTAGTTATTTTGTTACATATGATAGTTTGAATGTTTTTATTGCGACGGGACAACATTACTATGACTCTAATCTCTTAAATGTTATTTAATTTTTCTACAATGACATATTATATTCTACTTTATGTTATGGTTCGTCCGATTTGATTCGATTAATTTTTTTAAATGGTTAACCGTAACCCGAACCGCGGGTAACCGCTCATTTCGGGTACCCGCATGTCCGGTTACCCGCTTAGTACGGTTTGGTTTCGGATACTAAAATGAACTACCCGCCCCGCAATGGATAGTTAAAATCACTAACCGAACCGAGCCGAACCGCCCCGTGAACACCCCTACCCGTCTGGGAAACAATTTTTTTTTTCATATCATGGACTGAGAAGAGGGTGGTACATAGCTAAATATAAGTAAAATTGACTCGATGGAAGAATGACATAACTACAATAAACCGAAATTTTCTATACTGTTACCTCACTCCATTGTTATCTATTATCACTTTTTTCCAAGTATTGGTACTTACAGCTCAAGTTGCATTCATAATTATTTTGATAGATCACGCTCGTTCCAGCCACATGCCTTCATCTCAGCCACTGCACTATGAAGTAATATAAATCAATAATTTTTCTAATCAATACAATGTGCCAATGGTGATAAATCATCAGATTGATTAGGGAACAAAGAACTCCCTATAGGTTTTCACAAACTATTCAAACAGAGATTTTCAAAGGTTGGTGTCTTTGTTATTTTTGATTTAATGTTAAAAAGATTACATATGAGTAAGTAGACGTCAAAAACAAATGCTAATTATTTAATCAAATGGTTACTGATGTGCATAACTCAATTTATCACGTTATACACCTCTAGATCTTTTAACATGCTTTTATAAAAGCTGTTAGACTCTTAGTCGAAAATTTACAGATGCCATCCTTTCTCAAAATTGTGCAGTATTATAACAATCTCTGCTAAATAATCATTAACCATAGTAACTATAACCAATATCACATCTTTCAAACTTCAAACAAAAATCTAATTCATACAAACCAAAAAACTCTAATCTTTACCAAATAGGCATTTAAAACAGAGCTGAGATAACTTTAAAAATAAAAATAAAAATGAAAATAAAAGAATACAAAAAAAAACTAATTTGTCCGTTTTAAAAAAGGCCGTTTGATCCATTACAGTCTCACATACCTTTTTCCAAGTAGTAATTGACCCAGACCTGTTGTAAGTAATGTATACGGCTCCGTATCTTCAGGCTTTAATCATCCCTATTTGAACTTCGTTTCATGTTTGTCTTCTCTCTTACTGTTACGCAACTGTAACTCATATGTAAGGAATAAACCATCACAGCACTAACCCAAACACCCCTAGAAACACAGGAATATAAAGAACTTTGATCAAAGAAATATTGAACTTTTCTGCTTGTATCATATCCGGTGGTTGTTATTTAGTGTGCGTTGCATAAATACTAAAACATGTCAACACCATATGATGTAGTGATGCATAACTCTGCTTCGACGAACAACTGTTGGGAATTAAATGTTCTGAAGATTAAGTATCAAGAACTACAAGTATTAACAGTTCCAACTGCTGAGAAGAATTCTCTAACAGTTCCAACTGCTGATGTATATCTTAGGACTGCTCAAGTTATAACTAACCGTTCTAACTGAACCAAAGAAGGGACTGCTAGTTGATACTGTTGAGTTGAGACTGCTAGATGGATAAGTATTGAAAAGATATTTGTGTACTAAAGTCAAGAATATACGGTAGATAATATCTTACCCCATGTGCTTAGTTAAACAAGTTGTGTACACAGATACATGTTGTATCTTATGTACTGACACACTCAAGATAAGTTAACAAGTAGTTCGGCTAGACTTTAAGCAATATGTAAAGATCTTCATGGACTATAAAAGAAGATCTTAGTCTAGTGATATGTGTGTGTCCAAAAAGAAAATGTTATTATTAGAACTCATAACTGTTTAAGACATAGAACATACACAAGAATATCACAAGTTGTAAAAACTTAAGATTCAAGGTCGTAACCCTAGTGATAATTCAAGATCACTCGTATTATTATCATTAATAATATTGAATCGATTGGTGTTAATCTTTCATTGTTCATTGTCATAGAACTAACACAACCATTCCATTTCCACAACACTAATCACCTTCTAAGTTTGATTAAGTAGATTCCGCATACTTAATCATATTCACTCAATATATCATACACACAAAGAACAAAAGGTTTAACCACCTTAACCGTGTGCAGAATCCTAACAAGTGGTATCAGAGCTCAGGCTGATATTATTGATTTAGAAGAAGAAGCTGAAGAAATGGATGTTGAATCTATTCAAAGAAATGTTGCTACAAAGATTCCCATGCTCAAACAGAATGAGTTTGAGATGTGGAGGCTGAGGATAGAGCAATATTTCCAAGTGCAAGATTATGCACTTTGGGAAATCATTGAAGATGGAAACTCTTACCAGCCTACCAACACTACATCAACAGTGGACGGCAAAGTTGTGTCAACTCTGCAGACAAAGCCATCATCTGCAGAAGATAGAATAAAGAAGAAAAATGACTTGAAGGCAAGAAGCATGCTGATGATGACTATTCCTAATGATCAACTTCTAAACTTCAGCAATTTCAAAGATGCCAAGTCATTGTTTGAAGCTATTATTGCCAGGTATGGTGGAAATGAAGCCACCAAGAAAACCCACAAGACACTGCTCAAGCAGCAGTTTGAAAACTTCTCCTCTACATACAATGAATCTCTTGACCACATGTTTAATAGGCTTCAGAATATTGTGAGCCAACTTGCTATTCTTGGGATTGAAATGCCTCAAGAAGATCTGAACTCAAAATTTCTGAGAAGCTTACCAGAAGAGTGGGCTATGCATGTTGTTGTCTGGAAGAACAAGCCAGACATAGACACCATGGAACTGATGGACTTGTATAGCAACTTCAAGATTGTGGAGCAAGATTTGAAGAAGAATGGAGGTACTAGTTCTAATACTGGGAACAAGGCATTTATGTCAACTCCTAGTACCTCAAAATCAAGTGAAGAGGTGAAAGTTGTTGATGATGTTGGTGCTGCTAGTTCATCAAGTAGTACCATAAGTATTTTAGATGAAAAGACTTGTTGTGCCTTTCTTACAAGTCAAAATAATGGGTCCATGCTCTCCTATGAAGACCTCCAAGAGATCCATGAAGATGATCTGGAGGAAATGGATCTAAAATGGCAAATTTCTCTTCTTAGCATGAGAGCCAAGAAGTTCTATCACAAGACGGGGAAGAAGCTCATAATCAGGAACACTGATGCTGCTGGTTTTGATAAGTCAAAGATAGAGTGCTATAACTGCCACATGATGGGTCATTTCTCAAGAAAGTGCAGAAGACCAAGGCATCAAGATAGCAAGAATAGAGGTTTTGGAAGCAAATCCAAAACAGAGGAGGTTATTGAGCCAAAAGCTATGGTAGCTATTGATGGCTTAGGTTTTGATTGGAGCTTCATGGCAGATGAAGAAGAAACTCCTGCTCAAATGGCACTTATGGCTTTTTCTGCTACTGAGGTACAAAATCATAAAGCTTGTTCAAATACTTGCACTGCTCTTAATGCTCTACAGGTTTTAATGAAACAATATGATGACCAAAACAAAGAGCTAAGCGATACTTTTCAAAACTTTATAAACTATAAGTGTGGATTAGAAAAGGTAGAGAAACAAATCACACACTATAAGAAAAATGAATTAGCTTTTTCTGATGACAAAGCTCTCCTAAGACAGGACATATTCTTTAGAGATGCTGAAATTAAGCTTTTGAGAGAAGCTTATAATAGGGTCAAAAAGGAAAATGAAAACATTCACTTGACTACTGAGGCACTAGAACATGCTTCTAGAAGTGTGCACAATATAGTAGAATGTCAGGTGATTAATAGAGCTAAGTCAGGAGTAGGATATAAGAGTGTCCCACCTCCTTATAGAGGCATCCCTAAATCCCCAGGGATTGACCTAGGAAATTCAGGTTTACCTGAGTTTCAAGAACCAATCATGGAATATGGTTCTAAGACTACTGAGAGTCTTAAGGTAGAAAAAGTAAGTAAAAGTTTAGATAAAACTTTACTTTATCAGGACAAGGTGTCCTTTGTTAAGAACTTAGATGCTATAGTTGTTGAAGATTGCACAACTGATAGTGATGAAGAAGAACAGGTTATGTCTAAACCTAAAGTGGTTAAGAAAGTAGGAACAAGTGTTCCTAAGATAGTCAAACACAATACTGATAGGCCTAAATCAAACATTAAGCATGTTAGGCAACCAGTTAGATATTGTGAGCAATATAGAACCACCAACAAGCCCAGAGGTAACCAAAGGAATTGGAACAACCTCAAGTCTAACCAATTAGGTGATGACTTTGCTTTTTATAACAAAGCTTGTTACACATGTGGTAGTTTTGACCATCTTGCAGCTTTCTGCAACCATTGGGTATCTGGTTATGAAAACAATTGGGTGAATTTCAAAAGGCAAACTCCTCAAACTCATTTTCACTCTAAGCCTAAAAGTATAAAACCCAGAGCAGTTTCGACAGCAGTCTCTACTGCTAGGCAAGCAGTTTCAACTGCTAGACCATTTAAGACTGTTAACCCAAAATCAACAGTTGAAAGTGCAAAAATAACTTCAAAACATGCACCAAAAACTGTTCTCAAGCCCATTCAATTAAAAGCAGTGATCCAAAAACAAGTTTGGAAACTAAAGAGTAAAACTGCAAGGCCAGCAGTCAAAACTGCTAGGAAAGCAGTTGGTACTGCTGCTTGGAAAAATGGGGCAAATGCTGTTAAGGCCTCAGCATGTTGGATTCTAAAATCCAATGTTGCATCAACTATTCTTAAAAGATTAAATTACATTGATGCAAGAGGCAGATCCAAGTCAGTAATGGCTTGGGTCCCCAAAGGAAACTAATACTTCTCATTTATGTGCAGGAACATTCAAATGATCAACAAGAAGATCAAGGATACTCAGATAGTGGATGTTCTAGACACATGACAGGCAACAAGTCTTATCTCTCAGATTTTCAATCAATAGATGGAGGCTATGTTACCTTTGGAGGAGGTGTTGGTGGAAAAATTTCCGGTAAAGGTACCATTAAAACTGGAAATTTAGTTTTTGAAGATGTGTTCTATGTAAAAGAGCTAAATTATAATCTTTTTAGTGTCTCACAAATGTGTGACAAAAAGAACAATGTTCTTTTCTGTGAGACTGAATGTCTTGTACTTTCTCCTGATTTTAAGATGCTTGATGAAAGTCAAGTACTTCTTAGAATTCCTAAAAAAGGCAATATGTACAGTGTAGACATGAAGAACATTGTTCCTAAAAAGAATTTAACTTGTCTTGTTGCAAAGGCCACATTGGATGAATCAATGTTATGGCATAGAAGGCTTGGTCATATTAACTTCAAAACCATAAATAAAATTGTTAAGAATGGTTTGGTAAGAGGTTTACCTCACAAAAGATTTGAAAATGATAACACATGCATTGCTTGTCTAAAAGGCAAACAACACAAAGCCACTTGTAAGCCCAAGATTTTTAACTCTATCAATCAATCATTGTTTATGCTGCATATGGACTTATTTGGACCTGTTTCAGTAAGTAGTATAATGCATAAGAGATATTGTCTTGTTATAATTGATGACTATACTAGATTTACATGGGTTTTCTTTCTATCTACTAAGGATGAGACTACAAGCATCCTTAAGACATTCATTACACAGATAGAAAACCAAGTAGACAAGAAAGTGAAGGTCATTAGATGTGATAATGGGACTGAGTTTAAGAATAGAGTTATGGTCCGGACTGGGCCAGGCCCGCGCAGACAGCGTCCCATCCTACACCTAAACCCTAATCCATGCCTATAAATACATGGCATGGATCCCCTTCTTCATCAGATTATAACAGGTTACCCTAAACCTAAGAACTCTCGCATGCACTACGCATCTATACTAACTTGACCGTCGGAGGTGGATCCCGGGGCTACGGCCTCGGGTCCACTCCTAACGGGTTCTCTTTGTTGAACAGGTCTACTTAGGGCTCGAGAAGATGACTGACGGCCCAGGAGAGTCGTTGAATCAGTCCGCGCCAGATTATGTATCAACAGGGACAGAGCTTAAGAATAGAGTTATGGATGATTTCTGCAAACAAAAGGGTATTAGGAGAGAATTTAGTGTTGCTAGAACTCCACAACAGAATGGAGTAGTTGAAAGAAAGAATAGAACACTAATTGAAGCTGCTAGAACAATGTTAACTGATTCTAAGCTACCTATAACTTATTGGGCTGAAGCAGTCAACACTGCTTGTTATGTTCAAAATAGAGTTTTAGTTATTCAGCCTCACAATAAGACATCATATGAACTTTTTAGAGGTAGAACTCCTGTAATAGGATTTCTTAGACCTGTTGGATGTCATGTGACAATTCTCAATACCTTAGACCATTTAGGAAAATTCAATGGTAAAGCAGATGAAGGTTTCTTTGTTGGATATTCTCTTAATAGCAAAGCGTTTAGAGTATACAACACAAGAACTAAGATTGTAGAAGAAAACCTACATGTGGAGTTTTTAGAGGACAAATCCAATGTAGAAGGTCAAGGACCAAAAAGGCTATTTGATCTTGAAGTTCTAACCAAATCAATGAATTATGTGCCTGTTGTTGCAGAAACTAATGAATTTTCAGGTTCACAAGCAACAGATGAGGCAAGGTTAGAAAAGGAGACAAACCAAGATCATGTTTGGATGCCAATATGGTCAAGTACAATTGTGGAATCAACTTCAACAACTGATGAATCTTCTTCTGGCAAGGCTAAAGAAGGTGTTGAAGATGAAAGTAAGCAAAATGGAACTGAGAAACAAGACAGTCAAGTTAGCAGTTCAAAAGCATTTTGTACTGCTGAGACAGAGCATTCAACTGTTGGCTCTTCAGAAACAAAAGAAGCAGAATTCTCAGATAATGAGTTGGATTTCAACAATCTTCCATCAAATTATCAAGTTCCTTCCACTCCACAAACAAGAATTCACAAAGTCCACTCCCTAGATAATGTGATTGGAGATGTACAGTCAGGTGTGAAGATAAGACAACAACTGATGTCTTCAGACCAACAAGGGCTTCTTGATGCCCTTTATGCTTCAAAGCAGCATGAGTTTTCAAACTCTTGCTTGTTTGTATGTTTTCTCTCACAAGCTGAACCAAAGAATATACTGAAAGCCTTAGATGATTCAAGCTGGGTAGAAGCTATGCAAGAGGAGCTTCTTCAGTTCAAGATTCAGAAGGTATGGGTGCTAGTTGATTTACCTAAGAATGCAAAGGTAATTGGCACTAGATGGGTTTTCAAGAATAAAATGGATGAAAGGGGAATAGTCATTCGAAATAAGGCTAGATTAGTAGCCCAAGGGTACACACAAGAAGAAGGGATAGACTATGATGAAGTTTATGTTCCAGTAGCAAGGACTAAGGCAATTAGGCTGTTTCTAGCTTATGCTTCATTTTTAGGCTTCACAGTCTTCCAAATAGATGTCAAGAGTGCATTTTTATATGGTAAAATTGAAGAAGAGGTGTATGTTACACAACCTCCAGGCTTCATTGACCCTGACCATCCAGACAAAGTGTACAGAGTAGCTAAAGCTCTCTATGGCCTTCATCAGGCACCAAGAGCTTGGTATGCAACACTTGCTTCCTACTTATTAGAAAATGGATTTCAAAGAGGAAAGATTGATCAGACACTTTTCATCAAACAACATAAGAAGGATCTTATGTTAGTGCAGGTGTATGTGGATGACATTATCTTTGGATCTACTAGGAAGGAGATGTGTTTAGAGTTTGAAAAACTTATGCATGATAAGTTTCAGATGAGTTCTATGGGAGAACTTACATTCTTTTTGGGTTTGCAAGATAAGCAATCATCTGAAGGCATATTTATTAGTCAAGACAAATATGTTGCAGAGATACTTAGAAAATTTCAATTTGCTGATTCAAAAGTGGCAAGCACACCAATGGACTCTGAGAAGCACCTTCTGAAAGATGAAGATGGAGAAAATGTGGATGTACACACTTACAGATCTATGATAGGCTCTTTGATGTACCTTACATCATCTAGACCTGATATCATGTTTCCTGTTTGTATTTGTGCAAGATTTCAAGTTACTCCAAAGGTTTCTCATTTAACTGCAGTCAAGAGAATTTTTAGATATCTCAAGGGTCAACCAAGGTTGGGTCTATGGTATTCAAGGGAATCACCTTTTGACTTGGTAGCATTTTCGGATAGTGATTATGCTGGTGCTAGCTTGGACAGAAAGTCAACAACTGGAGGATGTCAATTCCTTGGGTGTAGACTTGTCTCATGGCAGTGTAAGAAGCAAACAAGTGTGGCTAATTCAACAACTGAAGCTGAATATATAGCTGCTGCAAGTTGCTGTGGTCAGGTTCTATGGCTTCAAAACCAACTCCTTGACTATGGGTACAATTTCTTAAACACTGTTATTCATATTGATAATAGTAGTACAATTTGTATTATTAAAAATCCAGTGCAACATTCTAAAACAAAACACATTGAAGTTAGACATCACTTTATAAGAGACTGCAATGAGAAAAGATTAATTCAAGTACTTAAAATTGCTTCAGAATTCAACTTTGCAGATCTACTAACAAAAGCTTTTGATGTTGGAAGGTTTCAGTACTTGGTAGCAAGTATTGGAATGCTAAATCCTTAAAATTTCTAATCTTTGTGGTTTTTATATATGTTAAGGTTGTACTGATATCTTTGAAAATTGATACTGTTAATGGAACAGTTAGTACTGCTAGTACAAATTTTGTTTAAACAGTTCATACTGTTGGTCATCTATTGATACTGCTATAAGACAAATGCTATGCATTTTGTTTCTTGGTTTTGGACTAACAATTTTAGGTATGAACTTTGAGCAATAAGGAAATTTCAAGTGAAATGGAAGCAGAAGAAAAGTGATTCCAGTTGCTTTCATAACAGGTTTATGATGGACTGAGTTTGGGAATTTAAAACTCCTTAAAAACTTCTTTCTTGAAACCTGGTTATCAAATTTCACATTGAATTGATGACTTAGTTGATCAGATAGTAACTGATGCAACTCACTTTCTATCATTTTATACTTTCAAGTATAATGAGCAAGTCTAAGGACATCTGATAGAAAGAACAGCTAGTAAAAGTGAATCTAACACTTGTGTTAGAGGTAACAATTACTATGAGCTGGAAACCCTGTCAGGAAAACTCTTTGAATGAGTTTATCTTTACACAGGCAGTTATTTATAACTGAAAAACATTGGTTCTCACACAACCAGAGGTTGCATTAAACCGAAATTTTGATTAAGTGTCTGTTATACACTTAATCCCTTCAAAATGGTTGAAAGCAGTATGATTTTTCAATTCTAAAATCATGAACATACTGCTAAGTCAAACAATTTCTTAAACAAGGATTTTCAAGAGATTCACAAAAACCATCCATTGATGGACCATGAATCAAATGTCCAATGAATCACCTCTCATAGGAGTTAACACACCTAGAAGTGATGAGGGCAGTAACTTAAACTCTTAAGGAATTGATGGCTTCATGTACAACATTGTCTGAAAACAAGTTCACATTGGTAGATCAGATAATGATGGGATGATGGTGAGAGATCTTCCAAACAAGGGGAGGATAAAATTTTATTTATCTCAGGGGAGGAAATAAAAGCCCAAGAAAGGAAGACAAACCCAATGTAAAGGGAGGAAAAGACAAGAGCATACAAGATGATGACATGGAGGTTGAAAATGACAAGAATAGAGCTTATTCTGGAGTATTATATATATTCAGAAGGGATGAAGCATTCCAAAGGAGAAAGTTCTATCTAGGTCAAACGAAGAAAAGTTTCAATTTCAGTTTACCACGTTTGTTCATCACTTGCAAAGGCATGCTGATAGATGATTTCACTTGTTGAAACAAGCATCCAAGATACACAACACCATTGTCTCTTATAATTCCTCCATCCAAGGAAATTGCACCATCTTTTAGTCCAAGATTGGAGCAATGTATTGATATTGTTGAAGTCAAAGATCAGAAAGCAGATGAGCTACTAAGAAAGATATTCAATCTCTCAGAACAGAAGAAAGTTCAGATCAAGGGTCTGACTATGAAGTGTTTGAAAGATCTTCACAATCCATAAATTTAATTCAGAAACATGTTGAAATGGATTCACATGTTTAGGGGAGGATTGTTGGGAATTAAATGTTCTGAAGATTAAGTATCAAGAACTACAAGTATTAACAGTTCCAACTGCTGAGAAGAATTCTCTAACAGTTCCAACTGCTGATGCATATCTTAGGACTGCTCAAGTTATAACTAACCGTTCTAACTGAACCAAAGAAGGGACTGCTAGTTGATACTGTTGAGTTGAGACTGCTAGAAGGATAAGTATTGAAAAGATATTTGTGTACTAAAGTCAAGAATATACGGTAGATAATATCTTACCCCATGTGCTTAGTTAAACAAGTTGTGTACACAGATACATGTTGTATCTTATGTACTGACACACTCAAGATAAGTTAACAAGTAGTTCGGCTAGACTTTAAGCAATATGTAAAGATCTTCTTGGACTATAAAAGAAGATCTTAGTCTAGTGATATGTGTGTGTCCAAAATGAAAATGTTATTATTAGAACTCGTAACTGTTTAAGACATAGAACATACACAAGAATATCACAAGCTGTAAAAACATAAGATTCAAGGTTGTAACCCTAGTGATAATTCAAGATCACTCGTATTATTATCATTAATAATATTGAATCGTTTGGTGTTAATCTTTCATTGTTCATTGTCATAGAACTAACACAACAATTCCATTTCCACAACACTAATCACCTTCTAAGTGTGATTAAGTAGATTCCGCATACTTAATCATATTCACTCAATATATCATACACACAAAGAACAAAAGGTTTAACCACCTTAACCGTGTGCATAATCCTAACAACAACGAACTATTTTAATAAAAACATAATCAGGCAACCACATAGATAAACACAAAATGATTCACTCTACTTACACAATTTTGTCAACCCATCTATTGACCTGCGAGCTTGTTATAACAGCATAATAATTGCATAGGCGCATACTTAAAAAATAGACAGTTGCATACCATGAGATGAATTAAAAAAACAAAAACATATATTATCTCTGTTGTACCATGATATAACAAAGCAGATCTTATATGCCATTACAATTCTTTATAATTAAGGTTACAACTATTTTTAGAGCTCAAGTAGTCATGTGCAATGCAACTAAAGATGCATAGAATCCGCCTTCAATATTGATTAGATTATCATGCTTTCCTTTCTCGATGATGACTCCATTTTTCACACCCGCAATCAAATCAGCTCCTTTAATAGTTGTCAACTAATGAGCAACCACAACTATGGTCCTGTTAACCATCACCTTATCCAACGCGTCTTGAACCACTTTTTCTGCATCTGCATCCAACGCACTTGTAGCCTCGTCCAGTAGTAGTATCTTGGGACTCTTCACAATCGCTCTAGCAATCGCCACTCTTTGCTTCTGCCCTCCTGACAGTTGCACACCTCGTTCCCCTACCTCTGTATCATAACCTTTATGTAGCTCACTAATGAACTTGTGGGCATTGGCTAGCTCAGAAGCAGCTACTATTTCAGCCTCGGTTGCTTCACCGTCCTTTCCATAACTAATGTTTGCTCGGATGGTTTCATTGAACAATGCAGGTTCTTGACTCACCAGGCCCATCTGCAGCCTAAGCCACTTGAGTTGAAATTTTTGTAACTCAACTCCATCGAGTGTAATGCACCCTGAAACAGGTTTGTAAAATCTTTGGAGAAGTGAAATAACCGTCGATTTCCCACTTTCACTCTCTCCAACCAACGCGACCGTTTTCCCACTATTGATTGTTAAACATAGATCATGAAATATCTCGACATCTGGTCTAGTGGGATATCTAAAACTAATGTGATGAAGCTCGATTTCCCCTTTGACCGTGTCTAATTTTATTCCTGATTCGTCACTCGGGTCAATCTCTGACTTCCGATCTAGAATGTTAAATACTGATACAGCAGAACTCATGGCTTTGCCTGTATCGGGTGCAAATGAGCTTGATTAAGAAACTGCATATGCTGTCATTGTTAGAGCAAAAAATACCCGAAAAATGTCTGAATATGTAGTCATTCCTATACTTTGACATGGTGCAATATTTTTCTATCATTTACCTTTGAACACAATTCTACAACTAAAATAAGAAAAACTCGACTAAACAATAATTCAGTAAAGGTTGACGGGCCAGGAAGAGCAGGAAATAACCACGAACTTGTAAAGATGATGGTGCAGGTACAAACCCCAAAAAAGGAAACAAATCAGGACACCATTGGGCACATTAGATAATCTTTTTTGGCCGTTAATCTCAACCCCTTCAAGGACATTAAATAACAAATTGCATCATTGAGCTGACCTTGAGCCAATCTTTATAAGGGATTGTGGAGTCGTGGGGCATATGAAATGATAGATGAGCGTTGAAATACAACGACGATATGAAAGTAATGACTCAACAAAAATTACCTCGCAAGTTGTGTCAAAGGCAAAACTTGTTGGAACCTCTTTATATTTCAAGGCGCCATCAATGGTCTTGGTGCATCCAGTGAATTGAGTCTTTAGATACTCGTGTAGGATACAATGGTTTAGTTGTAAGATACAGAAGAACTCTGATTTGTGGTCAATTTTGTAACGACGTGTCCGAGTGGGTAAAATCAAATATATTCATTTATCTAAATAACATTCAATCGTCATTTACTGTTAAGTTTTATAAGCATATTTGACCCGTGATCCAATCCATTTAATTCAGGTACTCAACCATTCTTTAGCCTATTCAAGCTGGACACTTCGACCAATTTACTTATAAATATGTGGATTCACGTAAAATTACATCTGTATCGGGTCAAATGAGCAAACTCATTTAAAGTAGCGAGGAACCTGGAAGTACTTTAAATAGGAATTGAGTAGCCATAGCACTAAGTAAGCATAGAAGTGATCATAATGTATTTACTCATTCGGAAGCTAGATTTGATCCGCTCAAGTTTAGACAGAGGGAATATCTGATTGAGGATAATTCTATAAGTACATAAGCAGTTCTTTTGGTGGCTGTTGAGGAATATCTCAATACCTAATCAGTTACTGTAAATAAGACTAAAATGACTAATGCTATAGTTACGTTCTGGTGAACCCTTTAGGCTATCAGGTAACTAACTAATACAGAACATATATGGAGCTTTTCCATATAAGATTTCACCGCTAACTATGCTAAATAATGTCCCCAACAATTATGCTTGTAAATTAACTTATGACCCCTTTATCTAAGGATAACTAATAAATAGTCGGAAACGGCCACGTGAAAAGACAATTAGCATTTGCAGAGTTTTTTAAAACACTGCTTTTCTAGCGCTACCAAAAGAAGCATCCAAATACTCACGCTAATTTTACGGTATCAATTATCACTCATAATATAGTTTTGGGCTGCTAAATGTAATAGATTTTTATGCAACACAATCATCATTTGCAGATTTTATATAGTAGAATGTGGAACATAGTTACTAACCTGTTTCTTCTTCTTCTCTTTCAGTCCAGTAAATGTGGGTTCAAGACCTTCAGAGACTGCACAACAATTTTGTGTTTCTGTAAAAGTAAATGATGAAAAATCCTATAAAATAAAACACATAACGTAACTTCTGGAAATCCTTAAGTTGATTCACTTACTGCTCCTTAATTTGTGCTTTGAACAGCCGCAACACTGAAAGAGTTTATGGAGAAGATCCGTTATCTAGAGAAGATCCGCTATCTGTCTGGCAAAAGTAATTGAGTCCCTCACCGTCATCAAAATCACCAACAAATTGCTTATATGAAAATCTGCTAGACAATCTAAATTAGGCAAATCAAAGTCAAAAGCATCATCTTCTTAAGGAGATCCTGCAGTATTCTCATCAGATCGTCAGATTGGTTGACGTGAACTGCTGTTAGAGTGAGACGGTTTTCTTGTTCATTGAAGATGGGGTCTGATTATCAGCTGGTTAGACTTGTTAGTTGTTGATGGTGAGGGTGTTTGAAGAGCAGGATTGAGCCCGTCTTTCTGCTTCCTAAATCTTAGTTAAGTACCGCATAAAAACTACTCATTGATTACAGAAATAAAAACACAATATATTATAGTATTACATGCGTATGGAATCAGTTAAGTGCTCCAATGGCTTATCAGATGCTGGAGACTTTTGGGTTTGTGTAAGTCCACTTTCTACCATCTATTTGACCCATCTAAGATAAAACACAGCCCAAGCCAACTCATTTATAAGTGGTGGGGATAGCAGCCTTAAATAATGGAGTTCTTTAGATTGAGAGAGTGACCAATATTCTTTCACAAGGTGTCCAAACAATGAATCGTCTCTCCGTATTAGTCTCATTGGTTCATAAGCCGCGCTTTTTCCTGTGAAAAGTTGAATAATTTGAGTTACAAATTGGAAAAACGAAACTTATAGCCAATCATGGTTAGAACCATGGTGTAATCCATCATAGTTGGTTGCGGTGAGCCATTGTGATGACAATGAAATCAACAAACTCAGATATAATGGTTTCTTGTAACATTGCTGCAAACCATTCAATGAATATTAACCTCAAATGTCATTGAAAAATTATTTACAATTATAAATGAAGTCATTGAAAATATAGATAGCATGAGACCTTCTGAATGTACTTTGGGGAGGAAGAAATAGAATATTATGTAGGCTACAAGCTGATAATAACATATGTGTATCCTGTTCCAATCCCGGCAAACCCAATCACAGGCTTAATAACATGATAGACAGAACCAACTCCAATCCCGGCAAACCCAGTCTGAATAATAAACTATGAGTTGGGAAAAGCTTTTTATAACTTCACTTTAAACTAAATGAGGTAACAACAAAAATCCTATAAATAGGAATTGAGTAGCCATAAACTAAGTAAGCATAGCAGTGATCATAATGTATTTACTCATTCGGAAGCTAGATTTGATCCGAGCAAGTTTAGACAGAGGGAATATCTGATTGAGGATAATTCTATAAGTACATAAGCAGTTCTTTCGGTGGCTGTTGAGGAATATCTCAATACCTAATCAGTTACTGTAAATAAGACTAAAATGACTAATGCTGTAGTTACGTTCTGGTGAACCCTTTAGGCTATCAGGTAACTAACTAATACAGAACATATATAGAGCTTTTCCATATAAGATTTCACCGCTAACTATGCTAAATAATGTCCCCAAAAATTATGCTTGTAAATTAACTTATGACCCCTTTATCTAAGGATAATTAATAAATAGTCGGAAACGGCCACGTGAAAAGACAATTAGCATTTGCAGAGTTTTTTAAAACACTGCTTTTCTAGCGCTACCAAAAGAAGCATCCAAATACTCACGCTAATTTTACGGTATCAATTATCACTCATAATATAGTTTTGGGCTGCTAAATGTAATAGATTTTTATGCAACACAATCATCATTTGCAGATTTTATATAGTAGAATGTGGAACATAGTTACTAACCTATTTCTTCTTCTTCACTTTCAGTCCAGTAAATGTGGGTTCAAGACCTTCAGAGACTGCACAACAATTTTGTGTTTCTGTAAAAGTTAATGATGAAAAATCCTATAAAATAAAACACATAACGTAACTTCTGGAAATCCTTAAGTTGATTCACTTACTGCTCCTTAATTTGTGCTTTGAACAGCCGCAACACTGAAAGAGTTTATGGAGAAGATCCGTTATCTAGAGAAGATCCGCTATCTGTCTGGCAAAAGTAATTGAGTCCCTCACCGTCATCAAAATCACCAACAAATTGCTTGTAGGAAAATCTGCTAGACAATCTAAATTAGGCAAATCAAAGTCAAAAGCATCATCTTCTTAAGGAGATCCTGCAGTATTCTCATCAAATCGTCATATTGGTTGACGTGAACTGCTGTTAGAGTGAGACGGTTTTCTTGTTCATTGAAGATGGGGTCTGATTATCAGCTGGTTAGACTTGTCAGTTGTTGATGGTGAGGGTGTTTGAAGATCAGGATTGAGCCCGTCTTTCTGCTTCCTAAATCTTAGTTAAGTACCGCATAAAAACTATTCATTGATTACAGAAATAAAAACACAATATATTATAGTATTACATGCGTATGGAATCAGTTAAGTGCTCCAATGGCTGATCAGATGCTGGAGACTTTTGGGTTTGTGTAAGTCCACTTTCTACCATCTATTTGACCCATCTAAGATAAAACACAGCCCAAGCCAACTCATTTATAAGTGGTGGAGATAGCAGCCTTAAATAATGGAGTTCTGTAGATTGAGAGTGTGACCAATATTCTTTCATAAGGTGTCCAAACAATGAATCGTCTCTCCGCATTAGTCTCATTGGTTCATAAGCCGCGCTTTTTCCTATGAAAAGTTGAATAATTTGGGTTACAAATTGGAAAAACGAAACTTATAGCCAATCATGGTTAGAACCATTGTGTAATCCATCATAGTTGGTTGCGGTGAGCCATTGTGATGACAATGAAATCAACAAACTCAAATATAATGGTTTCTTGTAACATTGCTGCAAACCATTCAATGAATATTAACCTCAAATGTCATTGAAAAATTATTTACAATTATAAATGAAGTCATTGAAAATCTAGATAGCATGAGACCTACTGAATGTACTTTGGGGAGGAAGAAATAGAATATTATGTAGGCTGCAAGCTGATAATAACATATGTGTATCCTGTTCCAATCCCGGCAAACCCAATCACAGGCTTAATAACATGATAGACAGAACCAACTCCAATCCCGGCAAACCCAGTCTGAATAATAAACTATGAGTTGGGAAAAGCTTTTTATAACTTCACTTTAAACAAAATGAGGTAACAACAAACCTCTAGTGAGCTTTAAGTAATTTCAATCAATTGTGATCCCCCTATATTATCTAACTTTATCCAGACAATATCTTTTGCTCCATCTCAACACTCGGGTTTGTCTCACCATCTTTCCAGACTTCTTTTTCCCGCTTGCCCAGGCACAGTTTTGCGACACCATTGGCGAGTGAGGCTTGTCACGACCTAGAGTATACATGTAATGCTCGGGATGAGAGTCCTTACTCCACGTCTCTTACTCAAGTGAGTTAAAATAAAAACTACAAACAAAAGAAACATGAAGAAAATCTTAATACGACCCATCGAATGAAAAATTTTATAACTTTGTTTGTGTATCAATCTTTTTAACATGGTGTTCTAAGGTACACAATTTTTTGTAAGCTATGAAAATTGTAATACAATTTTTTTGAAAGTTGACATTTAAATGTAACGCTACAAATGTGTCTAGCTACATGATCTTCGTAAAGTATTGAGTTGCATTTTACTATCACGTAATTTAAATATTTATAATCAGTAGAATAAGATACAGTTATTATAATTCTTCTTTGTAATATAGAAGTAGTAGAGAGCATGTTACCTTGTGGAGTTTCGTTATTATTGGTGGCACCAGCTTTGAGACCTATAGAACATAGATAAGTCAGATATAGTGCTAGGGCATGCAAACAACTGATTTCGATAATAGTTATTAGGTGCTTCCTAAAGCAAAGTCATAATATAATGAGGCTACCTGAAGCAAAGTCATGGCATAGGTAATAAAGCTTTCACAATATCAGGTAGAATGACAATTAGTAATTGAAGTGATTTTTTGTGTATTCTGAAATGCAGTAGATCACACGTAACCAATCCAGTCAAAAATAATCAAAATGGGTTATTGGCCATTCTGAAATAAACTAATACCTCTAGAAGGGAAACAATCAGATACAAAAAAGGACATCATAATAGAAATCTGACAGTAAGAGCAAAGAGGCAGCATGTGTCAAGAAGTGCAAAATCATATGAATACAACCCACATTGTGTATCTTTACTAAATTGGACTGGTTCTATATCATATAGAAGATCTGATAGTAAGAGCAGAGACGCAGCATACAGGTACATTTACATGCGATATAAGAATTGCTATCAATCAAATTATGTACCAAGAGATTAGATTGGATCATACTTACGTAACACCAGAAGACAGTAGTATTATCTACATGACATCAATATATAGGCACTTTTATATGAAATATATGAATTAGTGAATTACCATCAGTTTGTAGTCTTGTGAGCAACAATCAGTTGCTTGAGGCGTTCAACTTGATCTGCTTTGACGGGTTTAACCAAGTAATCTACAGCCCCTTCTTTGTAACATCTGTTTAATAATGGTAGAAAACACAGAGTTAAAATAGATGCAATATTGAAAACAAAGAGAGACATTAGTCTTAAACCTTTATGATACTATCAACCGTATTTCACCTAAGGTCATGGACAGATTTCTGAATTTCATAAGAAAAATTTCACCACTTCTAAGAACATGGAAAATACCGAGCAATTATATAGATTAAGAATTGACGGAATTGATTGGGAATCATACCTCTCAACCTGTTCAACGTCACTATCATAAGACATGATACAGACAGGGACCTGTTTCCACTTAGATGAGTTCTGAAGGATATATCAAAAGTAGAATTAACAATCTTACTGTTAAAATAGGTGTCAGCTTATGTTTATAAGTTAATGTGATTGGATTAGCTTATGCTTGTAAAATGACCAAAACGCAAACGTAAATAAATACTTTTAGACCACCTTGAGAGCAACCACTGTTGTTCCATCAGGCCCGTGGTTACCTGCAATCACAGCTCTGTTCACCCTACGAAACAATTACAACCCAAAACGACACAAAAGTGGTCATTTTAAACCACGATTAGGATGTAGATAAATTACCCGATGAAGCAAAAGCGACATCTACTGAATCTTGTGCTGCAGAATTATGAATAGTTCGTTGAGCTCGGATGAATATCCACCGCTGGCAAGGATATGAAGAATCCAATGTGACTGCAAATGAATGTACCAACATCAATCGGGCGAGCATTTTGGAACTCATATAACCTGAACAATTTTAAAAAGTGGCATAAGATATATTAGCCATGCATAATAAGCCTACAAAAAAAACAACCTTGTTTAATGTATTATAGTAATTACCACAAACATTACAGTAGTTTTGCTTTACCTGTAATGAGCCTTTTGCCGTGGGCTATAGCAATCTCAGTGTCTCATACATTTACTGTGTGGCCTTCTTCATCCTACAGTCAAATGAACGATGCAATGACGGATATAACATACTGTTGCATCACAAAAATAACAAATGGCAATGAAATCAAATGCTAACCAAGCCAAAAAGGCCACGCTCCATATACCACGCATTGATGGAGCTTGTTACTCTATCTAACTTTGTGATATTCACAATTTTTCCTACAAAAATTGAAGTAAACGAAACTTATCCTCCATAAAGTTGACTAAATATTTTTGGACCACTGGCCATCTTACTATTTTTTTTCTTCTTCCTCCTCCTTCACTTTCACCACAACACTTTCGCATGCCAATGATTCATTTAAAAAATAACTCATTCGAAGAAAACGAAGCGACAAATTCTATAGGCGTAGCTTTTTACACATTAGGCAAAAAATAAGAAGTGTACAATCTGCAAACGTGAGAACACTTACCGATACATAAAGAGCCGATAACTCACCATATTCCATGAAAGCTCCTTCTGAGACTTGTTTCCAGATTTGTGTCAATATTGCCATAACAAAATCGTTGTTGCCCTTCCGAATTCGACCAAAGAATATATTGTTAATCAGTACACCTAATCAGAAACCATGAATGCATACTAAAACATCAGTATATATGATTTTGTTTAATATATCCATTCTAGAATCTTTGCATGTAAATGGTACTACTTTGTAATTCCATAAGCCTCTTTAATATTATCTTATCATATATGATGCATAATCAGTAACTAAAAAAAACCACAATTACAATAAAATAATTTAATAATATAGTACCTCTTGTACCTCCCCAAAGTGCATGTAAATCAACCTGCAAAATATTATGAGTTCTAAAGACATAACAAAATCGTTGTTGCCCTTCCAAATTCGATCAAATAATATATTATTAATCAGTACACCTAATCAGAAACCATGAATGAAGACACGACCAACCTGGATAAATAAACTAAACAAAGAAGATGACCAACCTAGAAAAAATCAAACATCTCTATTGAACCCAATATCAAGCAACAAAATCAACATATACATACACGTACAGTATAAAAAATAATAAAACAGTTAGTTTCATCATCAGGGTTTTTACCTTTGATGTATTATCAGTAGTTGTCTTCTAGATTAATCTTTCAATAACCCTAATACATGAAGAAAAAAAAGAGTCGAACATAATTAGATGAGCATTAGAAAATATCAATCACCCGTTATAACTGCTTCTGTGAGATATTGATTGAAAGTTGCTGCCTCATTGCCCATGCTCATCTAAAATACGACTATTGTGGACTTTTTTAAGGTGTTTATAATGTATTAATATATATATGTGTATTAGGTACCTTTTGTAATTGTAATTGCTATATCTTCTTAACAACCTACACATGAAATCAGAGAAGAAAAAATAATACCGTGTGTGTGATCATGAGATGAATGAGTGATATTAGGGTTTTAGTAAAAAAAATATTCCGGATAATGAATAATGAATGGAGTGAATATTGATAATATTGGATTTAGTTAATTAGGGTTACCTAACTTGTAGGGATTCTCCTAATTATCTCATATATTTGTTTGCATAGGTTTATAGATTTGGGCTTGCAATATATAATCAAAAAAATGTGTTGGTCTAGTGGTAATCAACTTTGTTGATGTTATCAACACCTCAAGTTCGAATCTTGCAAGTGGCAAATTTTTAAAATAATTTCCGAATTTTGCCACGTGGCATGATGAGGTGGAATTTTGCCACGTCATATGCATATTGTTATATATATATATATATATATATATATATATATATATATATATATATATATATATATATATATATATATATATATATATATATATATATAGGGTCCGGTTCTAGGGAAAAGTGTAATTAGATAGAAAAGTGAGAAAAAAAGTTATAGGGTAGGATTTGAAACATCTCAAACTTCAGGGTAAGTTATGAAACACCACCCACCCCCCACCCCCCCCCCCCCCCGGAAAATTTTTTTTCCCGCAAAAAAAAAAAAAAAAAAAAAAAAAAAATTCGGCAAAACAAAATTTTTTTTTTCCAGGCCAAAAATTTTCCCGCCAAAATTTTATAACTATGATGCACCTTTTTATTTTAGTGCATCACAGTTATAAAATTTAGTTATAACTATGATGCACCAAAATTTTTAACTGTGATGCACCAAAATAAAAAGGTGCATCATAGTTATAAAATTTTGGCAGGAAAAATTTTGGCCTGGAAAAAAAAAATTTGGACCCCATAAAACACATTTTTATTTTGGTGCATCACAGTTATAAAATTTGGTGCATCATAGTTATAACTAAATTTTATAACTGTGATGCACCAAAATAAAAAGGTGCATCACAGTTATAAAATTTTGGCGGGAAAATTTTTGGCCTGAAAAAAAAAATTTGCCCAAAAAAAATTTTTTTTTTGGCGGGAATTTTTTTTCCCCCCCCGGTGGGGGTGGGGGTGGGGGTTGGGGGTAGGGTGCGAATGTACAAAACCTCCCTTAAAGAATGGAGGGAAATACAATAAGGTCCCTGTAGTTTGGTGTGAAAAAAGGGAGGGGAAGGAGATGGTGATTTGCACTATTTTCTCACTTTTTCACCAAAGTGGATTTTTCCCAAGAACCAATATATATATATATATATATATATATATATATATATATATATATATATATATATATATATATATATATATATATATATATATATAACGTGATTTTTAAAACGTATAACTTAAGTTTTTTTTTATTAACGTAATATCAAATCAGAAATGATTATTCTTACAAAACTCATTGATCCAGTTAATAGAAATATTTCACATCTACTATAATTTATCATCGATTAACTTTTGATAAATTATAAATACCACTATTCATGACGAGAATATATACAATAACGATACTTTATACATACAGACAAGTTATATTTATTTTTGAACTTTAAACATTTCGCTCACACAAGCCATCTTTGCCACAAAACCATTTTGTCTTTCGACACCTGTTTTAAATCATTATTCGTGATGAACCAGACTTAAACTATCGAAATCTGATACTTCCGTATTATTCAGGTCGTCTGTTGGAGCCATTCCCTTTCTGCATTTGACATTACTTTACATTGTCTTCCATATCACCAAGGTGAGTCATAGCCCATCTTTTAACTATTTTGAACTCTTTGGGGGAGATAAATGCTCGTTTTACTTATAATTTTTAATGGTTTACCTTAAACATTGTACACAATTGATAATATACTCTATCCATTTATTGAAACATAATACTTGCATTTCTTACAAAGGTACTTTAAACCTATACGAATTACTGTGGGTTTATAAATCCACTTTTACTCATTTTCTATTTCATGGGGAGATATATGCTACAAACATGAACACAAGTATTTTTCTGTATGTTATCCTCATTATTATTGCCTAAGACACACTTTTGCCACTGAAAGTCCCTCATATCATGAACCTTAGTCACTTGCGAGTGAACGCGAATATAGTGAATAGATCTATTGGCAGTGGACACCCCATTTGTGTTAGCCGGATAGATAGCCTTTGTGCTAGCTGGATTGATAGCCAAATGCACTTTATTTGAAGAACAATAGGATGTTGGCAAACTCTTACACGAGGGCACTATTACTTACATCATTTCTATGATGTCTGTTACTTATGTCATTTTTATGATGTCACACATGTTAAGGATTGCGTTCATGAGACTTAGAGCAATAATACGGTACTGTCATGATATAGTACTGCAACTACTAAATTTATGGGCGTATAACAACGTAGCCCACTGTTTATCAAACTTGTAATTTGTGTTCACTGAATTGCATACAATCCCTAGGGATTTACTAAATCTTGACCCCGTTGGGACAAACAAACGAACTACTTTTGTGTTGACCCGGTTAGGGGAAACAAACAAAATATGGGGGTATAACAACATAACCCACTACTTGTTTTATTAATATTTGTATTTATTACAATTATAACCCAAACTTGAAACTTTTGTAATCAACTATTTTACTTATAAACTCTATGAACTCACCAACCTTTGTGTTGACACTTTTAGAATGTTTATATCAGGTCCATAATGAACGAGGATGGCACGGAGGGGCACAGATACTTCTAGAAGGCTAAAATCTTATTATCATTCGAAAACTTATTTAATAAACTGCGAAACTACTAGGACCTCATTTTGTAAACTCTGATATTTATAAAATTCGAATGATAAATCTTTCAAAACGGCTCAATTAGAAATCGTTTTCTATTATTATAACTGTTGTGCTATGAGGTAACACCCAGTTTGAATTCCGTTGCGCATCACAAAATTGGGGGTGTTACAACTCGAGCCTTGGACATGTATTCAGAGTCCATTGTTCGAGCTCGGTATTGTGTATGAAAATGCATCGGGAGCAAAGAGGTTGATGATATCGAACAAGATTCTGAAGTTCAGTTCGGGTACATTGAAATGGGTTCTGAAGGGAATAAATTACTTGTTAAGCCAAGATCTCCGAGAGACAAGTACCAGACTTTATGATGATCAAAGGGTGATGCTTGGATTGCTTGCTCAATATGTGGAAGAAAGACTAAAGCTTCGAAGTATATAGAGTTTCATGGAAAAATGCGTAGGATACCGAAGATGAAGTCCAAATGATGCCTATAAATAGAAGACCCGAATGATATACCCTTTCGGGGAGATTGTTGGAATCGTTGAAGTGTAAATCTTTAGAGCATGGACTTCTATTTATATTTTGTTATAGACTAGGGTATGTTGTGTAACATGTGTGACTTGCGACAGCATATAACTATCGCAACACTTGTATAGTTACGATAGTATGCTTGACTATTGTATGGGTATAAATACCCCCTACCTCATGGGTTATGAGGTGTGTGTTCTTCTATCAATATCACGAGACTTTCCTATGTTTCTCTCATTTCTCTCTCTAAACTAAAGTGTCCACACCCACTTTATCTTACAAAGATTGTTAGTGTAGACGTGATAATAATGGGAACAACAGAAACGGAGTTCACGAATCAGATTCTTCATAATTTCTTTGATTCAATTGGCATTACTCATCAGAGATCTGTGACTTACACTTCTCAACAAAATGGTGTAGTCGAAAGACAAAACCGTACATTAGTAGAAGCTGCAAGAACAATGATAACCTCCGCTAATCTTCTGTTAAATTTATGGTCTGAGGCTGTGTCAACCGCTTGTTTCACACAAAACCGATCTATCATTAACAAACGATTCAACAAAACTCCATATCACATCCTTCACAAACGCAAACCCGATGTAAAATACGTACGCACCTTTGGTTGTCGATGCTACCCTCCAAATGATCGAGAAGATATTGGAAAGTTAAAAGAAAAAGGGGATGTAGGAATTTTCCTTGGATATTCTACACGATCAAGTGCATATCGTATCTACAATCGGAGAAAAAAGTTGATACAAGAGACAATCCATGTCCACTTCGACGAAGTAGAAGAAATGGCTTCTGACCAAGTAAAATCAGAACCCGTGCAAAACACTATGGCTTCTGAACAAAACGGTTCAGGACTCGTATAAAAGCAACATCATCAACACCAAAACATAAACATATTCAAAAGGAAGCGTTAGATGGATTGTTTGAGAACTTCTATGATGAATCATATGGAGGAAATAAGATGAATATGTCTACAATATCCGCTGCAACTCCGATTATCGAAGTTAACAATCAAGAAGACATACCATCTCCCGTATCCGGTTCATCAACAATTACTTATGAAGATGCTGATCCAGTACCAGATACCCCTCCAATAATACATATTCAACAAGAACGTTCACCAAACAACACCAGTTCAACCTCCAACGTTAATGTTGATGATCAAATAATTACCAATGCATCTTCTGAAGAGGAACCATTCATTAATCCATTTGCGACTCCCGAACCTGAGGTCGGAGGACCCTCTGAGACGCAAATCAATAATTCTTCAAACATGCAACAACTTTACCAACCACATCCGCACAGAAGAAGATGGACTCACGATCACCCTCTCCAACAAATAGTTGGAAATCCTTTTCAACCAGTTCTAACAAGAAGCTCTTCAGCAGATTTTTGTTTCTACATTCATTCCCAAGTAGGGTTGAACCTGCCAACGTCAAAGCAAAACTTGCAGATCCCGACTGGATTGTCGCCATGAAAGAAGAAATAAACCAATTCACACGCTATGCCGTCTGGCGAAGGGTTCCACGTCCTCTTGGAAATCTAATAATTGCATTGAAATGGATTCTTAAGAAGAAGCTTCATGAAGACGGTGACATAATGTAACACCCCGACCCGCCAAGGTCAAGATATCACAGTATGGTGTCATACAAAGCAAACAAAAACGCAAGCGGAAGTCTTTTAATTAAATAACTAAGTCTTGAACATCAAGACTAGTGTCCAAAAGATAATCCAATGCATAATGGGTAAACCAACAAACCAAAGTAAATAAATAATATCTGAAGTGCGGAAATAATGAAATGTCCGAAACAATGGACTACAAATGATAAACAAAATGGGTATCTCAATAATCTACTCTCTCATTCCCATGCCCGTCGCCCTGCTTATTACCTGCCGCATAAGAAAAAAAAACATGCGGCTGAGCTTAAAAAGCCCAGTGAACGGATATATACGAATAACAAATCATAAGGGTAAATAAGCATAAGCAACGAAGGAAAGAAAGATACGAAAGCATAATCATAAGTCATACGAATCAAAGCATATCAAAAGAAAAGAGTGCATGAGAACTGAATAAGAGCTGAATATAAGAACGAAATGGAAATAAAGAAAATGTCATATAACGATGTGCCATAAGAACTCCATACATAAATCCGTCAAATCATATCATATCATATCATAAAAGTGCACGAAGAGAGGAGACCTCTAAGTACTAATCCAAAAGTGTGAAAAGGGGTGCAAGGCACACACCACCTGGTCACCATAATCATACATACACATAAATCCTAGGATGCATCCATACGCTCCCTAACAAAAGTATGTATGCCAGTACTAGACTGGTCACACACACGCATAAATGGCCAATAGTGTACACAAAATCATATCATATCATAAGGGGAACGCCGTAGATCTATCACACCTCTACGGGAGTGTCATGCCTAGGGTGCCATCCTAGACATGGTCCTGGTACCTCCAGAACTAGTTAAGCTCAGGCACGGAATATCATAGCATACATAATCATAATCAAAGCATAGCAAGAGAAACGAAAGTGTATCTCAACAAAGCATGGCAAACAAATAATCATATCATAGCAGAGACATTTAAAATAAATGTCATAATGAATTTAAAGGTCGCATATCAATTAGTGATCAACAATGATAATTTATTTCCTACAAATCAAAGAAAGTTGAGACTAGGCATATGACGTATTTCACTTTTTACCCGACCTTACAAACATCTGCTATGGAGAAATAAGTGTTCGAAAACGAGTTGTTTTTCTTGTGAACTAGGAGAAGTGAGGATAAAAAACAAATAAGATTATGCAATAGCTCTTGTTTTCTCGGTCTCACAAAGAGATTTCTGCCGAGGTATTAGGCAAATAAACACTACAACGCTGCCTTCAAAATTGTTGCTTATGGAGTTTCAACTTAAAATCGAAGTCGAATTAACCTTTTTAGATTATCCGATACTTTGTATGAAAATTTAAATAGAACTAGTTTATATAAGTTATTATTTTATGAGTTTCGATATGAATAATAACATCATTTGATGATTCATCCTATTGATTAGGCTGTTTTTGGTGTTGCTTCCAATCATTGCATTATTTGTGATTTTCCCAGTGAATCAGTTATTCGAAACAACTTTATTAACATGTTAGATTGGTCAATCATGACAAGTCATGGAGTGACTTATTAAGAAAAGAACATACACAACGATGTTATTATATTTTTTTTCAAGGATTAACCATATAAACATAACGCTTTTCTTATACCTTTGTTGACATTGTATGCAATGTTTTATGGTTGATCAGCTTATAATGTTTATGCGATTAACACAATTATATATTTACCCAACCATGCGCTAAAAAGCCAAGGACCTCATAAATAAACTACGAAATATATTATGTAGGTACTGTAATATAATAATAATAATAATAATAATAATAATAATAATAATAATAATAATAATAATAATATAATAATAATAATAATAATAATAATAATAATAATAATAATAATAATAATAATGAAGACCGTGGTGGTGAGGAGGGTCTTTCGATGTTATTGTTGGATTTCAAAAACGCCTTCAATTTGGTGGACCGTGAGGTCATGTTACAGGAGGTTCGCCTGCGTTGTCCTGCCATTTTACGTTGGGTGGAATTTTGTTACTCGAACCCAGCTAGATTATATTATGGAGAACACACGTTATAGTCGCACCAAGGTATACAACAAGGTGATCTACTTGGACCTCTTCTCTTTTCTCTATTGTTACATCCTTTGGTATGCAAGATTAGAGACTCCTTTAGTCTTTCCCTTCAAGCATGGTATCTAGATGATGGCACTATTATTGGAGATACTTTAGTAATGGGAAAGGTTTTAGAGCTTATTATGATGGATGGACCACGGCGCGGTCTGCGCCTAAATGTTGATAAAACTGAGGTTTTTTGGCCAAAGGAAGACCCCAGAAGCATGCTTGCAGGTGTCTTTCCGCCTAATATTGCTCGCCCATTACATGGTGTTAAATTATTGGGTGGGCCTGCTAGTATGGACTCTGATTTTAGTAGTGAGCTTGTTATGAGAAGGGTTGCTAAAACTATTGAGCTCATGGATGCTGTTGCTAAGCTTAAGGACCCTCAATGTGAGCTGTTGCTCCTTCGTGCTTGTGCCGACATTTCCAAGCTATATTTTTTTATGCGCACATGTTCTCCTCGGGTCTTTGAGCGTGCTCACATTTCATTTGATGCGGCACTTCGTTCTTCTCTGGAGCGTATTGTCACTGCTTCTGGACCTAGTTTTGGTGATTGGCGATGGAGGCTTGCCACCCTGCCATTTGTATTTGGGGGGCTTGGTGTATACTCTGCAGGTGATGCCTTGAACTATGCATTCCTTGCATCTATACTCCAATCTGCCAGCTTATAGACTAAGCTCTACCAACATTCTGGTATTATAACTTCTGGACCTTCCTTCGAAGAGGCCTTGTGTGCTTTTAATGCGAAAATGGAAATCGACCTTCTTAGTAACCCGAATGAGGTCGCTTCTCCCAAACTCATGAAAAAATTGGGAGATATGTATTTCACACGTGTTACCCAAATATCTGAATCCACCTTTTGCCTATCTACTCAACAAATGGCGCTCTAGAGATCGCAAAAGGAGGACTACACTTCAGACTGGCTTAGGGTGGTTCCGATATCTGGATTGGGACAGACTATGAATGCCAGAACTTACCGATGTGTTTTATGCTATCGTCTAGGTGTTCCCCTATTTTCTGTTCAGATGCCGTGCTCAGCTTGTTCCAAGGTTTTACGGGAGATATTTATGGGGACCATGTCGTATCGTGTACTGGCATTATTGGTATTAAACATCGGCACAATGTGGTGCGTGATACTCTAGTTGACATTTGTTCTCGATCCAGGGTCTCGGCTCGTAAAAAGGTTGACATCGGGCTTTGTGGAGATAGGGAGCAAGCCTTACGTCCAGCTGATATATTGCTCTATTCTTGGGACGGAGGGCAAGACGTATGTGTCGATTTGACGGGGTCGTCTCCCTTGACACAAACTGGTATGATTGATTTTGTTTCGGGTCGTGTGGTGATTGATGCCGCACAACGTAAACGCGTCACGTATAGGGCTAAGTATGCGGAGATTGGATATGGGTTCCTCCCCTTCTCATTCTCCTCTCTGGGGGAACTTAAGACAGATGCGGTGACCTTACTTAAGCGGATCCGGAAGTTCTCTGTAACTCAAGACATTGGAGCGCGTGCTGCTATTCATATCTTCAGTAGGATTAGCTTTGGTATTGCTTCGAGGCTCCCCACTAATTTCTTGTAATCCTATGGGTTTTCTAATAAAAGTGATTTTTTTTTTAAAATAAATAAATAAATAATAATAATAATAATAATAATAAATAAATAAAAGTGATTAATGACCCCCAGTGTGAGTTATTTCTCCTTCGTGCTTGTGCTGGTATTTCCAAATTATATTTTGCTATGCGCACTTGCTCCCCTCGGGTCTTTGAGCGTGCTCAGATTTCTTTTGATGGTGCCCTTTGTTCTACTCTAGAGCGTATTGTCACTGCCTCTGGGCCTGGTTTTGGTGATTGGCAATGGAGACTTGCTACATTACCCTTTGCGTTCGGGGGGCTTGGTGTATACTCTGCAAGTGATGTCTTGAACTATGCATTTCTTGCGTCTAGACTTCAATCTGCCAGCTTGCAGACTAAGTTGCTTCAACATTCTTGTATCGTAACCCCTGGGCCTTCATTTGATGATGTCTTGTGTGCTTTTAATGCAAAAATGGAGATTGACCTTTTGAGTAATCCATGTGAGATCGCTGCCCCCAAACTCATGAAAAAACTGGCAGATATATATTTCACACGTGTTACCCGAACTGCCGAGTCTACATTTTATTTATCTGCTCGACAGATGGCGTTATGGAAATCGCAAATGGAAGACCACACTTCGGACTGGCTTAGGGTAGTTCCGATATCTGGGTTGGGACAGACTATGAACGCTAAGACCTATCGGTGCATGTTATGTTATCGGCTTGGTGTCCCCCTATTCTCTGTTCAGATGCCGTGCTCAGCTTGTTCCAGGGTCTTTGCTGGGGATATTTATGCGGACCATGCAGTATCTTGTGCTGGTATTATTGGTATTAAACATCGGCATAACGTGGTACGTGATGTTCTTGTTGACATATGTTCTCGATCCGGTGTTTCAACTCGTAAAGAGGTTGACATTGGACTTTGTGACGAAAGGGAAAAATCCTTACGTCCTGCTGATCTGTTACTCTACTCATGGAATGGAGGACTTGATCTATGTGTTGATTTGACTGGATCATCGCCCTTGACGCAAACTGGTATGGTTGATTTTACGCCGGGTCATGTGGTGATCGAGGCTGCACAACGTAAACGCGTCAAGTATGAGGCTAAGTGCGCAAGTATTGGATATGGGTTCCTCCCCTTCTTTTTCTGTTCTTTTGGGGAACTTGAGAAGGATGCAGTGACTTTACTGAACCGTATTCGAAAGTTCTCGATTACTCAAGACATTGGAGCACGTGCTGCTGCTCATATTTTTAGTAGGATTAGCTTCACTATAGCTAGAGGTGTGGGGGCCCAGTTAGTATCTCAGCTCCCTACTAACTTATTGTAAAATCCCTTGAGTTTCTAATAGAGTGATGTTTTTATAATAATAATAATAATAATAATAATAATAATAATAATAATAATAATATTAATAATAATAATAATAATAATAATAATAATAATAATAATAATAATAATAATAATAATAATAATAATAATAATAATAATAATAATAATAATAATAGAGTCGTCGTATGTATGTCATTAGGGAGGTGATATGCACAGTATAATAAGTGATGTGCACATTATAAACATGCATATGTAATGTTGTATCATATGCATTACAATTGTGATTTTGTGGTGTGCACATCACTAATGTCATTAACTTGCATTATATGTGGTTTTCACACCATTTTATTTCTTGAAATAACTATTGTCCAACTTTCATTTTGATCATGCATTTGAGAGCACATGTCAGGAGTACTATACGATAAGAAAGATCCCCTTTAAGCTAAAGGGAAAATTTTATAGGGTGGCAATTAGACCTGCTATGTTGTATGGGTCAAAGTGCTGGCCTATCACGAACGCTCGAGAAAACAGGGTGGAAGTGGCGGAACTGAGGATGCTAAGGTGGATATGCGGCAAAACCTTGTCTGACATGATTTCGAACGGAGTTTTCAGATCAGTACTTGATGTTGAATCTATTATCTCGAAGATGAGAGAAAGAAGGTTGAGGTGGTTTGGTCATGTCAGGAGGAGGCCACAATCAGCGCCAGTGAGGAGAGTTGAGGCGCTAATAGTCGATGGTCTAAGAAGGAGGCGTAGACCTAAACTTAGGTGGTAGGATAAACTTAAACAAGACATGAAGGATCTTCTCTTGTCCGATGACATGACATCAGAGAATAATGCGTGGAGAGATAGGATTAGAATTTGCGGGTAGTTTTAAGCTAGGTTGTTTGAGGGTTTGAGGTTTGTCTGTTGCGTTTTGGCCTTTTAGGAGCCCTTCGTAGCCTTGCCTTAGTTTGTTTCCTTTAGGTTAGTTGGTCTCCTTTAGGTTTTAGAGCCCTTTAGCTTGTTCCCTCTAGGTTTTAGGCGCTTGTGGATTCTCTTGTCCTTTTGCTTTGCCTTAGCCTGTAGCAAATTGCAAAATTTCCTATAATTAAAAACGTTTAATTATATAATAATCTCTGTCATTAATTCTAATCACCATTTTTACGGAAAAATTTAAAATTTTCTTTATTATATTATTTTAACACGAAAATATTATCACATAAATTACTAAATGACGGGACGAGCTTGTACGCGAACCATGGATAAAAATACTACACAAAATACACACTAATAACTTACTTGGGCCAATACAAATCTCAACCCATTTATTCTTTCTGGTTACTGTTCACGCAGCCCACCTTAAGGGCCTAATTTTTCTTTTTATTTATTTCAGTTTGTGGTCAAGCAGACCTCATCCAAAACGCCCCATTTTCTTTCGAAATTTAAACACGACATGTACATGTTTTTGCACCACCTAATTGTTCCCCCACAAAGAAACTAGGATGCAAAATATTAGCTCTTGATACGAATGTTTGATACGTTTTTAAAGACCAGAGTGTTTGGCCATTTAAACCCCAAATCGACACATTCATTTTTTTCACAAAATGAACTGTGTTGGCCCGAGTTTGTTTCCACCCATTCTAATGTTGATAACTGATCATTAGGGAGATATCAAGCACATTTACCACCCAAGTTATACATGTTACATGCTAGAACCAATTCTTGTACACATTTAAATTCTATTCGACACATATATATACATGTCGACATCCTATGATTAACCCTTACTCCCACACACTATTAGAGACACAAATGTCAGTAAAATCTAACCAAAGTCCACAAAATCTCTGCCATGAATAGTTCTTGCAAGTTGTGTTTGATATTTTTACCATATACCACATAAAAGTGATATATATTATACGTACAACTCACTTCTCATTCATCACCTCTCCCACTTAGCTTCTTTACATATTTCTCAGCCCCTTTCCATCATTTAGAAACACCAAGAAGACCAGAAGCCGTCGCCATCTTTGTTTGGAAGCTTGTTCGAAAGATATAGGTTAATATATATAACGTATATATAAATTTTTGCAAGCTAGTGAATCGTCCTTGTGCTCTAGTCATTCCCACGCATTCCTTCACCACCTAGAGGTGTTGTAAGTCGTTACCAACCCTTTTGAGTTCATCTTATACGTTATCTCATAACCATGCATCATATATATATCATATTTGAACGTATACATTTTTATTTATTTTTACGTATTACATATAACTCTAGAACACGAGAAGTGATTTGCCTCCCTGGTGGAAGGCCTAGGAATCACTAACAACACTCACTTCACGTTTGTGTCATGCGTACATATTCATTCGAACACCATATTGATTATACCTCATGTGTACAAAAACTAGGAAAATATAAAAAATTTCTAAGTCTTTTATTAACAGGAATCTGTCCCAAGTAGCGACTAAAAGGGCTTTGTAAAACTCAAATTCATTAAATGACACATCAATATTTTCGCTCGACTTAATTATCCATACTACGAGCTAAATATTTCGTGTTTACACTTTGTAATAATAAGCTCGAATAACCCCTTTAAATCTCCCAAAGTGAACTCGATCACATACACGAACACACAAAATTCTGGAAATTTTCTAAGTCTTTTTCACTTAGAATTTTCCTCCATGTCGCGACTTAAATGGTCCCATAAAACAAAATTCGACTTAACAACCATGCTATATTTTTACACGATCTATTAGACAACGTTACTAGCTACATGTTTCGTATTTACACTTTGTAATGATGAGCTCATTTGACCCCTTAAAAATTGGCAAATTAAATCGACACACTTGTATTTCAAAATTAATTATAAAACCTTAATGGACTGAAAAGCCCAATAAGCTGAAAATAAGCACACCATATAAGCTGAACCTAAAAGCTCTTTTGATATGAAAATAGGACATTAAAAATGAGCTCAGGGATGAGCCCAACTCGTCTCAAGTGTTGGGAATTATCACAAGATCAGACTTATATATGAAGAACAAACTTAAGTCTGCTGGAGTACTTAGTTAAGTCTGTTAGTTATAATCAAGTCATATTTAAGTCTGCCTGTACATTGTTAAGTCTGGTAGACATAGTTGCATAGTTAAGTCTGGTCGACAGTGTTTAGTTAAGTCTGTTTATGATTTATAGTAAAGTTAGTTAGCTATAAGTTAGGAAAGGATACGGATGAATATAGTTATCTTATTAGAAGATATGTTTATCCTTTCACACGTTTTGTATCTAGGGTTTCCTTGGTGTATAAAAGGAACCCTACGGCTTAATAGTTTGAACGACATTGTGATTGAAAGATTAATAGAATTACGAAGTTAGTATATTGTGTTCTTCATTGTTATTGTTAAGATTCCGCATTAACAATCAACAACTTGTTTAGAGTTCGAAGAAACACAAAAACCACAAACACAAATTCACTCAAATAAACCCTGCACAATGTCTGTTAAGGCTGATGAATTCTCAAACCATCTCAGTGATGATGATGTCTCAAACCATGAAGATGATACATCAGAAGCTGGCACATCTAAACAACAACAACAAAACATCCCTGCAACAACCACCATATCAAACATCAAACTTCCAATCCTGAAGAAGGAGGAGTATGACATCTGGGCTATGGAGATGGAGCACTATCTTGAGTATGTTGACAATGAAGTTTGGAAGGTAATTCAGAATGGAAACTCAAAGAAAAGGGTTTCTGTTGGCAAGGATGGAGTTGTTAGGGTGCTTCCACCAGTATCTGCTTCAGAGATACATGCTGTGAAAAGGAGAGAAAGGCAAGAACCATCTTGCTGATGTCACTTCCCAAGGAGCTCTTAAGAAGGTTTCATGGCATGGATGATGCCAAGGAAATTTGGGAAGCTATCAGAACAAGGTTTGGAGGGAATGCTAACTCCAAGAAGATGCAGAAAGCTGTTCTTAAACAACATTTTGAAGCATTCAGTGTAACCAGTTCTGAAGGGTTGGAGAAAGGTTAGGACAGGTTCCAACATCTTCTCTCACAATTGGAGGCTCATGGTGCTGCTGTATCTAATGAAGATGCAAATCACAAGTTTCTCAGATCATTGCCAAAAGAATGGTCAAGTCTGGCAATGACCATGAGAATTAAAGAAGAAATTGACACCTTGTCAATTGATGATTTGTATAACAATCTTCGGGTCTTTGAAAGTGAAATCCAAGGTACTTTAAAGGCATCTTCAAGTACTACCAATGTTGCTTTTGTTTCTCAAAGCAAGGGCAGTACTAGCAAGGTTAAGTCTGGTGGCTTTAGTTCTGGTGGCCATGAAACTTCTTCTAGTAGCATGAGAGAAAGAGAAGTTCCTGCAGGCTTTGCTGATGAAGTTGTCTACTCACTCTTTGCTAAAAGGTCAGAAGAGAAGGATCTTATTAGTGAGGATCTTGAACAAATTAATGATGTAGACCTTGGAGAGATGGATATAAAATGGCAAATAGCCATGATTTCTCAAAGAGTGAAGAAGTTCTATAAGCAGACTGGGAGGAATATAATATTTGATGGGAAGACACCGGTTGGATTCAATAAGAAGACTGTGGAATGCTACAGGTGTCACAACTATGGTCATTTTGCTAGGGAATGCAAAACAAAGATGATGCTGATGGGAAAAAGAAGAAGGATTCTGACTCTCAAGATGAAGACAAGCTGGAGAAGAATCAGATGAGCATGCTGACTTTAGAAGCTGGTGCAGTTAACTGGGGAGAGCACACAGATGAGGAAACAGAACCAAACCATGCGTTTATGGCTATTGGTTCCAGTACTGAGGTATCCTTGTGTTCCAAAACTTGCATTAATTCATACAATAGTCTTAAAGCTTTGTGTGATGAACAATTAAAACAAATAGGTGATCAGGAGGCACAAATACTTGCTTATACTAGTGCTGTTAAAACTTTAGAAACACAAATTGTCACCTATCAAAAACAGCAATCTGCCTTAAATGAAAAGCTCGCCTTTCAGGCCAATGAAATATATGAAAAGGATGAAAAAACTTAAGAAATATAGGAGAAGTGGCATGAAAGCAGTAAAAGATAAGGAAGATTTACAGAAAAGGATAGACACATGGAACAATTCCTCTAAAAATCTGTGTAGGCTAGTTGATTCTGGCATGAGCTCAACATGTAAAATTGGCTTAGGTTATTAGATAAAATCAGACAGTGAGATTCTAAGATATGAGGAAGAGATGGAGAGAACTGTGTTTATTAGTAGAGAAGATGACTTTCCTGATAAACCAGTTTACAATAGATTCATAAAAACTACTGATTTTAAAGGGGTTCCACCTCCATTAAATGGAGATTACACTCCTCAACAAAAGGAAGAGCTTGATGAGTCTTTGTTTGTGTATGGTAAAAAGGGGCCTCAACCGCCTGAGACAGGTAACTCAGATGAAAAATCAAGTGAGTATTCTACCTGTCAATCTAATGACAATGAAGGATCCATTGGAGATGTCTCTGAGCACTCTGAATCAGAACCAGAATGTGAAACAAAAGAGGTGTCTGAGTCAAAATCCGTTAAGAAAAGTGAACCAGCTGTGTCCGCACCTAAACCTCAAACAGTTAAACCTAGTTGTGTCCCACACATAAAATCTCCTAGGGAATCTGTTAAAAGTGAAAAGTCAACCAAGAGTGATAGAGTAAAAAGAGAGTTTAGGAAAAGTTACACTTTCACTCCAAAAAGGTGTTTTGTTTGTGGTAGCCTTAGTCATCTCATTAAAGATTGTGATTTTCATGAGAAAGGAATGATGAGAGAGGTTGAGCTTAAAAAGAAGAAGAGTGTTAATACTGGTCATATGAATGCTAAACCAATATGGAATACTGCAAACATAATTAATCATGCTAACCCATTTGTTCCTAGACCAGCACAAGTCAATACTGATAGACCACAAGTTAATTCTGTTAGGTCACATGTTAATACGGGTAGGACAAATGTTAATTCTGTCAGGCAAAATATTAGTTCTGTGAAGCCCAAATTTAATTCTGGGTATGTGAATCAGATAAGACCCAGACAACCAGTTAATAGACCACAGGTGAATAATTATAATCAAAGAAATACTTTTGCTAAATCACATTCACCTTTGAGGAGACCCATTGCTAAGAATACAACACAAATTTCAAACTCTAATGCTGTAAGGGGACATGGGGGGGGGGGGGTCTGCTGTTAAGGCCTCAGCATGTTGGTCTTGGGATCCATTTAAGAATGAACTTACCTACCAATCCCAAAGCAACAGTGGATCATGTTCATACAAGACATTCAAATATGTTGATCCACAAGGCAGACCCAAGCCTGCAGAGGCCTGGGTCCTTAAGAGAAACTAATTTGTGATAGTAGTGGTAAAGGTAGAATAGTTGTGGGCAATTTAGAATTTGACAATGTGTCTTTTGTGAAAGAACTTGGGCAGTTTAACCTTTTCTCAATATCACAAATTTGTGATAAGCAGCATAAGGTGCTTTTTACTGAATCTGAATGTTTTGTGTTGACTTCTGACTTTAAGATGCCTGATGAAAGTCAGATACTTCTCAAAGTCCCAAGACAACACAACATGTACAGCTTTGATATGAAAACACCTGAACCTGCAAAAGGTTTTGCCTGTTTGATTGCAAAAGCCACTATTGATGAATCTAAATTGTGGAATAGAAGGTTGGGTCATATTAACTTTAAGAACATAAACAAACTTTTGAAGAATAACCTAGTTAGAGGCTTACCTTCCAAGGTTTTTAAGAATGATCATACCTGTGTGGCTTGTAATAAGGGTAAACAGTATAGGGCTTCATGTAAGGCTAAGTTAGAGAGATTCATAACTAAACCTTTACACACCTTGCATATGGATCTGTTTGGCCCTACTTCTGTGAAGAGATTCATAATAAGGCTGAATATGTAGCTGCTGCCAATTGCTGTGGACAAGTGATCGTTTGAAATCAACACGTTATTTTTTCAAGGAAACACAAGTGAAGTATGTGTGACCCGGGTCATTATCCCCAACGAAGGCGTGAATGGAATTTGTGATCTCGAATCGTGATTGCGTGCAGTGAATGGTGAATAAAGAGTTTTTGGGTTTCTAAGCTAAGATTGATGAACATAAATTAAAAACGATTTAAAAAGCAAGAAAAACAGTTTAAGAAAAAACAAACGTGATTAAAAACGTAAAGGAACTTAAAAACGCGAATTAAAGAAAACGGGAACTAAAAACGAACCTAAAAAACGTCAAAACTATGAAATATTAACTCTACGGGTACAAATCTATTTTTCCTACATACTAAATGACAAAAGAAAATTTTACAAAAAAGAAAAATATTTTTTTGACTTTTTAATTATTTATTATGAATTTAAAACTAAATTAAACTATTTAAATTATTTAAAAATAGTAAACTGATTTGGAAAAATCTGAAAAAATTCAAGTAAATCCAAAATTATATTTAAAAGCTAGGAAAAATAAAAGCAAAGCTTAACTAAACCTAATAAGCTGTTTTGGGCAAATAAGCAGTTTGCCAATAAGCCAAAAATAAGCTAAAGTTAACTAAAAATTACCAAAATCTCAGAAACTGATTAACATACTATTTTAAACATAAAACAACTGAAAATGATCACATAAGCACAGGAAATAAGCAGTATAAGCTGCTGATCAGTACATGGATGGGTCAGAAGCAAAATGGACAGAGCAGCCAATTTCAAGCTGCTCTATAAGCTAGGGAGAAGCAAATCAGGGGAAACCAAAAGCTAAACATAAAAGCTTATATAACAGACTAATTTAGAACTGAAAATGCCCAAAACTTAACCTCAATTGCTCACCCAAATCTGCCCTAGATCAGGTGTGTTAAAAACACAAAACTGAGTGCAGACTCAGGTCAGGCCAAATGGCTAATGTGCAGGGTGATTTTAAGCTAACTGATAAGCACTAGGAATGAAAATAAGATCAGTTATGAGAAGCTAGTATTACTATCTATCTGAAAAACCAAATTGCATGAAATGATCCCAAAGGAATGAGAAGAAAATTAACAAGCAAAAAGCTGAGACCAACGAAATTGTGCAGATCTGCACAAACTAACTATGGGCTGTTTTAGGCTAATTTTGAATCCAACACCTAATTGGCTAAACCAAGATTTCTAGATCAATATGGCAATCTAAAGTGAAACTGAAAATGGTAAAAACAAGGGGTATAACTGCTTATCTCTAAAATAAGCTAAAGTAGGCATCTAAGGACCTAGAAACTTGGAAAATCAACCAAGAGCTACAAATCTCTTCAAACTGTTCAAAGTAACTTACAAATAACTTATTTCTACTGACTTAAGCTAAATCAAAACTTACTAAGAATGCACATGAACAGTCTTAACCAGAATTGACCCATTCAACCCATAACCAAAACATCCCTTTGCTTGGACTGTTTTGCTAAGTAAGCATGAACTAAACAAATTTAAGCTATAAAAAACTAAACAGATGAATAATTAACTAAGTTGAAGCTTAAAAACAATATGAAACCCACAATGATCACTGAATTTAATCAGTGAGCAAATTTTGACTTTGTTTGACCTTATATTGACCTTTTATTGACTTTGAAAATTAAGACTGAATTTAAACCAAATGAATTAACAATAAGCTTAACATGACTTAATATAAGCTAAAGGGAGCATAACAGAAGGCTGTGGAAATCTTAACAACAACAACAATTTCGAATCACTGAATTAAACTTGAAATAACATCAAATGAGTACAAGGTTTTTGAAACTGAAACTAGAACTGAGATGTGAAATTAAAGTTACAAAACTTAAATTTAGGTAAAACAGAATTCTTAAAGAACAATAAGCTTAAAACAGAATTTAACTATTTCTCTACACTACGAAAATGGTCTAAGACTAGTGACAATGTTTTTTTCTGTCTTCTTTCCTTTAAATAACACTCCCAATAGCTCCTTCTCTCTCTTCTCAACATTTCCCACTCGTTGGATTGAATTTAGGCAATCCCAATCGTTAAACTCAAATTGGGCGGGAAAATGGGAAATTGGGTTTTTAGCTAAATCAGAGCACGTGAAGATTATAGCTAGCTAGGAGGGGGAAGGTTGGCGTGTTGGCAGATAAAGCATGGGGAGCATGGGTCTGATTTTGGGGAATGGAGAAAGGTTGTATCCTGGTTTGTGGGTTTTGGCGGTTTTGGGAAGAAGGTGAGTGGTTTTGACTTTGTGGGTTTGACCGAGTGTTTAGCTAAAAATACGGGGTCAGGTTTTATTTCATTTTGGGCTTGGGTTATTATGTTGTGGGCTTGTGGGATTATTGGGTTAAAGGGTTTAGTTTAGTAGCTGGGTTTATTTGGTTAGGTTATAAGTTTAGGATAGATTTGTTTAAGAGTTTAAGGACCTATTATGTAAAATCCAAAAGTACAGGGACCATTTATGCAACATTTTAAAATTTATTCTCAAGGACCAATTTTGACAACTTGGTATTCATGAAGGTTGATGTTGACAATCTGAGCATAATCCCGGTCCAAACTCGTAGATTCCTTTCCCGGCTCCGGCTTTTCACGTCTTTCCAGTCCTGTGCTCGGTTTTTTTCCTGTTTTGCCCTGTTTTCGATCCTTTTATACCTGAAACACATAAAAACACAAACCAATGATATTTGCAGTATAATATGTCTATTCTGGTGTTTTTGGTCATTTTTGTGTCTTGTATTGGGCATAAAATGATGAGTATTTACACACTCATCAATCCCCCACACTAAGCTATTGCTATGTCCCTAGCAATCCGATCATATGAAGTAATGAAAGGATCAAAAGAATACCAAGTATACCCCGTTTCGGCTTTTTATTAAATGCGAGAAATTTAAACTAAAACAAAAATATATAAATGCTTGATTATCAAAAAAAAATGGTATCATGTAATCGTCATCCTCTTTTTATACTCCCAACTAAGCTTTAAACTCAATGTGCAAATGTTTTTGTAAAATGCTAACACTACTTATACTAATAATCTATGTATGCCGAAACTTAACTTTTCACTCCCACAATTTATTTAAGTAGGTGACTGTGCTAATTTTTCAAAATTTTGACCGCAAAAATCGACATTTATTATGGTTGTTATTCGTTTAAGTCAAATACTAATTTACCGGGAACCTCGAAAATCTAAGGATCAAAAGGGCCTTTTTCCATGTAGCGGCTTTCTTCTCGGCACATCCCAAACCAGTTGGTTTTAGGTGACCAGGCTTTTGACACCCCACAGAGAATAGTACCGGAATCAGCGAAATTTCGATTTCAAAGATTTTGGATATTCCCACTACGCTAGTATTAAATACTTAAATAGATAACAACAAACGATCATTTAGAGATTAGAGACTCAAAGACGAGATCACTCCATGTAACGGCTTTCTTCTCGGCACATCCCAAACCAGTTGGTTTTAGGTGACCAGGCTTTTGACACCTCACAGAGAATAATACCGGAGCTTTCAATGCCTTTGAAATCAACAATCTACTAAATTACCGTTTAACTTTTATACAAAATTGACGAATCCAAGTTCAAGTTCCGATTTAAATTTAAGAGAAAGCAATTTTCCTACATTTATTACACATAATTCTTTATTTTCACAACATCAAAACTTATTGCATTTTGCAATTATCATTCCATTTTCTTATTTTTCTTTTTCATTTTTTTCATCATTTCATTTTATTATTTTTTTTTATTATTTTTTTTACTTATATATATATTTACATATATGCTTTCTCAAAAATTAAAATAAAAAGTTGAACTCGGGCTCTATATCAAAATTGTATAAAAATTTGTTTTTTCATAACAACTGATTTTAACGTTCAAATGTTTGAAACAGCAACGTAATTAATCAGATTAGGAGCTTCTGGGAGGAAAAGCCATAGATTACTTGTATAAGCTCTAAAGAGAACCAACTACTCTACGTTTAGCATTTTCATTTGAACAAAATCGTAAAACCTTAGTCTAAACGTTAAGGAAGCAGCTAGATCAACACTCTAGCAGAGTCGGGATTCCCTTTGTTCTAACCTAATCAAGACTAAACACTACTTTTTTTATTGCAATTTCTTATCTAAAAACGAAAAAAATTTAAAATTTTTGGCCAAAAAAGGTGGGGTACTAGGGCACTAGAAGGTACATAAGTGACAAAATTCGCGAGAATTCTCCCCCACACTTAGAATTGAATATTGCCCTCAATATTCAAAGTACCGGCTATTATGCCGACACTTAGAACGTAAAAAGGTAATACTAATAGCCAAGTGTGGAACAGAAATCTCCATTTTTCACAAAAAAGGTTGAAAAGATATCCCTAGATAAACGTTAGTAATAAGATCGGATATTGGGCGGCTGGATTGAAAACAGGCGCATCAAATCATCACGATCTAAGGGAAACCTGCAAACAAGAGCAAACAACACACAAACAAAGCACAGTAGAGGAATCCCCCCCCCCCCCCCCCCACACTTAGTGTCAGAAAATAGAAAGAAGTCAGAAACATGGGTTGTCACCCATGTGGTGCTAATGTTTTTGTTAACCGAGTCACTAGCTTGACTTGACCCCGAATTCATTGGTTCTTGGGGAAGCAAGTGGAATAGAAAATCTCCATCGGACTTTCATTCAAATGTTTGGATTAAACATTGAAGTACATGAAAGTTCCACTCCGATGAGATACATATGGCTCAAAAGATGATGAAAATTAAGATGCCGGGATCAAAAACTTGTTCCTCATTCCCAAACGAGAGAATGAAGGGGCAATCTACCTTGTAGGAGAAGAAAGGTAGGAAAAACTCGAACGACATATGTGAAATCAATATAATGGCGATCCTCAAAGGGCAACGTCACATATGTCGGAGAAGGAAGAATATCGGGATTTAGAACTGAGGTCATATCATCAAGTTTATAAGTGATAGAGTCCTTGACCTCATCGTTCTCTCAACTCTTCATCAAAGAGAGGATTTTTTGTTTGAAAAGTATCGTCATCAAATTCAAAAAGAGAATTCGAATAGACTTTGAGACTTTCATTTGAAACGTCCTCATCAGAAAGTGATTCGTATCACTAGAGGAAAAATCATCATTTGAATTGAAGAGAGGGTTAGAAAACGTCCCGAAAAAAAATCATCAGTAGTGTCAAGAGGATGATCACTACAAAGAGACAAATCACATTCATCATCCGATATATCCTCAGACTCACTTGGGATTGGGATAAGGATCTCAGCACTAGACTTTATGAATTCGTCCGATTCCTTTTCAGGAACAGAGCTAAGATGCTCATCCCCCATAGTAGGAGAGTCATCAGGGTTCATAGATGGAAAGAATGATGTGATTGCAATAGACTGAGGGAGTTGAGAAGTAATTCCACAAAAAGGGAATAGTACTCTCCTCGTCGTCATCATCGTCATCGAGCATGCAAGCTTGATTAAATAAGAAACGATTGTGTGCAGCTCGTTCTATGGCAAGTAAATCTTCCATAGATTCACCATGACGATCATCTTGGGTATGCCTAACAGCCAAATCATCGAGTGTATCCTTCACATATTGAAGTTTTTGGAGTACATCTTTGAAAGCAGAATCCAGAAGATCATTCCTAATATTATGAATTTCTTGGAATGATTTTGAGGAAATGGCTGAGGCTGAGTTTGAGTCATTTGGTACTGTGGAGGTTGTTCGTGATAAGAAAAATCATAATTGTTACAAGGACCTTGCTCATAGACAAGTGGGCTCCTCGTTTGACAATCGGAGTTATAATGCGGACCTCCACAGTATTCACAACAGTAAAACTGTTGTGACTGACTCAGTGAATCATACGGATATTGGTCATAACCAAAATTTTGATCGTTACACGAAACCTGCTCATAGACAAGGGTGTTCCTTGTTTGACAATAAAAAACTTTTGGTGTGGACCTCCACAATATTCAAAAGGGAATATGTTTCCATCTCATGGTGTGGGGGTTGGTTAAGGAAATTGGTTGTTTCATTGTAGGGATTTTGGTCATAGACAAACCCGTTTCCCCGAATTTACAATGCTACAACAGGGCAATTTCCACCATTTGGAGGTCCCCCCACACCATTCACAACCATAGTTGAAAGGGATGAAGACATTAAAAAGAATTAAACGTGTATAGGGTGAGAAAAAGAATTAAACGAATAGGGGGGTTACGAAGAATATTTTTGGTTTTTTTAGAAAAACATTTTGAAAAATTAAAGGGAAAATAAATTTTGAAATGAAAATCTTTTTGGGTTTTTTTTTTTTTTTTTTTTTTTTTTTTTTTTTTTTTATGAGAAATATTTACGAAGATTCAAAACACACAACGATAAAACGAGAATTCAAAATTCGCGTCAACCCTCCCCGGCAGCGGCGCCAAAAATTGATCGGCTGCGATCAACACGTTATTTTTCCAAGGAAACACAAGTGAAGTATGTGTGACCCGGGTCATTATCCCCAACGAAGGCGTGAATGGAATTTGTGATCTCGAATCGTGATTGCGTGCAGTGAATGGTGAATAAAGAGTTTTTGGGTTTCTAAGCTAAGATTGATGAACATAAATTAAAAACGATTTAAAAAGCAAGAAAAACAGTTTAAGAAAAACAAACGTGATTAAAAACGTAAAGGAACTTAAAAACGCGAATTAAAGAAAACGGGAACTAAGAACGAACCTAAAAACGTCAAAACTATGAAATATTAACTCTACGGGTACAAATCTATTTTTCCTACATACTAAATGACAAAAGAAAATTTTACAAAAAAGAAAAATATTTTTTTGACTTTTTAATTATTTATTATGAATTTAAAACTAAATTAAACTATTTAAATTATTTAAAAATAGTAAACTGATTTGGAAAAATCTGAAAAAATTTAAGTAAATCCAAAATTATATTTAAAAGCTAGGAAAAAAAAAGCAAAAGCTTTAACTAACCTAATAAAACTGTTTTGGGCAAATAAGCAGTTTGCCAATAAGCCAAAAATAAGCTAAAGTTAACTAAAAATTACCAAAATCTCAGAAACTGATTAACATACTATTTTAAACATAAAACAACTGAAAATGATCACATAAGCACAGGAAATAAGCAGTATAAGCTGCTGATCAGTACATGGATGGGTCAGAAGCAAAATGGACAGAGCAGCCAATTTCAAGCTGCTCTATAAGCTAGGGAGAAGCAAATCAGGGGAAACCAAAAGCTAAACATAAAAGCTTATATAACAGACTAATTTAGAACTGAAAATGCCCAAAACTTAACCTCAATTGCTCACCCAAATCTGCCCTAGATCAGGTGTGTTAAAAACACAAAACTGAGTGCAGACTCAGGTCAGGCCAAATGGCTAATGTGCAGGGTGATTTTAAGCTAACTGATAAGCACTAGGAATGAAAATAAGATCAGTTATGAGAAGCTAGTATTACTATCTATCTGAAAAACCAAATTGCATGAAATGATCCCAAAGGCATGAGAAGAAAATTAACAAGCAAAAAGCTGAGACCAACGAAATTGTGCAGATCTGCACAAACTAACTATGGGCTGTTTTAGGCTAATTTTGAATCCAACACCTAATGGGCTAAACCAAGATTTCTAGATCAATATGGCAATCTAAAGTGAAACTGAAAATGGTAAAAACAAGGGGTATAACTGCTTATCTCTAAAATAAGCTAAAGTAGGCATCTAAGGACCTAGAAACTTGGAAAATCAACCAAGAGCTACAAATCTCTTCAAATGTTCAAAGTAACTTACAAATAACTTTTTTCTACTGACTTAAGCTAAATCAAAACTTACTAAGAATGCACCATGAACAGTCTTAACCAGAATTGACCCATTCAACCCATAACCAAACATCCCTTTGCTTGGACTGTTTTGCTAAGTAAGCATGAACTAAACAAATTTAAGCTATAAAAAACTAAACAGATGAATAAATTAAACTGAGTTTGAAGCTTAAAAAAAATATGAAACCCACAATGATCACTGAATTTATCAGTGAGCAAATTTGACTTTGTTTGACCTTATATTGACCTTTTATTGACTTTGAAAATTAAGACTGAATTTAAACCAAATGAATTAACAATAAGCTTAACATGACTTAATATAAGCTAAAGGGAGCATAACAGAAGGCTGTGGAAATCTTAACAACAACAACAATTTTGAATCACTGAATTAAACTTGAAATAACATCAAATGAGTACAAGGTTTTTGAAACTGAAACAGAACTGAGATGTGAAATTAAAGTTACAAAACTTAAATTTAGGTAAAACAGAATTCTTAAAGAACAATAAGCTTAAAACAGAATTTAACTATTTCTCTACACTACGAAAATGGTCTAAAACTAGTGACAATGTTTTCTTCTGTCTCTTTCCTTTAAATAACACTCCCAATAGCTCCTTCTCTCTCTTCTCAACATTTCCCAATCGTTGGATTGAATTTAGGCATCTCAGTCTTTAAAAACTCAAATTGGGGGGGGGAAAATGGGAAATTGGGTTTTTAGCTAAATCAGAGCACGTGAAGATTATAGCTAGCTAGGAGGGGGAAGGTTGGCGTGTTGGCAGATAAAGCATGGGGTGCATGGGTCTGATTTTGGGAATGGAGAAAAGGTTGTATCCTGGTTTGTGGGTTTTGGCGGTTTTGGGAAGAAGGTGAGTGGTTTTGACTTTGTGGGTTTGACCGTAGTGTTTGCTAAAAAACGGGGTCAGGTTTTATTTCATTTTGGGCTGGGTTATTATGTTGTGGGCTTGTGGGATTATTGGGTTAAAGGGTTTAGTTTATAGCTGGGTTTATTTGGTTAGGTTATAAGTTTAGGATAGTTTTTGGTTTAAGAGTTTAAGGACCTATTATGTAAAATCCAAAAGTACAGGGACCTTTTTATGCAACATTATGAAATTTATTCTCAAGGACCAATTTTGACAACTTGGTATTCATGAAGGTTGTGTTGACAATCTGAGCATAATCCAGGTCCAAACTCGTAGATTCCTTTCCCGGCTCGGCTTTTCACGTCTTTCCAGCCCTTTGTGCTCGGTTTTTTCCTGTTTTGCCCTTTTTTTCGATCATTTTATACCTGAAACACATAAAAACACAAACCAAGGATATTTGCAGTATAATATGGTCTATTCTGGTGTTTTTGGTCATTTTTGTGTCTTATATGGGGATAAAATGATGAGTATTTACACACTCATCAACAAGTCTTGTGGATTCAGAATCAGATGCTGGATTATGGTTTGAACTTTATGAATACTATAATTCACATAGATAATGAAAGTACTATATGTATAGTTAAGAACCCTGTGTATCACTCTAAGACTAAACATATAGAATTAAGGCATCATTTTCATAAGAGATTGCTTTGAAAAGAAACTAATTAGGGTGGGAAAAGATACACACAGACTTTAATGTGGCAGACTTACTAACCAAAGCTTTTGATGGACCTAGGTTTAATTACTTAGTGGTTAATACGGGAATGGTAACCCCATAGCTACATTTAAGGGGAGGTAAATGTATAGTTTGTAAATTGGAACCAGTACTTAGTAGTTTATTCTGGTAGAAGTTAAAATCTGGTAGTATTGGAGTTAATTCTGGTAGTTAGTGTTTTTTATTTTGGTTGCAAAAACGTATGTTTGTGTATTTTTCTTGGTTTTTTGGATTAAATTTTTTTCCCGGAAAAGCATGGATTGGTGGTGCTAAGAAGCCTTTCTAGGATTTATGTGCTGTTTGTCTGATATTTTGGTTAAGTCTGGTGAGTTACTGGTTAAGTCTGGTTGACTGTCGTTAAGTCTGGTAGTATAAAAAAAATGTAATTAATTTTATTACTGTTAGGTCTGGTCTGTCATATACTGATTTTTCTTATAAAATAATACCGTTACTTATTTTTCGAGAGGGAAAGGGGTATATAAGGATAATATTTGATAAATTTTTCAACTTTATCCATTATTTACTTCCAATTTGAAAAATCATTATTTTCGGCCAAGATACTCTGTTTTTCATACCAGTACTCAAAACCCTAATACGATTCTCAACAGCACATACAAACTCTGTCATCAATGGCTTCACTAAAGTATTGTGACAAGCACAACCAAGTGGGTTTCTTGAAGAAACCAAACAAAAGTGAAGGTTTCGAACAGATAGTTGACTTTTTGAGAGGCTCTTCTCTCAGGTATGTTTAACACATAATCCAACTATCTATGATTCCCTAGTCAAAAAAGTTTTGAGGGACTGCTACCTCCGAAACTCTTGCTCATGGGAATCTACAATTAAAGGCAACTATTGATAATCATGAGTTCTTTATCACTGAAGCATCATTAGGAGTGGTCTTCAATTGGATGATGCTTCAGGGGATTATATGTTGTCCAACAATATGCTTTTAGAGGGTATGAAAACTATTGGATATCCCACTGATGGTACATTCAAATTTTTGGAAAAGCTTTTTCTCAACTCGTGGAAGTTTTTACTTCACCATTTGCTCATTGCCTAAGTCCCAAGAGTGGAAGATGGGATCATTTGGAAGCAATATTGCTTCTGCATTGGTCTATCTGTCACTTGGAAGGACTTTCCCAAATTTTCAAAACTTATTTTTGATGGCATGGTAGCAAATGTAAACAGCAAACACAAATTTCTAATGTATCCTCATTTTTGCAAATGGTGCTAAATTTTGAAACTGAAAAAAAGATTGCAGACTTACATGTGTGTGGTATTTAAGGATAATTTTTTTGCAAACATGAAAAGGGGTTTTTCTGGGGCTAATAGGGCCATTATTACCTGCTATGTTGTCTGGTGCTACTAACCTTGCAGGTACATCCACAACTGAACAAGTGGCTCACTCCCCATCACCTACACATGAGGAGCCCACCCAGGAAGTCCCAAGATCACCCACACCTCCAACAAGATCACCCACACCTCCAGTAAGATCACCAGCACCTCAACCCAGATCAACTACACCCACACCACCTTCACCACAACAGCAAACCCCGATTCTAATTCCAACCAGGAGGAGGAATCTACTTCAATGACTGTGGAAGGACTTCTACAGCTGGTGCCTACATTGGTTCATAGAGTATCTGCATTGGAGAAGGCAAACAAGGCTTTGAGTAGTGCTGTTGTGACCTTAGTCAAGAAAGTCAAGAAGATGGAGAGGGTTATGAAAGACAAGGGGGATGACTTTGCTGATCAGGAAAGGGCTGAAGATGAAAATTCTTCTAAACAGGGGAGGAATTTGGATGAAGAACAAGTACTTAAAACTCCAGCTCAAGACAAAACTGCTGAGATCAGTCCAGATGCTATGGAAGCAAACAGAAACTTTAGCTCAGTCCCTCAGTAAAATTCAAACTAAAAAAAAAGAGAAAGCTAAAGAGAAAGTTGGGGGGTTGATGATTCTGAAGATGAAGAAGCTAAGTCTGCTGAGAAGGATAATCTGGTGATAATATTAAGTCTGTGATGTTGTTAGTTCTGGTGTTAATTTGGTA